>JAQFWZ010000025.1:31948035-32398035 GCA_027789725.1 Dendropsophus ebraccatus
TATATACAGCCCAGCATACCATTATATATACAGCCCAGCGTACCATTATGTATATATATATATATATATATATATATATATATACATACAGCTTATCTACAACCACACACACTTATCTACAACCACACAAACTTATCTACAACTACACACACACTTATCTACAGCCACACACTTATCTACAACCACTTACCACACACACTTATATACAACCACACACACTTATCTACAACCACACACACTTATATACAACCACACACATTTATCTACAACCACACACACTTATCTACAGCCATACACACTTATCTACAACCGCACACACTTATATACAACCACACACACTTATCTACAACCACACACACTTATATAGAACCACATACACTTATCTACAACCACACACACTTATCTACAACCACACACACTACTATAGAACCACACACACTTATCTACAACCACGCACACTTATCTACAACCACACACTTATATACAACAACACACACTTATCTACAACCACACACTTATATACAACCACACACACTTATCTACAGCCACACACACTTATATAGAACCACACACACTTATCTACAACCACACAAACTTATCTACAACCACGCACACTTATCTACAACCACACACTTATCTAAAACCACACACACTTATCTACAGCCATACACACACTTATCTACAACCATACACACACTTATATACAACCACACACACTTATCTACAACCACACACACTTATCT
The DNA here is from genome assembly GCA_027789725.1 of Dendropsophus ebraccatus. Taxonomy (NCBI): domain Eukaryota; kingdom Metazoa; phylum Chordata; class Amphibia; order Anura; family Hylidae; genus Dendropsophus; species Dendropsophus ebraccatus. The sequence continues at coordinate 31,948,779 of JAQFWZ010000025.1, forward strand.
ACAACCACGCACACTTATCTACAACCACACACTTATCTAAAACCACACACACTTATCTACAGCCATACACACACTTATCTACAACCATACACACACTTATATACAACCACACACACTTATCTACAACCACACACACTTATCTACAACTATACACACACTTATCTACTGCCACACACACTTATCTACAACCACTCACACTTATCTACAACCATACACACACTTATCTACAGCCATACACACTTATCTACAACCACACACACTTATATACAACCACAAACACTTATCTACAACCAAAGACACACTTATATACAACCATACACACACTTATCTACAACCATACACACACTTATCTACTGCCACACACACTTATCTACAACCATACACAAACTTATCTACAGCCACACACACTTACCCACAGCCATAAACACTTATCCACAACCACGCGCACTTATCTACAGCCACACACACTTATCTACATACACACACTTATATAGAACCACACACACTTATCTACAACCACATACACATATCTACAACCACACACACTTATCTACAACCACACACTTATCTACAACCACACACACTTATATACAACCACACGCACTTATATACAACCACATGCAGTTATATACAACCACCCACACTTATCTACAGCCACACACACTTATATACAACCACACACACTTATCTACAACCATACACACACTTATCTACAACCACACAAACTTATATACAACCACACACACTTATCTACAACCACATACACATATCTACAACCACACACACTTATCTACAACCACACACACACTTATCTACAGCCACACACACTTATCTACAGCCATACACACTTATCTACAGCCATACACTTATCTACAACCACACACACTTATCTACAACCACACACACTTATATACAACCACACACTTATCTACAACCACACATACTTATATACAACCACACATGTATCTACAACCACACACTTATTTACCACCATGCACACTTATCTACAACCACACACACTTATCTACAACCACACACACTTATCTACAGCCATACTTACTTATCTACAACCACACACACTTATCTACAGCTATACATACTTATCTACAACCACACACACACTTATATACAACCACGCACACTTATCTACAACCATGTACACTTAGGCTGGGTTCACACTACGTATATTTCAGTCAGTATTCTCCTCATATTGCAACCAAAACCAGGAGTGGATTAAAAACACAGAAAGGATCTGTTCACATAATGTTGTAATTGAGTGGATGGCCGCCATATAACAGTAAATAACGGCCATTATTTCAATACCACAGCCGTTGTTCTAAAATAACAGCAAATATTTGCCATTAAATGGCGGCCATCCACTCAATTTCAACATTATGTGAACAGAGCCTTTCTGTGTTTTTAATCCATTCCTGGTTTTGGTTGCAATACTGACTGAAATATACGTAGTGTGAACGCAGCCTTATACAGTATACAACCACACACACTTATATACAACCACACACACTTATATACAACCACACACACTTATATACAACCATGCACACTTATCTACAACCACACACACTTATCTACAAGCACACACACTTATCTACAACCATGCACATTTATCTACAGCCATCCACACACTTATCTACAACAATACACACACTTACATACAATCACACACTTATCTACAACCACACACACTTATCTACAACCATACACACACTTATATACAATCACACACTTATCTCTAACCACACACACTGCTCTACAACCACACACACACTTATCTACAACCACACACACTTATCTACAACCACACACATTTATCTACAACCACACAAACTTATCTACAACCACACACACTTATATACAACCACACACTTATCTACAACCACACACACTTAGATACAACCACACACGTATCTACAGCCACACACACTTATCTACAACCACACACACTTATCTACAACCACACACACTTATCTACAACCACACACACTTAGATACAACCACACACGTATCTACAGCCACACACACTTATCTACAACTACACACACTTATCTACAGCCACACATACTTATATACAACCACGCACACAAGCAGAATTACTCACCTCATTCCTCCAATACCGCCGCAGTGATTGAGAGAAAGATTCTGGAGGCGCTGCGGTTGTGTAGGGGGTCTGAGGTCTCCCGTACTCCCAGAGGTCTCCCGTAATCCTGCCTCTCTGTTTATGGATCCAGGGCCGGCGTCAGCACCCGCCTCACTGTTTATGCATCATTAACTATTTTAAAGCAGTACTCCGGCAAAAATCTTTTTTATTTTTGTCAACTAGTGTCAGAAAGTTATATAGACTTGTAATTTACTTCTATATCAAAATCAGTCTTCCAGTACTTATCAGCTGTTGTATGTCCTGCAGGAAGTGGTGTATTCTCTCCAGTCTGACACAGTGCTCTCTGCTGCCACCTCTGTCCATGTCAGGAACTGTCCAGAGCAGCAGCAAATTCCCATAGAAAACCTCTCCTGCTCTGGACAGTTCCTGACATGGACAGAGGTGGCAGCAGAGAGCACTGTGTCAGACTGGAGAGAGTACACCACTTCCTGCAGGACATACAGCAGCTGATAAGTACTGGAAGACTGGAGATTTTTATAGCGAAGTAATTTACAAATCTGTTTAACTTTCTGACACCAGTTGATTTGAAAGAAGAAGAATTTGGAGGGGAGAGACAGGTGATGATAAATTCTGCTGATTGTATTAGTGGAGGACTCCTTGTTAGCTCCGATATGGTTTGCTGCTCCCCCCACACTGAGGCTATGGACACATATTGGTTGGACGTTCTGTTTGAAACCAACGTTGCAGATTCTGTCAAGAATTCTGGAAAAAAAAGCATAAAGTAATATGGCGGAAAGGCAGCAAAGCTGATTGTAGTTAGTAGGGTCTGTCAGGCGGCATTATCGTCCGTCTTCTGACAGATCCGTCCCTGCTGTCATCTGATTGGTGGAGCACTGTTTCCATAGTTACATTTATAGTATAATTGTTATATATACAAATAAGGAAATATATGAAGAAATAGAAAATAAACATCGTTATAGGATGAAGGTGGGAAAGGTCAGCGAGGCGGCGGAGGCGGAAGCTTAATGATATCCTCTATTTTTATATCCTGTTATATAACAGTGACAGCGATTACAGTCACACCAACACTATACTGTATATATATATATACACCTGATATAGAACCATTTCTGAGGACTAATTGCTGAATACGGAACACCATCCTGTTCTCTTAATGTAGACAGCGACATATTCTCATTACTATAATTCCTGTAGATTCCAGGACATTCTCATTATGTTGAGTCCATACTCCAAACCGAATAAACCTAAATCTATACGCTGCCCTATAATAAGGTCATGATCCTAAGTGTCAGCACTGACCCAGGGAACATTAGGCCGTGGAATCTTTCTGCCTGGTCCCGTTCCCTCCTACTCTCGGTGTTTGGTCCCGTTCCCTCCTACTCTCGGTGTTTGGTCCTGTTCCCTCCTACTCTCGGTGTTTGGTCCTGTTCCCTCCTACGCTCTGTGTTTGGTCCCGTTCCCTCCTACTCTCGGTGTTTGGTCCCGTTCCCTCCTACTCTCGGTGTTTGGTCCCGTTCCCTCCTACGCTCGGTGTTTGGTCCCGTTCCCTCCTACGCTCGGTGTTTGGTCCCGTTTCCTGCTACCCTCTGTGTTTGGTCCCATTCCCTCCTACGCTCGGTGTTGGGTCCCGTTCCCTGCTACGCTCTGTGTTTGGTCCTTTTTCCTCCTATGCTCGGTGTTTGCTCCCGTTCCCTCCTACGCTCGGTGTTTGGCCCCATTCCCTCCTAGGCTCTGTGTTTGGTCCTGTTTCCTCCTACGCTCGGTGTTTGGCCCCATTCCCTCCTACGCTCGGTGTTTGGCCCCATTCCCTCCTACGCTCGGTGTTTGGCCCCATTCCCTCCTACGCTCAGTGTTTGGTCTTGTTTCCTTCTCCTCTCTGTGTTTGCTCCCGTTCCCTCCTTCCCTCAGTGTTTACTCCCGTTCCCTCCTTCCCTCAGTGTTTGGTCCCGTTCCCTCTTTCCCTCAGTGTTTGGTCCCGTTCCCTCTTTCCCTCAGTGTTTGGTCCCGTTCCCTACTACGATCAGTGTTTGGTCCCGTTCCCTCCTACGATCAGTGTTTTGCCCTGTTCCCTCCTACGATCAGTGTTTGGTCCCGTTCCCTCCTACGATCAGTGTTTGGTCCTGTTTCCTCCTACTCTCGTGTTTGGTCCCGTTCCCTCCTACGATCAGTGTTTGGTCCCGTTCCCTCCTACGCTCGGTGTTTGGTCCCGTTCCCTCATACGCTCGGTGTTTGGTCCCGTTCCCTCCTATGCTCGGTGTTTGGTTCCGTTCCCTCCTACGATCAGTGTTTGCTCCCGTTCCCTCCTTCCCTCAGTGTTTGGTCCCGTTCCCTCCTACTCTCTGTGTTTGGTCCCGTTCCCTCCTACTCTCTGTGTTTGCTCCCGTTCCCTCCTACCCTCGGTGTTTGGTCCTGTTCCCTCCTACGATCAGTGTTTGGTCCTGTTTCCTCCTACTCTCGTGTTTGGTCCTGTTCCCTCCTACTCTCGTGTTTGGTCCCGTTCCCTCGTATGATCAGTGTTTGGTCCCGTTCCCTCCTATGCTCGGTGTTAACGCGTTTAACTTGACTTTCTAATTGACTTAACATAGCTCCCACAATTGTTGCATCAGGGAACAAGTTACCCTGACTACATCTGTATTGTAAAGGATATCCAGACCCTGAGAGTATGTTCACACTACAGCGAGAAATTTTAAGCAGAATTAGCGCTGTGTACTCCCCTTGAAATTCTGCCTGTCCCATTGATTCAGTTCGTTTGGCGGATGGTGGATTGAGCTTGAGAAATCCCATTGAATTAATGGGACAGGCAGAATTTCAAGCGGAGTAGACAGCATAAACTCAACTTAAAAGAGATCTCAATGAGGAGCTCCTTCTCCTCGACCCTACATACCAAGCTGGAAATCTCAATGTCAATGAAGAGTGGGGATAGAAGAGTCAGCTGTTCGCTTCTCTCCTCACTCGTTATAGCGATCAGTCAGCGTCTGACCAATCAAAACTTGCCAGGTAATAAAGGAATGAGACTGTCAGCGACCGCAGCGAGGAGATGGACCGGAGGATTGAGTTAAAGGGGTTTTGCTGCCAATAAGCAGATGGCCCCGTTATACCGAGTTACTGTCACTCATCTTCCCTGGACGGTCGCTGATCTGCAGTAACCAGTCACCATCTCTACACATGTAATCAGAGCCAACGGCTGTATAGTATGGACGCCGTACCGCTGACTGACCAGGGTGACGGCGGTCGGAGCTCTTACAATCAGAGATTGGCTGCTCTGCACATAGTTATGGAGGGAGATAGTATAAAATAAGATGGATGAGTATTGTCACCATCGGTGATGTCAGCGGGAACGCAGTATCATCTCCATAGTAGATTGTGATGTCACTGGGTAAAGCTTTAGGACAATACACGGTGTTACACGTCTCTACAGGCATCTCTTTGGGTTTCAGGTCTGAGCCGGTGGGTGACGTGTATGTGGGACAGCCATTGGTCTCTTCCGGAAGGTTACTGTAAGATCGAGTGTGATTCTCCACCAGCCATCGCCAATGCCCGGCTCCTCAGCCCTCGCTGCCATCTGGGTAGCCATGACGTGGGCTCCACCTGCAGATACAGATGTAAGCTGGGATACCACGTGGCGGAGGTGTCAGAGAGGCGTCCTAGGAGGTTAGTAGAGGATTGGGATCCTGTATCATGTTATCATGTGATCCATGGTCATCTATTATGTAACATGACCCATCATCCCCGTATTATACATCCATATCAGGCATATAGGTCACATACGCCTGGGGGTGGGAATGCCGGCGGCACCAAGATGGTTGCAGTCATCATCTCCTCTGGGGATCCATAAGAATCTATAGACACGAAGGCCCCAGATGCAAATATATATGCGGCTACAAGGGTGTAACTAGACATGGCCGGGCCCCTTAGCAAACTTTCAATTGGGCCCCAACCGACTGACCACAAACACTTCGGGGGAGATTTATCAAAGGGTGTAAAATTTAGACTGGTGCAAACTGCCCACAGCAACCAATCACAGCTCCTCTTTCCTTTCAGCACTGCCTAAAGCTGAGCTGTGATTGGTCGCTGTGGGCAGTTTGCACCAGTCTAAATTTTACACCCTTTGATAAATCTCCCCCTTCAAGTGTAGTCATGACCTTTAACATTTAAATGCAAGGGCTCATCAGGAAAGCTGGAAGCTAAAAGGACATTTGTAGCATCAAGAAGGCCGACCTGACCACCGGGTGCTGCAAGTGCATTGCCCAGTGTATTGCAGGAGTGGGCCCCCGGGCCCCCTGATTGCTGGGCTGTACCCTAGGGAACCATGCTGGATCATCAGATATCACATCTACAGTCACCATTGCTTCTCTTTTGTATTGCTGAGACCCACGACAGTAACACTATAACATGGACTGGATAAATATATATATGTGGATTCTTCTTTCGTCGACATACAGATACTACAAACCCAATGGCTACTTGGCCATCTGACGGCCGGTGTCTATGGCCGGTGTTACCCTGCGGCTCCATTATTTTCCTGTTTATGTTTTGCAGGAAGTTTCTGAAGATTCACTGTCTGCAGACGGGCGTGTGGGCGGCCGGGCGGTGCATCCCCATCACATGTGACCCGTTGCCCCTCATCCTCCGGGGCCTGTATAACTGCACCCGCGGCGTGGAGGTGGACAGCCGCTGCACACTGTACTGCACGTCCTACACAGTAATGGAGATTTCTCTTCCTTCTCATTCTCTATGTGATAGATCGGCAGCTTGTGCGCCAGTAATGCGGATATTGTGCTGTATTAATATTGTAGCAGAATTAATGATCAGTAATAATTCAGTTAGCACAGTGCTGAGGCTATGCTAATCCGGATGATTCTATTCACAGCCGCCCCCCCCCCCCAGAACCCAGATCCACCCACACAGCATCTCATCACAATCCACTGACTGGCCCCGCCCAGCGCCGGCACCTTCATCGACATTGGGTCATGAAACTGGGTTGGGAAAAAAAGCTGAATAATCCTTTTACTTTCTAAAACAGCAAAGTTTATGAACTTAAAGGGAAGGTGCCGCCTAGATTTTCTGTTACTGATCAGAGTCAGATCCTTAAACTTGTTCTTTTATTCTAATCTGTTTCTATTTTCTGACAGTAATTTACATTTTCTTTCCCCTTTTTCTATATTGTTATAGGGGCGGCCATATTGCCTGGGCTGTTCTTAACAGCATTTAGTGACATGCTTTACAGCAAGACTCATGGACATAGACGACAATAGATTGCGCTCACCACAGAAAGATATTATGGATACCAATGTTCTCACTAAAACACAATTTATTCAGTCCAATAACAACGCGTTTCAGGGCAATGGCGCCCCTTCGTCAGATTCAGGACATACATAGTTTGCTCATGACACAAACCATACTTAAATACAACAAGGAATGACAATTGGGCAAAGGAAGAGGCGGCCCACTTCCTACTCCAGGATAGTTAACCCTATACACATCAGTGCAAAGTTTACACAATAATGGTGGTATCGACAGCATAATTCACATTAGATTCATAAAAAAATAATTAAAAAATCCATAGAATACCAATCCACATATACATACTAGTCCATATGATTCATAAAAAACCAATTCATATAAATATAACTATACCAATCCATAAAAGACAACCAGTTCATAATTCTATATCCAGTATATAGCGTTCTTACCATCCTGTGCACATGGGCTCAAACACTTCTAATGCCGCCTCACTTACCACCTGCGTTCTATTTGATGCCTCACTTTGCACTTTTTTATGTATGTAACATTGTACGTGATACTGACCGAGCTGATCTTGTCATTTGTCACCGTAGTTCAGTAATCTACAAGCCAAGCAGCTTTACCAGTTGGCAGATATTAGCTTATAAGGTTTCTGGGATTTCCAGGGGTCATCTCTAACCGTGAGGGTCGGTGCCAGGTTGTAACCTTGAGGGTCGGTGTCATGTCGTAACCTTGAGGTTTAGTGTCAGGTTGTAACCTTGAGGGTTGGTGTCAGGTCGTAACCCAGAGGGTCGGTGTCAGGTCTTAATCTTGAGGGTCGGTGTCAGGTCTTAATCTTGAGGGTCAGTGTCAGGTCGTAACCCTGAGGGTCGGTGTCAGGTCGTAACCCTGAGGGTTGGTGTCAGGTTGTAATGTTGAGGTTCGGTGTCAGGTCGTAACTAGAAATGAGCGAGACTTTTGGTCCGGCAGCCGCTCACTCCAGTGCGATGCCTGGTGCATAATTGCGCTCCCGGAAATCTGCGGCCGGGATCTTCCAGGGAATTCAAGATACATATCCTGGAAGATCCTGCCTGCAGATTCCCGGGAGCGCAACTATGCACCCGGGATCGCAGGCATTGCAGGCATACTAACTGAGCGAAGATGCCGTCGGACCAAAAGTCCGACGGTTCGCTCATCCCTAGTCGTAACCCTGAGGGTTGGTGCCAGGTATTAACCCTGAGGGTCGGTGTCAGGTTGTAACCCTGAGGGTCGGTGTCAGGTTGTAACCCTGAGGGTCGGTGTCAGGTTGTAACCCTGAGGGTCGGTGTCAGGTTGTAACCCTGAGGGTCGGTGTCAGGTTGTAATGTTGAAGTTCGATGTCAGGTTGTAACCCTGAGGGTCGGTGTCAGGTTGAACCCTGAGGGTCGGTGTCAGGTTGTAACCTTAAGGGTCAGTGTCAGGCGGGTGCTGATCAGCTCGGCTCTAATGTTCTCCTTTTGCTGAGATAACAGCTCGGCTCTCTTCCATTGACCCGGTAACCCCGGCCGGTAACCTAATATTCTCGCTCTCCAGCAGGGATGAGCTCTGCGGCCTCCGGAGTATCAGCAATTCTGCAGGTGCGGAAGATAGAATAATACAGAACGTGTTACTTTCCCAAATTGCTCATCCAGCACAAAGTAGGATTTTTTCTTCTTAGGAGGCGGCTCCTGTGATGGAGTCCGCCGCGGTGTGCGGCTCCATATATATATAGTGGAGGCAGGAATGGCGGATGGCGGAGAAGCCGCTCGCATTGTCTCCTCATAGAGTCACATCTCATTCTAACAGGGAAACATAATTAACACCTAATTAAGTTGATTATCTGTGACAGTGATGAGAGTGCTGGAATAAATTTGTTTTTCGCACCTTTGCTAGAAGTGCTTAGTTCACAATGTGCCGAACGAGATTTTTAATTGAACTTTGTGTCCCTCGTCTGCGTTAAAACCATCAGTCATTTAAATCTTCTAAATTGGATTACAAGAGGTAGGGACTCACAAAGGGAAGTCTGGCGCACCGTTCAGCATATGGACCTTCCTCCTTTCATCAGCCGGCGGAAGCTTTGACTTCAGATCTCCGTCCCTTTTATCCTTCATTAAAGTGGCGGCCGACCTTCCAGCGACCTTCATGGATTGGCGAGCAGGTGCACCGCCGCAGCCTCCTCCGCTCACTGCATCGCCCAAACTTGCTGCTCTCCTCTGCTGTTTGCTCAATGTGTAAGACGTCTTAGCTACAAATAAGATCAAAGTAGATTCAAGTTTATGATGATTTCCAGTAATACTGTCCTGTTACTGATAGTCATGTAGCACCAGCTTAACCCCTTAAAGGGGAACTCTCGCACAAAATATTTTCTTTCATATCAGTTGGTGTCAGAAAGTTATACAGATTTGTAAATTACTTCTATTTAAAAATCTCCAGTCTTCCAGTACTTATCAGCTGCTGTATGTCCTGTTGGATGCTCCATCTCTATAGGGCTATAAATAACAGAAAGGTATATAGGAGAAATATACAAAAGCTTCAGCTGAGCCGCAGTGTAACAGAGAGCGAAGATGCCCATAAACCTGCAAGAGCTGTGATGGTGCCGATACCTCCCCATACACATGGCCATGTATGTTCTCGATGGGGAGGCTCTGGGATCAGTATGAAGTGTATGGGGTCCTTTAGCGTCTTATCTTGTCTGTGGGTTAGTATCCTTCTCGGTGCGGTGGACCTCATCCATGGGATTGGGTTACTTAGTCTTCGGAGTTTGTTGATGGATCCCGGCCGCTTACTCTGCTGCCAAGTTCACTAACATCTCTAAGGGGCCGCGTCCAGGACAAACCTCATGCATGGTCCAAAGATTCTTATGATCTTCTTCTTCATTGATAAATTGTGTTTTTAGACTGTCTAGTCTAGGTTTACATCCACTGGTAGCCGGCTTACCAGCATTGTGCCCCATCAGTGCCTCTTGCCTCTATCCTTTTCGGGGCCGTTGACTATATCTCGCTATGTAGAGTTAGATCCAGTATTCTGGTGCAGCGGCCATAGTACATGTGACCCTGGCTCACTTGGTGATGGTATTCTTACAATAGTGTCTTGGTATTGCTTGATATTGCTTGGTAGAATTGTGGCACCTCCATGTCACGTTATCTGCTCGGCAGCACTTGTATTATATTTGCAGGTCTTGTGCTTTGTCTTTCTGTATATTTTGTATGGAGAGAAGCAATGAATCCATCTCATCTGGAGAGATCCCATGTTCCTCATCCATCGAGTCCTCCTGCCTCCTCTAGAGCGCTGTCATATGGCGGCTGCGCTATCATACTGACTCGTCTTCTCTGCTCATCTAGTGATACTTTGGCGCGTGGAGGAAAGACGTCTCCTTGTCCGTGTAGAGCCCTTCAGCTTGCAGGATGGGACAGGAGGACGCTGCTGATCTGCTGCCAAAAAACCCACAACGGCTTCCAGTGCGCGATTCTGGCTCTGGAGATTCGGGGACTCTTACTCTTGTATCGTGGCTTCTGCTTTAATTTACTGTGGATACGTTTTTTTGGATAACTAAAATGCTTCTGATTTCCTTAGAGAAATACACAGATATATGGTATAAGAACAGTGCAGCTATAGGCTGGGTTCACACTACGTATATTTCAGGCAGTATTGTGGTCCTCATATTGCCAACAAAACCAGGAGTGGATTAAAAACACAGAAAGGATCTGTTCACACAATGTTGATTGAGTGGATGGCCGCCATTTAATGGCAAATATTTGCTGTTATTTTAAAACAACGGCTTTTGTATTGAAATAATGGCCATTACTTACTGTTATATGGCGGCCATCCACTCAGTTTCAACATTGTGTGAACAGATCCTTTCTGTGTTTTCAATCCACTCCTGGTTTTGGTTGCAATATGAGAACCACAATACTGACTGAAATATACGTAGTGTGAACCCAGCCGGAGTCCAGGGGTATTCCTGTCTCAGCTTATTATGAATAGGGCTTAAAGGAGAAGTCCAGGGTCGGACAAAGAGCCTGGGAGAAGGTGGCAGAACATAACACCATGCACCTACCTCCCTGGCTCCAGCGCTGGGGTCCGCTGTCCTTCGCTTAGGTTCCTGGTCCCGCGGCCACTTCCTGGTCTGAGTAGGGACCTGGATTGTGAAGTGTCAACCCACTCACACAGTCAACGGCCGAGGAACCGGGAACTGGATCAGAGGACAGCGGACCCTAGAGTTGACGCCGGGGAGGTAGGTGCATAGTGTTATGTTCAGCCACCTCCTCCCCTTTTGAAAAAATGTCTGAGACCAGACTTCTGCTTTAGGAGCTGATTATGAGGGTCCACACGATCAGGAGAACAGGGGCACAATTACCCCGCAATGAATGGAACGCTCTATGATTGAATCCCCATTCTCAGGATCAGTAGGGGTCCCTCCCCCTATTCTCAGGATCAGTATGGTCACCCTCGTTCTCAGGATAAGTAGGGGTCCTCCTCATTCTTAGGATAAGAAGGGGTAGCCCCCGTTCTCAGGATCGATAGGGGTTTCCCCATTCTCAGGATTACTAGGGGTCCCCCCGTTCTCAGGATCAGTAGGGGTACCCCTGTTCTCAGGATCGATAGGGATTTCCCCATTCTCAGGATTACTAGGGGTCCCCCCGTTCTCAGGATCAGTAGGGGTCCCCTTGTTCTTAGGATCAGTAGGAGTCTCCCCTGTTCTCAGGATCAGTAGGGGTCCATGTGTAAGAGGTAGATGTTGGCTGAACCTATTATAGGTGTATGGGCATCGGAAGAGCCGCATAGTGATAGATGAATAAGGGACACGACGTCCATGATAAATTGGCTTTGTGCCTTAGGATCTGACTTGGATAAGTAGATAAAGCGAAGTGTCCTACAGTGAGACAGGAAGGCGTAAATGGCTGCCTGCATGGGTCCTAGAAGTTATCCCTGCAATTCTCTCCTCTAAGAGTTTCCATTCATTTCCATAAAGCAGCTTCCAGCTATGCCGGTATGGTAAGAGATCCCGATTTCCATAGAAGCCGTGTAGTGTGGTAATTGTGCATCCCGAGGCTCAACGCTTCAAGATAGTTAAACAAACGCTTTGAGATTCGCAGCGAGTTCTCCACAATGTAAATATTTTGTAGAATGTAACCAAACCGAACCCCAAACCCCCTCAGCCGAGCCCGTTGTCTGTGCACAAATACCAGAAATTATAATGGGACCAATTAAAGACCGGGCACAAGCGAACTGGTTTCACCTCTCCATCTGTGCATCCCTCTGGCGGAGTATTGATTCCAGGATACGTGTTTGGAATCCAATCGGATTCGATGCATTGAAACGGTCTTGTATATTCTGTATTTACTTCTCCATTGTGGGGGGAGAAGGCGGTGCCGGCTGAGCCATTAGATCATCCCAGCTGTGGGATAGATCCATAGAATATCGATGAGTGGCGGATGGCGGAGGACTCATGTGGACATTACGCAGCTCTATGTGCAGGAAGGGAAATTGTTTCCTGTTGTGAAAGTGTTTTCAATAAAACTTACAAGTTGTCGGGAAGCGCGTCTCCCTGGTCGGGCTTATCACGCCGTATCGATATCTGGCAGCCGCTCTGTAGGTTACACCGGATGCCGCTGCTCGGCTCAATCATCTCGCTAAACGCTCCGCTCTGCCAGTTCTTGTCAGACACCGTGGTGATTAACACCCTCCGTACACCCTTAACTTTGCTGATTCTCTTTCTGTCATGTAGGATTTCACCTCCGTTCTCTTTCACCAGATCTATGGCAGCTATGTCTGATGCAAGTAGATGGAGAAAAATCCTGATAGACCCCATAGCTGCAGACTAGTTGTATCTAATGGACGGGCAGAGCTAGTTGTATCTAATGGACGGGCAGAGCTACTTGTATCTAATGGACGGGCAGAGCTAGTTGTATCTAATGGACGGGCAGAGCTAGTTGTATCTAATGGACGGGCAGAGCTAGTTGTATCTATTAGACTGGCAGAGCTAGTTGTATCTAATGGACGGGCAGAGCTAGTTGTATCTAATGGACGGGCAGAGCTAGTTGTATCTAATGGACGGGCAGAGCAAGTTGTATCTATTAGACTGGCAGAGCTAGTTGTATCTAATGGACGGGCAGAGCTAGTTGTATCTAATGGACGGGCAGAGCTAGTTGTATCTAATGGACGGGCAGAGCTAGTTGTATCTAATGGACGGGCAGAGCTAGTTGTATCTAATGGACGGGCAGAGCAAGTTGTATCTATTGGACGGGCAGAGCAAGTTATATCTATTGGACTGGCAGAGCAAGTTGTATCTAATGGACGGGCAGAGCTAGTTGTATCTAATGGACGGGCAGAGCTAGTTGTATCTATTAGACTGGCAGAGCAAGTTGTATCTATTGGACTGGCAGAGCAAGTTGTATCTATTGGACTGGCAGAGCAAGTTGTATCTATTAGACTGGCAGAGCAAGTTGTATCTATTGGACGGGCAGAGCAAGTTGTATCTAATGGACGGGCAGAGCAAGTTGTATCTAATGGACGGGCAGAGCAAGTTGTATCTAATGGACGGGCAGAGCTAGTTGTATCTATTGGATTGGCAGAGCAAGTTGTATCTATTGGACTGGCAGAGCAAGTTGTATCTATTAGACTGGCAGAGCAAGTTGTATCTAATGGACTGGCAGAGCAAGTTGTATCTAATGGACGGGCAGAGCAAGTTGTATCTAAGGGACTGGCAGAGCAAGTTGTATCTATTAGACTGGCAGAGCAAATTGTATCTAATGGACTGGCAGAGCAAGTTGTATCTATTGGACGGGCAGAGCAAGTTGTATCTATTGGACTGGCAGAGCAAGTTGTATCTATTGGACTGGCAGAGCAAGTTGTATCTATTGGACTGGCAGAGCAAGTTGTATCTAATGGACTGGCAGAGCAAGTTGTATCTATTAGACTGGCAGAGCAAGTTGTATCTATTAGACTGGCAGAGCAAGTTGTATCTATTAGACTGGCAGAGCAAGTTGTATCTAATGGACTGGCAGAGCAAGTTGTATCTAATGGACGGGCAGAGCTAGTTGTATCTAATGGACGGGCAGAGGTAGTTGTATCTATTAGACTGGCAGAGCAAGTTGTATCTAATAGACGGGGCGAGCTAGTTGTATCTAAGGGACTGGCAGAGCAAGTTGTATCTAAGGGACTGGCAGAGCTATTTGTATCTAAGGGACTGGCAGAGCTATTTGTATCTAAGGGACTGGCAGAGCAAGTTGTATCTAAGGGACTGGCAGAGAAAGTTGTATCTAAGGGACTGGCAGAGCAAGTTGTATCTAAGGGACTGGCAGAGCAAGTTGTATCTAAGGGACTGGCAGAGCAAGTTGTATCTAATGGACTGGCAGAGCTATTTGTATCTAGGGGACTGGCAGATCAAGTTGTATCTAATGGACTGGCAGAGCAAGTTGTATCTAAGGGATTGGCAGAGCTAGTTGTATCTAAGGGACTGGCTAAAACACCAATGGAGTTGCCGAGCTGTTCAGTTTCAGCAATGTTCTCAGAACACTCGGCATTTGACTTCTGGCATCTGGACAAGTTGGACGCCGCTCTAGGGAGAAAAACCTGGGTACAATCTATGACCCAAGACTATATCCATGTTTTCCATCCAACTTCTTCAGATGCTGAAAGTCAAACGCTGAGCCTTCGGCTTCGGAGAACTTTGCCAATCTCAGGCAGTTCGTATCTAAGAGATTACATATCGATGCTCATAGTGTAAGACAGTCGCCACCATTGTAATCTAAACTGGTAACTTTACCGAGCTGTTTTATTTATAATAACACCGCTATCTTAGTGGTTGCAATTTTCAATCAAGGCACAAAAACTTAAGGCGCTATTCCATGGAACGATTATCCCATGGAATAGAGGGCAACAATGTTCATGTCGGCTGATCGTTGTGTCACTTGTTTTTCAAACGTGTTGAAAAACAAGCGACTGTGATAGCAGCGATCTGCTGTATGGTGGAGTATGGATAGCGAGCAGGCGGTGGTGGCCACACAGGCACAGAGGTCGCTCCAGTCATTCTGTATGGTGGAGTATGGATGGTGAGCAGGCGGTTGTGGCCACACAGGCACAGGGGTCGCTTCATTCTGTATGGTGGAGTATGGATGGTGAGCAGGCGGTGGTGGCCACACAGGTCGCTCCAGTCATTCTGTATGGTGGATTATGCATTGTAAGCAGGCGGTGGTGGCCACACAGGCACAGAGGTCGCTCCAGTCATTCTGTATGGTGGAGTATGGATGGTGAGCAGGCGGTGGTGGCCACACAGGCACAGAGGTCGCTCCAGTCATTCTGTATGGTGGAGTATGGATGGTAAGCAGGCGGTGGTGGCCACACAGGCACAGAGGTCGCTCCAGCCATTCTGTATGGTGGAGTATGGATAGCGAGCAGGCGGTGGTGGCCACACAGGCACAGAGGTCGCTCCAGTCATTCTGTATGGTGGAGTATGGATAGCGAGCAGGCGGTGGTGGCCACACAGGCACAGGGGTCGCTCCATTCATTCTGTATGGTGGAGTATGGATAGCGAGCAGGCGGTGGTGGCCACAGAGGTCGCTCCAGTCATTCTGTATGGTGGATTATGGATGGCGAGCAGGTGGTGGTGGCCACACAGGCACAGAGGTCGCTCCAGTCATTCTGTATGGTGGAGTATGGATGGCGAGCAGGCGGTGGTGGCCACACAGGCACAGAGGTCGCTACAGTCATTCTGTATGGTGGAGTATGGATGGCGAGCAGGCGGTGGTGGCCACACAGGCACAGAGGTCGCTCCAGTCATTCTGTATGGTGGAGTATGGATGGCGAGCAGGTGGTGGTGGCCACACAGGCACGGAGGTCGCTCAATTCATTCTGTATGGTGGAGTATGGATGGTAAGCAGGCGGTGGTGGCCACACAGGCACAGGGGTCGCTCCATTCATTCTGTATGGTGGAGTATGGATGGTAAGCAGGCAGTGGTGACCACACAGGCACAGGGGTCGCTCCATTCATTCATTCTATATGGTGGAGTATGGATGGTAAGCAGGCAGTGGTGGCCACACAGGCACAGGGGTCGCTCCAGTCATTCTGTATGGTGGAGTATGGATGGTAAGCAGGCGGTGGTGGCCACACAGGCACAGAGGTCGCTCCAGTCATTCTGTATGGTGGAGTATGGATGGTAAGCAGGCGGTGGTGACCACACAGGCACAGGGGTCGCTCCAGTCATTCTGTATGGTGGAGTATGGATGGTAAGCAGGCGGTGGTGACCACACAGGCACAGAGGTCGCTCCAGTCATTCTGTATGGTGGAGTATGGATGGCGAGCAGGCGGTGGTGGCCACACAGGCACAGGGGTCGCTCCATTCTTTCTGTATGGTGGAGTATGGATGGTAAGCAGGCGGTGGTGGCCACACAGGCACAGAGGTCGCTCCAGTCATTCTGTATGGTGGAGTATGGATAGTAAGCAGGCGGTGGTGGCCTCACAGGCGAGTGGTCGCTCCATTCATTCTGTATGGTGGAGTATGGATGGTAAGCAGGCGGTGGTGGCCTCACAGGTGAGTAGTCGCTCCATTCATTCTGTATGGTGGAGTATGGATGGTAAGCAGGCGGTGGTGACCACACAGGCACAGGGGTCGCTCCATTCATTCATTCTATATGGTGAAGTATGGATGGTAAGCAGGCGGTGGTGGCCTCACAGGCGAGTGGTCGCTCCATTCATTCATTCTGTATGGTGGATTATGGATGGCGAGCAGGCGGTGGTGGCCACACAGGCACAGGGGTCGCTCCATTCTGTATGGTGGAGTATGGATGGCGAGCAGGCGGTGGTGGCCACACAGGCACAGAGGTCGCTCCATTCATTCTGTATGGTGGAGTATGGATGGCGAGCAGGCGGTGGTGGCCACACAGGCACAGAGATCGCTCCATTCTGTATGGTGGAGTATGGATGGCGAGCAGGCGGTGGTGGCCACACAGGCACAGAGGTCGCTCCATTCATTCTGTATGGTGGAGTATGGATGGCGAGCAGGCACAGAGGTCGCTCAATTCATTCTGTATGGTGGAGTATGGATAGCGAGCAGGCGGTGGTGGCCACACAGGCACAGGGGTCGCTCCATTCATTCTGTATGGTGGAGTATGGATGGTAAGCAGGCAGTGGTGGCCACACAGGCACAGGGGTCGCTCCATTCATTCTGTATGGTGGAGTATGGATGGTAAGCAGGCAGTGGTGGCCACACAGGCACAGGGGTCGCTCCATTCATTCTGTATGGTGGAGTATGGATAGCGAGCAGGCGGTGGTGACCACACAAAGGAGTGGTCGCTCTATTCATTGCAAGGACAATCTCAGGATCATTATGGATTCTAGTGGTCGGACTTCTAGTGATCAGCTTGTTATCTCCTCTTCTATGGATAGGGTGGAGCTTAGATGGGTATACCCCTGTATAGTAAATGTGGCAGTCTATGGCATGGTCCCAAGTGGAAATAATGCACATTTTTGCACAAGATACTTGTTTTGTCACCCTATAAACCGGCATTAGAATGTCAATAAACGTCCCCTTGTGTATGGATGTCTCGCCTTTCCCACCTGCCCGTGCACCATCACCCTTATTATAACATATTATAGCTAGACTTACAATGGGCGGCTGCATCTATATATGTGTCTCATGTAACACAATGAAGTTACTCATATGGAAACTGGGGAAAAAATCCAATTTCAATGTATTTAGTCTGGAAGAACAATGATATTTTACCTAAATGAAGACGACCTGCTAATTGGAAGCTAATTTTTCTGAAGATTGCGTTTGATCTTCTCACGACAGGAAAGCGGTGGGTGGTGTTGGCGCGTCTAATAGCTTCAGATCCCACTTCACTCAATGAGCCATTAAAATCCCCTCAATGTGGCAGCTTTAATCTTCTGATGTAAATTATAAATAAACATTATTGATAGAAAACGGTTATAATGGGAATGTAAACAGACGCGGTGGCCGAGGAGTGAAGGTCGGAAGGCTGATGCGGGCGGCCGGGCACGCCGCTGTCTGACTGTCACATCTAGTGATGGCGCCGCTCTGACATGGACCACTTAATAACAGCAGGAGGGAGGCGTCACAAGGAGAGGAGTTTAATATCACAGTTTTAGCACTCAAGTGTCACCGCTGCCTGACATGTCTGAACTGTGGGATAATTTACTGCAGTTTTATCATCCTGTCAACTAAAGGAAGTGAAGACTTATATGAGATGATATTGATGTTTATACAACCCGGCTCTCTGCTTCACAGATGAGACTGCTATATAGAGCACAGGGCAGCGATACTGCTATCTGTAAGGAGTCTGCGCCTCAGCTGATACGTCTGGTGTTAACAAACAATAATAACAAGAAAAATGATGGTAACAATATAATAATAACAACAACAAGAATAATTATATCTCACAGTAAGGAATTTAAAGGGAATAAACTAGGTTTATTCCGCCTTAAATGAGGGCAGCGAAAACTAGTGACAGAAATGCTGAACAGATCGGTGTATTACTTACATCATTCTGCTCAGCCGTTCTCCTAATATGCAGGAGAATAGGATTCTTGCCGCACCCCTCCCCCCGCCCTACTGGGAACAATCAGCAGGTTTCTATGCACAAACCTGCTGATAGTTTCCCTTTAAGGTGTCAGAGTTTAGTAATCAGTCAGGTACTAATCATGAATGTTTAGGCTATGTTCACACTGCGTATGAGTCCGGCCGTAGTGTGAACTGCGAATATACGCACGTAGTTTTGAGGTTGATGCGTTCGCTTGAAAGTATACGATATACGCCCGCACAGTGCACACTACGTATGAGCTTACGGCCGGATCGTAAAATGAAAAATGAACAAGACCATTGTTTGAGGACGGAAATGTTGAAACTCACGGCCGTGGATGTCCATGCGGTCCCGTACGGAGAACTTATTTCAGCCAAATCGAACTTGATTTTTCGATCCAAAAGGTTCTGTGAGTTTTACTGGGCTGGGCGAAGATTTCCAAGTAAATGAGCTGCCTCAGATCGCTTCAAAACAAGCTAGGGAAGCAGAACTCTACTACAGGCGTTCGCGGTTCGCCCCGTATGTTCGCAATCCGCCCGCATGTCAAATTTTCCCACGCCCGTAGTTTCAGCCGCACATGTAATGCCGAAATGCGGACGGACTCATACGCAGTGTGAACATAGCCTTAATGTACAAATGTTCTTGGATCCTACTGGTTGAATCTAGAGACAAACAGATCTTGAGCCCACTTTGGTTCATCCAAACCCGAACGCTCTGCATTTGATTACCGGAGCCTGAACAAGTTGGATACCACAATAGGGAGGGAGCCTGTGGCCTATGGCTGTTTCCATATTGTCCAGGACTCCTTAGGACTCCTCAACTTCTCCTGCCACTAATGTTCCGATGCAGAGTGATCGGGTTTGGGCGGAGTGTGCTGGAGATTCGCTCATCTCTAGTTAAATCAGTTCTTCTTTCTTAATTTTCCCATTTTTACCTCTTTTCTATTCTTCAGGTTTCCACAGTCTGCAGTAAAGACGGCGCCTGGAGCGAACGGCTGAGCCTGTGCACGGATCTGACCGGCAGTTGTCCTCCCCCGTCCGAGCTCAATGGTATCCACTACATGTGTGACCGTGGTCATGCCATCGGTAAGGAGATACACACAGGAGTCCTCCGCCGCTCCTCTCCATAACAAGCCTCGTGCTGGAAGATTATTTTTACATAGTTGACTCATATTCCGTATCACGTTCTTTCATTTTTCATGTAACGCGGTGATTGTGCGTCAGAGCGGCGTCTGCTGCCAGAACCGAAATCAGAGAATAACAGAGAAGAAGACGCCTATGCAGGATGAATCACTGCCGATCCTCCTCTCATCATTAGCTGCAGTTTTGGTTTAATATAAATAATAATAAAGAAGTAGATGATATTTTGGTTCCTTGTTTAGAGATAAGAGAACTTTTCTCGGGTTCGGCAGATTTGCTGAGGTTAAAAAACCTTAAAGGAATCGCGCTAAAGCAGCTAAATGATTGCAGGCGTTCAGCAAGTTCACCCATCATTACCTGTCCCTGCTCCCCCTGGTGTCCCTCCTTCCCTCCGGTGTCCCCCATTTTCCCTGGTGTCCCCCTTTTCCTCCGGTGTCCCCCCTTTCCCATTTTTCCCTAGTGTCCCCCCTTACCTCTGGTGTCCCCCCTTCCCTCCAGTGTTCTGCTTTCCCCCGGTGTTCCCCCTTCCCTCCAGGGTCCCCCCCTTCCCTCCGGTGTCCCCTCAATCCCCTGGTGTCCCCCTTTCCCTCCAATGTCCCCCCTTTCTCATTCTCCCTGGTGTCCCCCCCTTTCCTCCGGTGTCCCCCTTTCCCCTGGTGTCCCTCCTTCCCTCCGCTGTCCCCCCTTTCTCATTCTCCCTGGTGTCCCCCCCTTTCCTCCGGTGTCCCCCTTTCCCCTGGTGTCCCCCCTTCCCTCCGGTGTCCCCCCTTTCTCATTCTCCCTGGTGTCCCCCCCTTTCCTCCGGTGTCCCCCTTTCCCCTGGTGTCCCTCCTTCCCTCCGGTGTCCCCCCTTTCTCATTCTCCCTGGTGTCCCCCCCTTTCCTCCGGTGTCCCCCTTTCCCCTGGTGTCCCCCCTTCCCTCCGGTGTCCCCCCTTTCTCATTCTCCCTGGTGTCCCCCCCTTTCCTCCGGTGTCCCCCTTTCCCCTGGTGTCCCCCCTTTTCTCCGGTGTCCCCCCTTTCTTATTCTCCCTGGTGTCCCCCCCTTTCCTCCGGTGTCCCCCTTTCCCCTGGTGTCCCCCCTTCCCTCCGGTGTCCCCCCTTTCTCATTCTCCCTGGTGTCCCCCCCTTCCCTCCGGTGTCCCCCTTTCCCCTGGTGTTCCCCCTTCCCTCCGGTGCCCCCCCTTTCTCATTCTCCCTGGTGTCCCCCCCTTTCCTCCGGTGTCCCCGTTTCCCCTGGTGTCCCCCCTTCCCTCCGGTGCCCCCCCTTTCTCATTCTCCCTGGTGTCCCCCCCTTTCCTCCGGTGTCCCCCTTTCCCCTGGTGTCCCCCCTTCCCTCCGGTGTCCCCCCTTTCTCATTCTCCCTGGTGTCCCCCCCTTTCCCCTGGTGTCCCCCCTTCCCTCCGGTGTCCCCCCTTTCCCATTTTTCCCTAGTGTCCCCCCTTACCTCTGGTGTCCCCCCTTCCCTCCAGTGTTCTGCTTTCCCCCGGTGTTCCCCCTTCCCTCCGGTGTCCCCTCAATCCCCTGGTGTCCCCCCTTCCCTCCAATGTCCCCCCTTTCTCATTCTCCCTGGTGTCCCCCCCTTTCCTCCGGGGTCCCCCTTTCCCCTGGTGTCCCTCCTTCCCTCCGGTGTCCCCCCTTTCTCATTCTCCCTGGTGTCCCCCCCTTTCCTCCGGTGTCCCCCTTTCCCCTGGTGTCCCCCCTTCCCTCCGGTGTCCCCCCTTTCTCATTCTCCCTGGTGTCCCCCCCTTTCCTCCGGTGTCCCCCTTTCCCCTGGTGTCCCCCCTTTTCTCCGGTGTCCCCCCTTTCTTATTCTCCCTGGTGTCCCCCCCTTTCCTCCGGTGTCCCCCCTTCCCTCCGCTGTCCCCCCTTTCTCATTCTCCCTGGTGTCCCCCCCTTTCCTCCGGTGTCCCCCTTTCCCCTGGTGTCCCCCCTTCCCTCCGGTGTCCCCCCTTTCTCATTCTCCCTGGTGTCCCCCCCTTTCCCCTGGTGTCCCCCCTTCCCTCCGGTGTCCCCCCTTCCCTCCGGTGTCCCCCCTTTCTCATTCTCCCTGGTGTCCCCCCCTTTCCCCTGGTGTCCCCCCTTCCCTCCGGTGTCCCCCCTTTCCCATTTTTCCCTGGTGTCCCCCTTTTTCTCCGGTGTCCCCTGCAGCTGTATTCAACCCGCTCAGCCAATCACTGACTGAGACAGGACAGCACAGTTATCAGTGATTGGCTGAGCGGGCTGGAGGCGGCTGGAGACACTTGAGGGGAGTATAGAGAGGTGAGCACACCATTTTTTATGAGTATTAAATTGTGCAGCCGCCATCTCTACTAATTTGTTACAAACTTTGCAAAAAGTTTGGTTCACTACCAAACTAAATTTTTTGCAAAGTTCTTAACAAACCTCGTAAGATTCAGTTTGCTCATCTCTAACCTTGTTCCTATAGGGGCGAACTGCACGGCGTACTGCAACTACCCCACGAATGAACCAGTAATACTACCTGAAGGCATGACAGCGGATTCTGTGGAACACTGGATGAACCCAACCAAGGTGCAGGTATGATGTGGATGCCGGGCGGGGGCTATTCTGCAGTATATAGATGTATATAGATCCTCGCTGACTATTTTGCTGTATAGAGATGTATATAGATCCTTGCTGGCTATTCTGCTGTATATAGATGTATATAGGTCCTGGCTGACTATTCTGCTGTATATAGATGTATAGAGACCCTCACTGACCATTCTGCTGTATATAGATGTATATAGATCCTTGCTGGCTATTCTGCTGTATATAGATGTATATAGGTCCTGGCTGACTATTCTGCTGTATATAGATGTATAGAGACCCTCACTGACCATTCTGCTGTATATAGATGTATATAGATCCTCACTGACTATTCTGCTGTATATAGATGTATATAGATCCTCACTGACTATTCTGCAGTATATAGATGTATATAGATCCTCTCTGACTATTCTTCTGTATACAGATGTATATAGATCCTCACTGACTATTCTGCTGCATACAGATGTATATAGATCCTGGCTGACATTATTATGGTTCTTTAGGTCAGGTTTTACATTGAATCTGTTAGCTGTAATTCATGTTCCAGACCTCTGACACTGCTACATGCTGTTAGGACAAGGAGACACTTTCATCTTTCGGAAGCACAGACAGTTATATGACAGGTCCCATGTGTCTCCTGACCTCTATATAACAGTGTCAGCAGTCTGGAAGCACAGACAGATATATAAGGGGTCCCATGTGTCTCCTGACCTCTATATAACAGTGTCAGCAGTCTGGAAGCACAGACAGATATATGACAGGTCCCATGTGTTCTGACCTCTATATAACAGTGTCAGCAGTCTGGAAGCACAGACAGATATATAAGGGGTCCCATGTGTCTCCTGACCTCTATATAACAGTGTCAGCAGTCTGGAAGCACAGACAGATATATGAGGGGTCCCATGTGTCTCCTGACCTCTATATAACAGTGTCAGCAGTCTGGAAGCACAGACAGATATATGAGGGGTCCCATGTGTCTACTGACCTCTATATAACAGTGTACGCAGTCTGGAAGCACAGACAGATATATGACAGGTCCCATGTGTCTGCTGACCTCTATATAACAGTGTCAGCAGTCTGGAAGCACAGACAGTTATATGGCAGGTCCCATGTGTCTCCTGACCTCTATATAGCAGTGTCAGCAGTCTGGTGTCTCATTGTTTGTATGGTGTGTGACTATCTGTTGTTTCCCCTGTCAGGATATTATGTGCACAGGAACTCTGCAGTGGTATCCGGATCCTTCTACTCTGCACTGTATCCCATCCTGTGAGGTAAGACGCCATGTTGCTCCACAATGGACATATCTGAATACTTCTGCAAGTAATAATCGTGTTGTGTGTGTGTGTGTGTGTGTGTGTGTGTGTGCGTGTGTGTGTGTGTGTGCGTGTGTGTGTGTGTGTGGGTGGGGGGGCTTCAATTTTTTAGGTTTTGTCCAGCACATGGCTGCCATCTTGAAAGCATATTGGATCAAGGGCAAGTTTTTCCAATGGGAGGGTGGTCATGTAGCGTTAGAGAAGATGAGAGTCGTCTCAGAAATGGATCGCTGCTGCCTTCACATCTGCAATATCTCTTGTGACTTGAAAGTTATCATAAGTCCAAGAGCCATCAAAACTTCATAATAATTGGATCCATATTCAGCACCATTGTGATCCAAGATGGCAGCTACGTACTTGACCTAGAAGATCGACCCCTCACGAATTACATGCTGGGGTATCAGATATGTCATTTGCCCTTTTGACCCTTTTGACCCTGTATGGCATTTTGGCAGCGATATTTAGATCCCTCCTGCATTTAGTTGTACTTCATCATTTCACCAATGTCCTGAGGCCACAACACATGATAGATGATTCTTACACCACTTGCGACTTAGAAGACGTACCACTTACTCCTGGACCTAGAGGACGTACCACTTACTCCTGGACCTAGAGGATGTACCACCAACCACTGGACCTAGAGGACATACCACTCATTACTGGACCTAGAGAATGTACCACTCACTACTGGACCTAGAGGACGTACCACTTACTTCTGGACCTAGAGGACGTACCACTTACTTCTGGACCTAGAGGATGTACCACCAACCACTGGACCTAGAGGACATACCACTCATTACTGGACCTAGAGAATGTACCACTCACTACTGGACCTAGAGGATGTACCACTTACTTCTGGACCTAGAGGACGTACCACTTACTTCTGGACCTAGAGGACATATCACTTACTCTTGGACCTAGAGGATGTACCACTTACTACTGGACCTAGAGGGCGTACCACTAACTACTGGACCTAGAGGACGTACCACTAACTACTGGACCTAGAGGACGCACCACTCACTACTGGACCTAGGGGATGTACCACCAACCACTTGACCTAGAGCACGTACCACTTACTACTAGACCTAGAGGATATACCACTTACTGCTGGACCTAGAGGACGTACCATTCACTACTGGACCTAGAGTATAAACCACTTACTACTGGACCTAGATTATATACCACTCACTACTAGACCTAGAGGACGTACCACTAACTACTGGAACTAGAGGACATACCACTAACTACTGGACCTAGAGGAAGTACCACTTACTACTGGACCTAGGGGATGTACCACCAACCACTGGACCTAGAGGACGTACCACTTACTACTGGACCTAGAGGGCGTACCACTAACTACTGGACCTAGAGGACGTACCATTCACTACTGGACCTAGAGGACGTACCATTCACTACTGGACCTAGAGGATGTACCACTCATTACTGCACCTAGAGAATGTACCACTCATTACTGGACCTAGAGAATGTACCACTAACTACTGGACCTAGAGTATGTACCACTAACTACTGGACCTAGAGTATGTATCACTTACTACTGGACCTA
This sequence comes from Dendropsophus ebraccatus, assembly GCA_027789725.1. Taxonomy (NCBI): domain Eukaryota; kingdom Metazoa; phylum Chordata; class Amphibia; order Anura; family Hylidae; genus Dendropsophus; species Dendropsophus ebraccatus. Next base: position 31,974,262 of record JAQFWZ010000025.1, read on the forward strand.
GAGGACGTACCACTAACTGCTGGACCTAGAGTACGTACCACTTACTACTGGACCTAGAGGATGTACCACCCACTACTGGATTTAGAAGACGTACCACTAATTACTGGAGCTAGAGCACGTACCACTAACTACTGGACCTAGAGGATGTACCACTCACTACTGGACCTAGAGGACGTACCACTAACTGCTGGACCTAGAGTACGTACCACTTACTACTGGACCTAGAGGATGTACCACTAACTACTGGATTTAGAGGACGTACCACCCACTACTGGATCTAAAGGACGTACCACTAACTACTGGATTTAGAGGATGTACCACTTACTTCTGGACCTAGAGGATATACAACTCACTACTGGACCTAGAGGACGAACCACTTACTACTGGATCTAGAGGACTTACCACTCACTACTGGACCAAGGGGATGTACCACCAACCACTGGACCTAGAGGATGTACCACCTACTGCTGGACCTAGAGGACGTACCACTTACTACTGGACCTAGAGGATGTATCACTAACTACTAAACCTAGAGGACGTACCACTAACTACTGGACCTAGAGGACGTACCACTTACTACTGGATTTAGAGGACGTACCACTAACTACTGGACCTAGAGGACGTACCACTTACTACTGGATTTAGAGGACGTACCACTTACTACTGGACCTAGAGGACGTACCACTCACTACTGGACCTAGAGAACGTACCACTCACTACTGGACCTAGAGGACGTACCACTAACTACTAAACCTAGAGGACGTACCACTAACTACTTAACCTAGAGGACGTACCACTTACTACTGGACCTAGAGGATGACCAATGTCCTGAGGCCACAACACATGATAGATGATTCTTACACCACTTGCGACTTAGAAGACGTACCACTTACTCCTGGACCTAGAGGACGTACCACTTACTCCTGGACCTAGAGGACGCACCACCCACTACTGGACCTAGAGGACGTACCACCTACTGCTGGACCTAGAGGACGTACCACTCACTACTGGACCTAGAGGACGTATCACTCACTACTGGACCTAGAGGACGTACCACTAACTACTAAACCTAGAGGACGTACCACTCACTACTGGACCTAGAGGATGTACCACTTACTACTAAACCTAGAGGACGTACCACTAACTACTAAACCTAGAGGACGTACCACTCACTACTGGACCTAGAGGACGTATCACTCACTACTGGACCTAGAGGACGTACCACTAACTACTAAACCTAGAGGACGTACCACTCACTACTGGACCTAGAGGATGTACCACTTACTACTGGACCTAGAGGATGTACCACTTACTACTGGACCTAAAGGATGTACCACTTACTACTGGACCTAGGGGATGTACCACTAACTACTGGATTTAGAGGACGTACCACTTACTGCTGGATTTAGAGGACGTACCACTTACTACTGGACCTAGAGGACGCACCACTCACTACTGGACCTAGAGAACGTACCACCTACTGCTGGACCTAGAGGACGTACCACTTACTACTGGACCTAGAGGACTTACCACTAACTACTAAACCTAGAGGACGTACCACTAACTACTGGACCTAGAGGACGTACCACTAACTACTAAACCTAGAGGACGTACCACTAACTACTAAACGTAGAGGACGTACCACTTACTACTGGACCTAGAGCATGTACCACTAACTACTAAACCTAGAGGACGTACCACTAACTACTGGACCTAGAGGACGTACCACTTACTACTGGATTTAGAGGACGTGCCACTTACTACTGGACCTAGAGGACGTACCACCCACTACTGGACCTAGAGGACGTACCACCTACTGCTGGACCTAGAGGACGTACCACTCACTACTGGACCTAGAGGACGTACCACTAACTACTAAACCTAGAGGACGTACCACTAACTACTAAACCTAGAGGACTTACCACTCACTACTGGACCTAGAGGATGTACCACTAATTACTGGACCTAGAGGACATATCACTTACTACTGGATTTAGAGGACGTACCACTTACTACTGGACCTAGAGGACGTACCACTCACTACTGGACCTAGAGGACGTACCACTCACTACTGGACCTAGAGGACATATCACTTACTACTGGACATTACAATTCAGTTTCGGTTTTGGACTACAAGAAAATGTCCTCTCTTATGTGTACACTCAGATACGATGAAATGATCTCAGTCATAGGCGACAATAATCCGCACTGACTGGTATTTCCATCATATGAGAACATTTTTTTTTCCCTCAAAAACATCCACCTTGAACACCCCCTCTAAGCCGGCACACGCTCTCCTGTCTATTACACTACATTTCTTCTTCATATTTTTGTGCAGGTTTTGGGTTTTGATAATTCGGGCAGAATGAGATCACCGCAAAGTCTTTTGTTTTTGTGCTCTCAAAGCTGCTGAACTCGAAAAAAAACCCCCTTCTGTAGTGACAAAGCGGAGCCTTGCTGGCAGTGATACAGCTCTGAGAGTGCGGAGCCATATGTCAGCAGAACTGACGGCTTTATAAGCACATGTTCTGGGATTTACTAAGTGTCAATGACTTCAGCGGCAATTTATTTCCAAATCAGGGTGTGATATCTCTCATTAGTGCCTGGTGAATCCGCTCCGCCGAGAGTGATTTACTTCTGCTCAGAGTCCAATGATCTTTCAAAAGGAAATTAAACACAACCGTCCTGCTTAAGTAAAATCCGGCAACATTTTTAGAGAGTATAAATTCCCGGGAAATGGAGAACATTAGTGGAGATTTTGATTGGGGGATCATTGGATTTGACTTGTGCCATATATAATATTTTTATATAGAATTTTATGCAAGAGCAGGGAATGGATTAAAAAGCTTCACATCAGATTGATGGGACGTTGTGTCCGGCTCATCCGTAACTTCCCTCCTTTCTAAATGTCAGTCGGCCATAGCGCTGGAGTGGGGGTGTCAGGTGGGACCGGAGAAGCAGACACCGTTCTAGGTTAGATTGTTATTGATGGCGTCCAATCAGTCAATGCAAATAGAAAACTTATCTAGAGATGGTCAGCGAGTGAGTGGTGGGACCAAGGCTACGGCTAAGAACATCACGGTCGCCATAGTTGGGGGGAATCCAGTATGAAAGCCGGGGCTTCTCTGTGCAGTCAATGTGATACCAATCCAAGAAGAGGTGTCGAAGGAGGAGATATGTTATGGAGAAATTAACTTTTCTAGTTGTTAGAATTAAGCAAATTCACTTTTAGCTATGTTCACACTATGTGCACACTGCGTCATCTCAGCAGTAATATACATACTTACCAAGCTCCAGATCTCAGCAGCGCTCGCAGGGATGCACAAACTTCCTGACATTATGATGTAATAGTTTGTTAAATGTCAGGAAGGGGTAAAACATCTAATAGATAGGACAGGGGGTCAGGAGAAGCCTGAATGAAGGTGTGGCCGCACATGTGCTCTCACCATGGATGGGGGTAACAGATTTGGGACTCTCTCCCAGCAGATATTTGTAGCATAAGAGATGATGATGTCATAAGTTTTTAAAGTAAAACATTCCCTTTGGGTTAGGGCTGCATGCTGTCCTGGCACATGGTATTGCAATGGACTTGCAAGAAAGGAAGATCAGCGGCATCCGTAGTGCGTTCCAGATCTGGCTTTTATCATAGGATCAGGTACAGAAGTGCATCGTTTTGTCCCTCAGGGTCTCAGGATGCTTAAAGAAAACCCTTGGGGTTGAAACGTCGCAATTCTGCTTTACCTGATCCTACAATAAAAGCCTGACTTAGAGTTCACTGTGGAGGCGGATGATCTTCTTTCCCTTCAAGTCCATTTGTCTCCATCTGTGATTATATCTGCATCTATAATCGGACCTGGTATCTGGCGTTGTTGGACCTTTCTTCACTTGTTATCACAGGGTTGAATCTAATGACTGTCGTGATGTCCCTAACACAACACTCACCTAAAATCCAAATTTGATTGCACGTTGCATGTGACCTGCCAACTCCGGCCTACTAACTCCGACCTGGCAGCTCTGACCTGACAACTCTGACCTGACAACTCTGACCTGACAACTCTGACCTGACAACTCTGACCTGACAACTCTGACCTGACAACTCCAACTTTCCAACTCCGACCTACCAACTTCTACCTGACAACTCTTACCTGACAAATAATTTGACAACCATGACCTGCCAACTACGACCTGCTTGTGGTTTGTGTTCTTTTATTTTTTTACAGCCAAATTGCAACTGCAATACCTGACGATCGTCTGGTGACTCGCAGGTCATTTGTCCTCCTGTCATCCTGCAGTCCTAGTGGGTCTATAATTATGTTGACATAGTAAGACGCCATGGTTTTCTTGCACGCTTTGTGTAGGTCTGAATTTCTCACAAACTACAGAAACTTCTCACTGTTGGCTTTGAGTCTTTGTTCCCGAGCAGCCAGCGTGCGCGCTCTAATTCTCCTTTACTTCACCACTAATCTAAGTAAACAAGTTTAATTGTAGAAATGGCGATAAAAGAATTTTTTGTTTGGAATCCACTGGTGTCCTCGCTGGTGCGGCCATATTTTCTACATCTGTAGCCTGAAGCGGAATCATTGTGTTCCCCTGCGTGAGCGGCATACAGATCCGATAGATTAGCTTCATTAACGTCTTTCCTGTTCGCCTCAGTCCCTTCCATTACAGAAGCTTCAGTTTGGGAATCTTTTCTGCTCTTTTCCAGTTCTGCGCTTTTCTAGATATTTACTGTGTCTGCCGCTCAATAAACAACTGAACTACACGGCCGTGTTAATGGGTTATGAAGTTTTTATCGGCATTTTTATTTTATTACGTTATTTGTACACTTCTCGAGTCCTTTGGCTAAAATATCCGGAAATTCTACTTTGTGAAGTTCTCCGATATATTATAAGCAGCTGAATCCCATTTACTGCAATCGTGATACGAATTCTAATGGTTTCCATGCAGCCAGTCAGCTGGGAGTAGGATGAGCTTCCATATTCAACGTCCCGATCCCACAGATTATGGAGGGGGTGGACGGCTTCTTTATATATGCAAATTAGATATAGTCCAGAAGGTAGGAAGCTCCTTAGTGCCACCTATTGGTGGTAGCCTCTCTGCAGATAATTCTTAATGGATTTCATAGGTACAGTACACTAAGGTGCGGTTTTTATCACTTGATAATCTGGTTTGTTGGCTTTCCCTTGGTCCTTGGCAGTGTCGGACTGGTGTATATGGGGCCCACAAGTAGAAATGATCCTGGGGGACCACCAATAAAGGACCAGTGAGAAACAACATGCCAGTCAGTGTTAATGCAGGTTCTAAAGCCGGGGGCCCACCGGAGGATTCTCTGGGGCTCTGGTGGGCCAGTCCGACACTGGTCTTTGGAATCTCTGCTTTAGCAGGCAGCATGAACTGAGTAATACTTGGGAATACTTTAAATAGACTATGGCTTAGTGATGACAAGGTGGACTACCTAGAGGTGGATCTGTCCAAATAGCATGGCACTCCGCTGTATGGGGTTCTAGCAACTTTGACTGAATGCTTGAAGAATACCCAGTATTCACAGTATAGGATAAAGAGAATCTGGCACTGCTAGAAGAGAATGTGGAGCGGTACATTCCAGAAGTACAGTCACCGGGGTTCAACTACTGGGAGGAGTTAAACCCTCAACCTAGGCAGAGAAGGTCGAGCAAACTGCAGCAGGGCATGCAGGCGAGAAGCACTTCTCCATCCACTGTCTTACTGTGATAGGACCTCTGCAGACTCGCAGGACTTAAAAGATGACTCTAATAACCCCCTTAGCATCGACAAGTCTGGGTCCCTTCTCAGTAGCAGTCGTACCCCAGGCGGTTTAGCCATCCATAGCTAGTAGACAAGAACACAGGATACTCAGAATACACTCCAGGGATGCAGCATCAGGCTCTGGCCACCTGGCCAGGCCCCGTGTACAGCACACTCTCTGGCCTTATAGGGTAACTGGATACTTTAGCCGGAACTGTGCTGAACTCTAGACCAGAACAAACTGAGCACATGGCCCTTTCCAACATAACTTATAGACTTCTGGATGGCTCCCTATTGGTGAAGAGAAGCCTGAGGTAGCTTGATACAGGATTGGACAGAACTGGAGGGAAAGTTTTTACAGGGCTGTGATAGGCCTAGAGGCAGGGAGGTGGCTGACAGAAAGTGTTTAGTCACAGACAATAATTAACCCTTGCACAAACCTGCTGAAGAGCTTATAGTGGAAAACACAGATACATGCAGTCCCCAGTCCTATAGATAAAACCCTGAAATAAAGAAATAACATTGTCGTCCTAAATACATATCTCTTCTCTGAAATGTCGAAGGAACACCTTCCCATTGGTAAAAAAAAATCGCCCTTGATCCAACTTCAGGGTGAGGGCCATGTTCCAGACATAACCTAAAAGATAGCCCCCCTTGCTCATTACATGCTGGGTTAAAGGGGTTATCCAGCGCTACAAAAACATGGCCACTTTTCCCCCTACTGTTGTCTCCAGTTCAGGTGCAGTTTGCAATTAAGCTCCATTTACTTCAATGGAACTTAGTTTCAAAACTCCACCCAAACTGGAGACAACAGTAGGGGGAAAGTGGCCATGTTTTTGTAGCGCTGGATAACCCCTTTAATCAGATGTAATTTTTTATTTATTTCTGAAATAAGAGTTAGGGGGTCCTGAGATTTGTGACAGGTCACAGAGCATGCCTAAGAAACTCTCCCGTCCGTAAAGGATTGGATCCAGGCTGGTTAGTAGTGCACACATACGGAGACTAGATCTAGCCTGTAAGATGTGATGCTCTATGCCCTATGTGGCATTGTTTATGCCAGCAGCTGCAGCAGTGCCCCCTTACACATTGCTGCCAGCGATACGGACCGATGCCAGTATACAGTGAGGAGGCCGTGCTGCTTGTATAGGCCCTGTGCCCCCTTACACATTGCTGCCAGCGATACGGACCGATGCCAGTATACAGTGAGGAGGCTGTGCTGCTTGTATAGGCCCTGTGCCCCCTTACACATTGCTGCCAGAGATACGGACCGGTGCCAGTATACAGTGAGGAGGCTGTGCTGCTTGTATAGGCCCTGTGCCCCCTTACACATTACTGCCAGAGATACGGACCGGTGCCAGTATACAGTGAGGAGGCCGTGCTGCTTGTATAGGCCCTGTGCCCCCTTACACATTGCTGCCAGCGATACGGACCGATGCCAGTATACAGTGAGGAGGCCATGCTGCTTGTATAGGCCCTGTGCCCCCTTACACATTGCTGCCAGAGATACGGACCGGTGCCAGTATACAGTGAGGAGGCCATGCTGCTTGTATAGGCCCTGTGCCCCCTTACACATTGCTGCCAGCGATACGGACCGGTGCCAGTATACAGTGAGGAGGCCGTGCTGCTTGTATAGGCCCTGTGCCCCCTTACACATTGCTGCCAGCGATACGGACCGGTGCCAGTATACAGTGAGGAGGCTGTGCTGCTTGTATAGGCCCTGTGCCCCCTTACACATTGCTGCCAGCGATACGGACCGGTGCCAGTATACAGTGAGGAGGCTGTGCTGCTTGTATAGGCCCTGTGCCCCCTTACACATTGCTGCCAGCGATACGGACCGGTGCCAGTATACAGTGAGGAGGCCGTGCTGCTTGTATAGGCCCTGTGCCCTGAACAGCTGATCAGCGCGGAGGCCATGGGCTGGATCCCCACCAATTTAATATTGATGACATATTCAGAGGATAGGCCACCACAGTTCTTACAGGCTGGATAGCTGCTATAAAGTGAATCTGTCATCTGTAATTCACACACCAAACTGCTGACACTGTTAGGACAAGGAGACACATGGTACCTGTCATATATCTGTCTGTGCTTCCAGACTGCTGACACTGTTATATAGAGGTCAGGAGACACATGGGACCTGTCATATATCTGTCTGTGCTTCCAGACTGCTGACACTGTTATATAGAGGTCAGGAGACACATGGGACCTGTCATATATCTGTCTGTGCTTCCAGACTTCTGACACTGTTAGGACAAGGAGACACATGGTACCTGTCATATATCTGTCTGTGCTTCCAGACTGCTGATACTGTTATATAGAGATCAGGAGACACATGGTACCTGTCATATATCTGTCTGTGCTTCCAGACTGCTGACACTGTTATATAGAGGTCAGGAGACACATGATACCTGTCATATATCTGTCTATGCTTCCAGACTGCGTACACTGCTATATAGAGGTCAGGAGACACATGGGACCCCTCATATATCTGTCTGTGCTTCCAGACTGCTGACACTGTTATATAGAGGTCAGGAGACACATGGGACCTGTCATAATCCTGTCTGTGCTTCTAGAACATAGAAAATTCTTTTACTCTCTAGTACAAAGTTGTTGCAAGCGGAAGTGACTCACCCTCCCCCAACCCGATCCCCATCTTTGCTTGGAGTCCAGCTTGGAGAGGTGATCAGCTGATCTAGTGAACACCCCAGCTCTGACCAATCCCATTTCAGCACAAATCTCTGTAACATGGAAGGAAGAGGGTCCAGCAGCATCATCCAGTACTGTACATGCAACATTTTGACCCTATGTGGTTCTTTCTCAACCATGTAGGGTTAAAACATTGCATTTACTGTACCGGGCTATACTAATAAAGCTTTTAAATGGTACTATGGATGCTGCTGGACCCTCGTCCTTCCGTATACCCATGCCTACTCTTTCATGGTAAGCTTCTCCAGTGTGTGTTCACCTTCTTCTTCTGGCCGTCCTCTGGATACAGATTCTTGGTGCTGTTGAGATTCTTTTATTTGGAAGTGATATCTCTGTTATGTGTCAAAATGTTATGTGATAAGAACTCTTTTTTACTCTTACTGCTGAAGTGTCTGGAGGGATATGGGTGCTGGTCCTTACACCTCTCTATATTTTGGCTATGAGTCTATGCTTAAAGTGTCCCTGTCATTATAATCTTCAAAACCTAAATCAACAATAGATATGAAATAAAACGAGTTTGCAATTTACATTTATTATTATTATTATTATTATGGAAAACACGTCACTTCCTGTGTTTGGACCCTTTTTTTTCCAAAGAATCTAAACACAGGCAGTCTCCCAGGTCCTCTGCACTCACAGAGAAGGTAGTCGGTAAGAGCCGTGACTCTGTCTACTGGCCGGGACTTCATGTGTTTAGTCTCTTATATTAACCAGCAAAAGACTAAAAAGCTTCAGGAGGCTGGACCTGGATACAGTAAGTATGACTGTTATATAGCTGCCTTCAGGAGACTGGACCTGGATACAGTAAGTATAGCTGTTATATAGCAGCCTTCAGGAGACTGGACCTGGATACAGTAAGTATGACTGTTATATAGCAGCCTTCAGGAGACTGGACCTGGATACAGTAAGTATAGCTGGTATATAGCTGCCTTCAGGAGACTGGACCTGGATACAGTAAGTATGACTGTTATATAGCAGCCTTCAGGAGACTGGACCTGGATACAGTAAGTATGGCTGTTATATAGCAGCCTTCAGGAGACTGGACCTGGATACAGTAAGTATAGCTGGTATATAGCAGCCTTCAGGAGACTGGACCTGGATACAGTAAGTATGACTGTTATATAGCAGCCTTCAGGAGACTGGACCTGGATACAGTAAGTATGGCTGTTATATAGCAGCCTTCAGGAGACTGGACCTTAATACAGTAAGTATAGCTGTTATATAGCAGCCTTCAGGAGACTGGACCTTAATACAGTAAGTATAGCTGTTATATAGCTGCCTTCAGGAGACTGGACCTGGATACAGTAAGTATAGCTGTTATATAGTTGCCTTCAGGAGACTGGACCTGGATACAGTAAGTATGACTGTTATATAGCTGCCTTCAGGAGACTGGACCTGGATACAGTAAGTATAGCTGTTATATAGCAGCCTTCAGGAGACTGGACCTGGATACAGTAAGTATGGCTGTTATATACCTGCCTTCAGGAGACTGGACCTGGATACCTATAAGTATAGCTGTTATATACCTGCCTTCAGGAGACTGGACCTGGATACAGTAAGTATAGCTGTTATATAGCTGCCTTCAGGAGACTGGACCTGGATACAGTAAGTATAGCTGTTATATAGCTGCCTTCAGGAGACTGGACCTGGATACAGTAAGTATAGCTGTTATATAGCAGCCTTCAGGAGACTGGACCTTAATACAGTAAGTATAGCTGTTATATAGCAGCCTTCAGGAGACTGGACCTGGATACAGTAAGTATAGCTGTTATATAGCTGCCTTCAGGAGACTGGACCTGGATACAGTATGTATAGCTGTTATATAGCAGCCTTCAGGAGACTGGACCTGGATACAGTAAGTATAGCTGTTATATAGCAGCCTTCAGGAGACTGGACCTGGATACAGTAAGTATAGCTGTTATATAGCAGCCTTCAGGAGACTGGACCTGGATACAGTAAGTATAGTTATAGCTGCCTTCAGGAGACTGGACCTGGATACAGTAAGTATAGCTGTTACATAGCTGCCTTCAGGAGACTGGACCTGGATACAGTAAGTATAGCTGTTATATAGCTGCCTTTAGGAGACTGGACCTGGATACAGTAAGTATAGCTGTTATATAGCTGCCTTCAGGAGACTGGACCTGGATACAGTAAGTATAGCTGTTATATAGCTGCCTTCAGGAGACTGGACCTGGATACAGTAAGTATAGCTGTTATATAGCTGCCTTCAGGAGACTGGACCTGGATACAGTAAGTATAGCTGTTATATAGCCGCCTTCAGGAGACTGGACCTGGATACAGTAAGTATAGCTGGTATATAGCTGCCTTCAGGAGACTGGACCTGGATACAGTAAGTATAGCTGTTATATAGCAGCCTTCAGGAGACTGGACCTGGATACAGTAAGTATATCTGTTATATAGCAGCCTTCAGGAGACTGGACCTGGATACAGTAAGTATAGTTATAGCTGCCTTCAGGAGACTGGACCTGGATACAGTAAGTATAGCTGTTACATAGCTGCCTTCAGGAGACTGGACCTGGATACAGTAAGTATAGCTGTTATATAGCTGCCTTCAGGAGACTGGACCTGGATACAGTAAGTATAGCTGTTATATAGCAGCCTTCAGGAGACTGGACCTGGATACAGTAAGTATAGCTGTTATATAGCTGCCTTCAGGAGACTGGACCTAGATACAGTAAGTATAGCTGTTATATAGCCGCCTTCAGGAGACTGGACCTGGATACAGTAAGTATAGCTGTTATATAGCTGCCTTCAGGAGACTGGAGTGGATACAGTAAGTATAGCTGTTATATAGCAGCCTTCAGGAGACTGGACCTGGATACAGTAAGTATAGCTGGTATATAGCAGCCTTCAGGAGACTGGACCTGGATATAGTAAGTATAGCTGTTATATAGCAGCCTTCAGGAGACTGGACCTGGATACAGTAAGTATAGGTGGTATATAGCTGCCTTCAGGAGACTGGACCTGGATACAGTAAGTATAGCTGTTATATAGCTGCCTTCAAGAGACTGGACCTAGATTCCTGGTAACTATAGCTTTGTTTTACAGAATAACTAAAAAAATATATACAGTATATATATTGCAAACTTGCTTTATATCACATCTAATTCTGATCAAGACGGTGAAAGTTATAACATCAGGGACACTTTAATATCGGCTTACTGAAGAATAGTTAATAGTTCCTTGTGAATCCATAAATATTATGGTTATATCATGTATACAGCTTCCTGTTATATCATGTATACAGCTTCCTGTTATATCATGTATACAGCTTCCTGTTATATCATGTATACAGCTTCCTGTTATATCATGTATACAGCTTCCTGTTATATCATGTATACAGCTTCCTGTTATATCATGTATACAGCTTCCTGTTATATCATGTATACAGCTTCCTGTTATATCATGTATACAGCTTCCTGTTATATCATGTATACAGCTTCCTGTTATATCATGTATACAGCTTCCTGTTATATCATGTATACAGCTTCCTGTTATATCATGTATACAGCTTCCTGTTATATCATGTATACAGCTTCCTGTTATATCATGTATACAGCCTTCTAGTACAATGGGAGCTTTGTGAGGTCTTTGGGATACATATATCCTCATTATATCCAGTGTTTTCCGAGTCTCCTGTTATCTGTATCAGACCAGACTGAGCGTTGGATGCCGCCACGTCCAGCCGTTTCCCTTTGACGTGGATTTGCCTATTGTTTGGGCGCTGAGTAAATGGCGGCGTCCGGCGCAGCATTCGCTCCTCTTCATCTGCGCCCGGCGGCGTCTCCCATTTATCCACCTACACATCAGGAATCTATCGTAACACACAAAGCTTTTCATCTCAACAATTTTCTGCCAACCATGAAGCTAATATTGTTCTTTCCCGGTCCCCTCAGAGTCGGAGCTGTAAAGGTTCTGTATTTCTATTGATTTCTTGGTGTATTTTGGTGACTGATTCTCTGTGTTCCCGTGTAGCCCTTTCAAGCAGATGGCTGGTGCGACACAATTAATAACCGGGCGTATTGTCAGTATGACGGAGGGGACTGCTGTGCTTCCACATTGTCCTCACACAAGGTAAGGAAACAATTCAGCCAGCGGGTCAGATCCGATCCCACAATGATTCTGTATCCGCACAATTGCATCAATGTAGCCGCTGAGCAGGAGAATGGCTTCCTGTGTTACAGATACGTAGAGTCGGGATTGCTGCCTCTCGTATTCTTCATATCAGTTAGGGTCGCTGATATGATTCATGGGGCCCCATAGCAAAAAACTGTACGGGGCCCCACAAATCCTTTATAGAGATACTTCTCCCAGGACTGGATCCAGCTTTTCCAGGCACCCAGGGTGGAGCGGCACGGGCTGGTAGTGATTCGCTTCATTGTACTGTAAATTCGCTCCTCTCTAATTCAGACCAGAATACTTTCCATGTGTCTCTGTAACTCACCAAAAGTTTTTTTTCAACGATTTTGACTTTATTTAATATGTAAATAAGCAGTTTTGTGCACTGGGGGCGGAGCTAGGCGGAGCAGGTCGGGGATTATCATCCTGCCATATAAGATGGCCTTCACACCAATGGACCATGCATGATGTGGTTGCTTATTCAGGACAGCCCCGCCCCCAGGGCACCAAACCACATCATTTGCATATTGTATTAAGTCAACATTTATGGAAAATAGAGCTGAGGATAAAGGTAAGAAACAAACCTCCTTCCTCAGCCCCCTGTGCCCTAAGGGAGAGCGGCTGATGATTAGATATATAGCGGGGTCTCCATCAGTATAGTGGGATCATCATTATAGCAGGGTCCCCATCATCATTATAGCGGGATCAGCATTATAGCAGGGTCCCCATCATCATTATAGTGGGATCATCATTATAGCAGGGTCCCCATCATCATTATAGTGGGATCATCATTATAGCAGGGTCCCCATCATCATTATAGTGGGATCATCATTATAGCAGGGTCCCCATCATCATTATAGTGGGATCATCATTATAGCAGGGTCCCCATCATCATTATAATGGGGTCTCCATCATCGTCATAGTGAGGTCTCCATCATTATTGTAGCGGGGTCTCCATCATCCTTATACTGTGTAGACACTATTGTCCTCCATCTTTGTTGCAGGGACAGGTCATCCCTTTCGGGGTGGAGTGTGAGAAGGATGAGTGTACGTGTCGGGACCCAGAAGCGGAGGAGAACAGGTCTAGAACTAACTGGCTGTCGCTCCATCCACCGGATATCGGGGAGCCGGTGCATCTGCCGCTGACCTGAGAGACCTGGCGGAGGAGAGAGTCCACCATCCTCAGTCATCTATGCCTCCTCCCACGCAGGGTCTCCACTACCCAAACAAGTCAGGAGATGAGGAGGAGAGGACCTGGGAGGAATACGGGAGCGGAGACGGACGTTCAGGAGCCGTGTTCTCAGCATTGCGGCACAGAAGCTTTATGTTCTCCCGACCTCCATCTCTTATTTACCAAATGTTAGACTGATATCCTGAGCACTTCTACTCGTTGCGTCCGTCATCTGCCGCTCAGTATAGACTCAGACCCAGTAACCAAAGGCAGATCTCATAGCGTCCGTAGCGTCTCCGTGTTGTGTCCAGTCGTTTGCATGAGCACAGTATGTCGTGTATATTGGATTAGCAACCGTCACTATGTCTGCAGTCCAAGGTATTTTATAAGATTATAATATATGAATAAATACAAAGGTATTAACAGATCTCGCAGGTTCTTACATCTCCCTAATCTACTGAATAGATGGACGTTTCAGGAAATGATTCAATAATAGAAATATATAATAGTAATATCATCTAATAATAATGATAACAGCAATAATAATAATAATGGCAGCAGTTTGGAGGTCTGGTGGATAGTTTGGAGGTCTGGTGGACAGTTTGGAGGTCTGGTGGATAGTTTGGAGGTCTGGTGGACAGTTTGGAGGTCTGGTGGACAGACTGCTTTTACTAGAGGATAGTGCTGAGTGAATCTTTGGCTTCAGAACGTTTTCTGAACCTGAAAGCTCGGTATTGACTCCCTTCTTTTGGAGCAGTTTGGCTCCCTAAGGTTTCCAGGAAAACATAGGTACAGCCTATGGCCTCCTGATGATGGCCTCCCGATAATGGCCTCCCGATGATTGCCTCCCGATGATTGCCTCCCGATGATGACCTCGTGATGATGGCCTCCTGATGATGGCCTTCCGATGATGGACTCCTGATGATGGCCTCCCGATGATGGACTCCCGATGATGGCCTCCTGATGATGGCCTCCCGATGATGGCCTCCTGATGATAAACTCCTGATGATGGCCTCCCGATGATGGCCTCCCGATGATGGCTTCCCGATAATGGCCTCCCGATAATGGCCTCCTGATAATAGCCTCCCGATGATGGCCTCCCGATGATGGCCTCCCGATGATGGCCTCCCGATGATGGCCTCCTGATGATGGCTCCTGATGATGGCCTCCCGATGATGGCCTCCCGATGATGGCCTCCTGATGATTGCCTCCTGATGATTGCCTCCTGATGATTGCCTCCCGATGAGGTCCTCCCGATGATGGACTCCTAATGATGGCCTTCCGATGATGGTCTCCTGATGATGGCCTCCCGATGATGGCCTCCTGATGATAAACTCCTGATGATGGCCTCCCGATGATGGCCTCCCGATGATGGCTTCCCGATGATGGCCTCCTGATAATAGCCTCCCGAAGATGGCCTCCCGATGATGGCCTCCCGATGATGGCCACCTGATGATGGCCTCCCGATGATGGCCTCCTGATGATGGCTCCTGATGATGGCCTCCCGATGATTGCCTCCTGATGATGGCCTCCTGATGATGGCCTCCCGATGATGGTCTCCTGATGATGGCCTCCCGATGATGGCCTCCTGATGATAAACTCCTGATGATGGCCTCCTGATGATGGCCTCCCGATGATTGCCTCCTGATGATGGCTCCTGATGATTGCCTCCTGATGATGGCCTCCCGATGATGGCCTCCAACTGCTCCAGCCACCGGGAGTCAAACATCGAGCTTTCAGGTTCGGAGAAGGTTGCTGAAGCCAATCAGTTTGGGAAGTTGATTCAATACTAATAGAGGACGAGCAGTCGATAGTCTTGTGAACAGCAACATTCAGGTAAGTGAAACTTGGAGAAGATAGAAAGCTGCGCAGAACTGGGTGAAAGCCGAATTTTCCTGATCTGCCCAGATTTTTCTGCATTACATGTTCACTTTTAAGCCTCATATTTATAGAATCAAAGTTTCATTTTTTTACGCTTGAAGATGAAACGAGTCCATCTGTAGTCTTTACGCTGCGTCTCACCTTCCTGAGGGGCAGCGCGCTTTACAAATCCTTTTCATTGATTCTCATAATATACAATTAAAGTGCTAGATGCACAAATGAAGAAACTGCGGGAAGATAAGAAGAAGAGCCCGAGGCAAAGATCTGCACACAAAACCTGGCACGTATGGCGAGCACCTCACTGTAAAGGGGTTTTACACAATGTTTAGGACACTTGGGCCTTGTTCCTTGTTCAGGACAAATTACAGAAAGTGGGGGAGGGGGTTAGCTTGTTCTATGTGCAGGAATGAGGGGGAGAGAGCTTAGGCTCTGTACCTGCAAGCTGAGTCTGTCTGCTGAACATGATCCACCCTCTTCCTTAAGAGTAAATCAAGGCTTTTCTCTCTGACCACCGCAGGGTCCACAGTGCTGCAGTGTCACTATGAACTGCAGGCCAATGCTTAGTGTAACCCCTTCTTTGCTGTCATTGTGCTGCTGCTGTTTCTTTCCTCTCTGCTCACCTAGCACTTTGTAAAGCCAGTGCATCAGTAACTCCTTCTCCCTCCACACATTAATATAGTCCTGTATGTGAACACGCCCAGCACAGTACAGCCTGTTCAGTCCAGTTCACTTTCTCCAGCAGGAACACAGACAAAGTACAGACAAAAAGACAAGACACAGAACGGTATGGTCAGACAGGCCGGGTCAGCAACAGAGAGGGTGAACAATGATGTCAGACAAAGGCAAAGTCACAAAAACCAGGCAGAGAAAGCACAGAAGGACAGAGGAGGAGAGACCTGTCCATCAAAGCCCAGCAGAGACAATAAGTGACAAGAGAACAGCAAAGGTGCAGGGAGAGCTGACAAACACAGAACGGAGAATGGAGGTCAAAATTCTAATCTTTGCTGCAGACGTCGTAACTTCAGCCTAGAGGGCGACACTGATGTCTTATCAGGTGCGGCAAAAAGACTCGGGCAGTCATCATGGGAGTAGTAGTGTTCAACAACTAGAGAACCACAGGTGGGGGACACTTATCTTACGGCCCTATTACATGGAGCGATAATCAGCTGCAGAGACCGGTACAGAAGCCAGAGCTGCAGAGACTGGAACAGAAGCCAGAGCTGCAGCTGCAGAGACCAGAACAGAAGGCAGAGCTGCAGCTGCAGAGACCGGAACAGAAGCCAGAGCTGCAGCTGCAGAGACCGGAACAGAAGACAGAGCTGGAGCTGCAGAGACCGGAACAGAAGCCAGAGCTGCAGCTGCAGAGACCGGAACAGAAGCCAGAGCTGCAGCTGCAGAGACCGGAACAGAAGCCAGAGCTGCAGAGACCGGAACAGAAGCCAGAGCTGCAGCTGCAGAGACCGGAACAGAAGGCAAAGATGCAGCTGCAGAGACCAGAACAGAAGGCAGAGCTGGAGCTGCAGAGACCGGAACAGAAGGCAGAGCTGGAGCTGCAGAGACTGGAAGAGAAGGCAGAGCTGCAGCTGCAGAGACCGGAACAGAAGGCAGAGCTGCAGCTGCAGAGACCGGAACAGAAGGCAGAGCTGCAGCTCCAGAGACCGGTACAGAAGGCAGAGCTGCAGCTGTAGAGACCGGAACAGAAGGCAGAGCTGCAGCTCCAGAGACCGATACAGAAGGCAGAGCTGCAGCTGTAGAGACCGGAACAGAAGGTAGAGCTGCAGAGACTGGAACAGAAGGCAGAGCTGCAGCTGCAGAGACCAAATCAGAAGGCAGAGCTGCAGAGACTGGAACAGAAGCCAGAGCTGCAGCTGCAGAGACTGGAACAGAAGGCAGAGCTGCAGCTGCAGAGACCGTAACAGAAGCCAGAGCTGCAGCTGCAGAGACCGGAACAGAAGCCAGAGCTGCAGCTGCAGAGACCGGAACAGAAGCCAGAGCTGCAGAGACCAGAACAGAAGGCAGAGCTGCAGCTGCAGAGACTGTAACAGAAGGCAGAGCTGGAGCTGCAGAGACCGGAACAGAAGGCAGAGCTGCAGCTGCAGAGACCAGAACAGAAGGCAGAGCTGCAGCTGCAGAGACCGGAACAGAAGGCAGAGCTGCAGCTGCAGAGACCGGAACAGAAGGCAGAGCTGCAGCTGCAGAGACCATAACAGAAGGCAGAGCTGCAGCTGCAGAGACCATAACAGAAGGCAGAGCTGCAGAGACTGGAACAGAAGGCAGAGCTGCAGAGACCGGAACAGAAGGCAGAGCTGCAGCTGCAGAGACCGGAACAGAAGGCAGAGCTGCAGCTGCAGAGACCAAAACAGAAGGCAGAGCTGCAGAGACCGGAACAGAAGGCATAGATGCAGATGCAGAGACCAGAACAGAAGGCAGAGCTGCAGCTGCAGAGACCGGAAGAGAAGGCAGAGCTGCAGCTGCAGAGACCGGAACAGAAGGCAGAGCTGCAGCTGCAGAGACCGGAACAGAAGGCAGAGCTGCAGCTGCAGAGACCGGAACAGAAGGCAGAGCTGCAGCTGCAGAGACCATAACAGAAGGCAGAGCTGCAGCTGCAGAGACCATAACAGAAGGCAGAGCTGCAGCTGCAGAGACTGGAACAGAAGGCAGAGCTGCAGAGACTGGAACAGAAGGCAGAGCTGCAGAGACCGGAACAGAAGGCAGAGCTGCAGCTGCAGAGACTGGAACAGAAGGCAGAGCTGCAGCTGCAGAGACCGGAACAGAAGGCAGAGCTGCAGAGACCGGAACAGAAGGCAAAGATGCAGATGCAGAGACCAGAACAGAAGGCAGAGCTGCAGCTGCAGAGACCGGAAGAGAAGGCAGAGCTGTAGCTGCAGAGATCAGAACAGAAGACAGAGCTGCAGCTGCAGAGACTGGAGCTGCAGCTGCAGGGACCAGAACAGGAGATAAAGCTGCAGCTGCAGAGACCAGAACAGAAGCCAGAGCTGCAGCTGCAGAGACCGGAACAGAAGCCAGAGCTGCAGCTGCAGAGACCGGAACAGAAGACAGAGCTGGAGCTGCAGAGACCGGAACAGAAGCCAGAGCTGCAGCTGCAGAGACCGGAACAGAAGCCAGAGCTGCAGCTGCAGAGACCGGAACAGAAGCCAGAGCTGCAGAGACCGGAACAGAAGGCAGAGCTGCAGCTGCAGAGACCGGAACAGAAGGCAAAGATGCAGCTGCAGAGACCAGAACAGAAGGCAGAGCTGGAGCTGCAGAGACCGGAACAGAAGGCAGAGCTGGAGCTGCAGAGACTGGAAGAGAAGGCAGAGCTGCAGCTGCAGAGACCGGAACAGAAGGCAGAGCTGCAGCTGCAGAGACCGGAACAGAAGGCAGAGCTGCAGCTCCAGAGACCGGTACAGAAGGCAGAGCTGCAGCTGTAGAGACCGGAACAGAAGGTAGAGCTGCAGAGACTGGAACAGAAGGCAGAGCTGCAGCTGCAGAGACCAAATCAGAAGGCAGAGCTGCAGAGACTGGAACAGAAGCCAGAGCTGCAGCTGCAGAGACTGGAACAGAAGGCAGAGCTGCAGCTGCAGAGACCGTAACAGAAGCCAGAGCTGCAGCTGCAGAGACCAGAACAGAAGCCAGAGCTGCAGCTGCAGAGACCGGAACAGAAGCCAGAGCTGCAGAGACCAGAACAGAAGGCAGAGCTGCAGCTGCAGAGACCGGAACAGAAGGCAGAGCTGGAGCTTCAGAGACCGGAACAGAAGGCAGAGCTGCAGCTGCAGAGACCGGAACAGAAGGCAGAGCTGCAGCTGCAGAGACCGGAACAGAAGGCAGAGCTGCAGCTGCAGAGACCGGAACAGAAGCCAGAGCTGCAGCTGCAGAGACCGGAACAGAAGCCAGAGCTGCAGCTGCAGAGACCATAACAGAAGGCAGAGCTGCAGCTGCAGAGACCATAACAGAAGGCAGAGCTGCAGCTGCAGAGACTGGAACAGAAGGCAGAGCTGCAGAGACTGGAACAGAAGGCAGAGCTGCAGAGACCGGAACAGAAGGCAGAGCTGCAGCTGCAGAGACCGGAACAGAAGCCAGAGCTGCAGCTGCAGAGACCGGAACAGAAGCCAGAGCTGCAGCTGCAGAGACCATAACAGAAGGCAGAGCTGCAGCTGCAGAGACCATAACAGAAGGCAGAGCTGCAGCTGCAGAGACTGGAACAGAAGGCAGAGCTGCAGAGACTGGAACAGAAGGCAGAGCTGCAGAGACCGGAACAGAAGGCAGAGCTGCAGCTGCAGAGACCGGAACAGATGGCAGAGCTGCAGCTGCAGAGACCGAAACAGAAGGCAGAGCTGCAGAGACCGGAACAGAAGGCAAAGATGCAGATGCAGAGACCAGAACAGAAGGCAGAGCTGCAGCTGCAGAGACCGGAAGAGAAGGCAGAGCTGCAGCTGCAGAGACCGGAAGAGAAGGCAGAGCTGTAGCTGCAGAGATCAGAACAGAAGGCAGAGCTGCAGCTGCAAAAACCGTAACAGAAGGCAGAGCTGCAGCTGCAGAGACTGGAACAGAAGGCAGAGCTGCAGCTGCAGAGACCAGAACAGAAGGCAGAGCTGCAGCTGCAGAGACTGGAACAGAAGACAGAGCTGCAGCTGTAGAGACCGGAACAGAAGGCAGAGCTGCAGCTGCAGAGACCGGAACAGAAGGCAGAGCTGCAGCTGCAGAGACCGGAACAGAAGGCAGAGCTGCAGCTGCAGAGACCGGAACAGAAGGCAGAGCTGCAGCTGCAGAGACCGGAACAGAAGGCAGAGCTGCAGCTGCAGAGACCGGAACGGAAGGCAGAGCTGCAGCTGCAGAGACCGGAACGGAAGCCAGAGCTGCAGCTGCAGAGACTGGAACGGAAGCCAGAGCTGCAGCTGCAGAGACCATAACAGAAGGCAGAGCTGCAGCTGCAGAGACCGGAACAGAAGGTAGAGCTGCAGCTGCAGAGACCGGAACAGAAGGCAGGGCTGCAGCTGCAGAGACTGGAACAGGAGCCAGAGCTGCAGCTGCAGAGACCGGAACAGGAGATAAAGCTGCAGCTGCAGAGACCAGAACAGAAGCCAGAGCTGCAGCTGCAGAGACCGGGACAGGAGATAGAGCTGCAGCTGCAGAGACCGGAACAGGAGATAGAGCTGCAGCTGCAGAGACCAGAACAGAAGCCAGAGCTGCAGCTGCAGAGACCGGGACAGGAGATAGAGCTGCAGCTGCAGAGACCGGAACAGGAGATAGAGCTGCAGCTGCAGAGATGGGGGAACATGGTGAAGTATTTTATTACTTTATTATTTTACACTAAAGGCAAGAACTGCACGGACATCACTAATAATATATATATATACACACACACACACAGCCCTTGCTGCCCGGTAGTTGGCCGTGTACTGATCTAAACGAGCTGATCTAGCAGATTGGCGCTTGTTTACAGTTTATGATCGGCCCGTGTATTAGGACCCTAAGAATGTCCGTTTTTCTTCATCTCCCGCTGTGTTTGTCTTCTGTATCTTCTGTAATTGGATTCTTTAGAAGTTTCTCATCTGGACTGACTTGTATCATGTATAATCCTTGCATCTACTTATGTGTCGAGGAGTCATCATACCTGAGACCCCAGGCTTCACACTGCCAGAACCCCCCTGAATAGACGACAATAATAGAAATTCTGGAGATATTCAGATTAAAACAATAAAAACAAAGAAACCTTCCCGCTATCTGATAGTATAAGTTCTAGGCTACATAGACGTCTCTTCCTCTAATTATACAGGAAACCCGCCGAGTAATGAAAGAACTGACAATGAGAATGGACATTTTTACTCCTGTCATAAAGAACACGTTAATAAGATTTTTATCGCTTCCTCCAGATTCTGATCTGATCTGACGTTCTAGTTCATCACGAGTAGCGGAGCCGCAGCACAACAACATCAGTCCCATCAATTACTGATGAAAAATGCATGTGTGCTCCATCCAACCAGACTCCCGCATCCGCCATGGTTTCTGATGTCTCAGCATTATGGCCAATAATTACCATTTTATGAGAGTCCGTTCCCAAGTCACAGAGAAAGTTATTTCAGCTAACAAGCATAATGGGGCGGAATGGGGAGAGGAGGAATACGCCGGCAGGTCCGGGACAGGTAGCGCATAGAAATGGCTCTTTACTTTATGAGAAGCTTCTGTCCCCATATTGTTTCCTCTCTATGGTTTTCATGTTAGAAAATATCCCGAATCCATTTCCTGAATGATAAATATTCACCGGTGATTACACTTATTGAAAAATAGTGCTAGTCCGGCTATTTTCAAAGACTGGCAGCCGGTAAATGGAGGGGGAATGTAATAACTAGTCCTTACCTACCTCTTCCCGTGCCCGTGTTGCGGCACCTGACTAGCTCCAGGATGCCCGCCGGAAGCATTTTACCCAGAGTTTTGATGACGTAAATGCCCATCCCAGCTGATAGACTGTGCACTCACCCAATCAGTGACTGGAGCAGGGTCCATCAGCCGGGTCATGACCTTGGCTCAGAAGAGATCCGGAGTCAAGCCGGGGTCCCGGGGCGGTGATCCGGCGCTGGACAGGCATAGGGACAGTTGAGTTATGATAGATTATTATGGCCCTCCCCTGCCTTATGAAGAATTCTTGAGAGCGCAGGACTTCTCCTTTAAACAGCTTCCACTATACCAGGGAAAGGAAACCTTCGGCCCACCAGCTTTTACAAAACTATAATTGCCATCATGGTAGGAATTGTAGTTTTGCAATGGCTGGAGGGCTGAAGGTTCCCCATTCCTGATCCTGATTCCTGATCAGTGGTTTTTACTCCCATATGTGTTCATATCCAGCCTGTAGACTCAGAGATCACGAATCCTTCTCCGCACTCGAGAGCCGTCAGGACACAACAACTAGTCGGAGACAACATTTGATTGAACCGTCCTGTGAGGATATCTTGTAATATAATATTGATAAGTATGGCCACAAATGCTCTTTAACATTCTTCTAGTGTGTTTTACGAACAGTACAAGATAATACACCAGACTTCAAAGAGTGGCCGAGGCTGATAACGGTGACCTGAGAGAAGACGTCAGCCGTCAAGATGGGAAACTACGCGGCTTCTCGTGTGTTTTAATAGCTGGTTAACGTGAAATGTATTTCTTATTAGAATGGTTAAATGGTCTTAGAAAACTTAGGGATTGAATGGCGGGAGGTTTTGGGTCTTATGGGGCTGGGATTAGTTGGCTTCATGTCTTCTCCCATGGGCACTGTAATACGTGTGCCTACTTGAACCTCATTTTTATACAGGAATTGCAAATGTACCAAACATGAGTAAACCTTTCAAAAATTTGGTTTTGGCAGATTTGCTGAACTTTAATGTAAAGTTCTGGTTCATGTTGAATCACCAAACTGTAAAAAAACAGCAGTAAAACCGCTAAACTCAGGCAGGTTTTTAGCTGTTTTAGTGCAGTTTCTAAAGTTTCTTTTACTTACATGTCTTTCTTCTTTGGTCCATGTCATCTACAGTGAAGGCCCGCTCAGCCAATCACAAGCTCATTAGGACAGGAGAGCACCGCGGCCTGTGATTGGCTGAGTAGGCTGCGGTATTGCCCCATCTTAGTGAGCCTGTTATTGGCTGAGTAGGCTGCGGTATTGCCCCATCTTAGTGAGCCTGTGATTGGCTGAGTAGGCTGCGGTATTGCCCCATCTTATTGAGCCTGTGATTGGCTGAGTAGGCTGCGGTATTGCCCCATCTTAGTGAGCCTGTGATTGGCTGAGTAGGCTGCGGTATTGCCCCATCTTAGTGAGCCTGTGATTGGCTGAGTAGGCTGCGGTATTGCCCCATCTTAGTGAGCCTGTGATTGGCTGAGTAGGCTGCGGTATTGCCCCATCTTAGTGAGCCTGTGATTGGCTGAGTAGGCCTTCACCGCAGAAAACACTGGGATGGGACCAGAGAGCCACCAGGAGACACTGGGGGACCATGGACAGGTGAGAATATGTTTCTTTATTTATTTTTTTTACATGAGTGACGCCATCTTTCCGGAATGAATTTGGGTTTGGGTAACTCGGTTCACTCATCTCTATCCAGAACTGATTTGCTTCTCTGTAACGATCACCGATATATTAGATGTCTGGTTAGGGCACGATCCGGTCCACACAGCGTAGACCTAACAGGCAGAACATGAGACAACAGCAGAGGAGCAGTAAACATCGGTGATACTTACTTTACATAAGGTGTTTGCTGGCGGCCTCGGGAGAAGCCGCATTGCAGACCCCTTTGTGTACAGATATTGAAGTCAATCACCGTTTCAACAAATTACCAATTCGTTTTGATAAAATGCAAAGTTATCCATGTACAACCGGTGCGATGGGGAATATTTCCACGATAACAGGGAATTATTCATCTGACTTGGCAACACTGTTTAGTAAAACCTCGGTGTAACTAACCTCGTCTAAAGGGAAGAAGCAATTTTCTACGTGGTGATACCGGAATGAACTCTTGTATTGCAGAAGTAACTTTACTCCATACACAGCACATTTCTGATTTTTTTCCAGTCCCATTTGGATTTTAAGGGAAAAACGGCCAACCTTGTTTTTTTGTGTTCATCAATTAATTGCGTTGTTCTTGCGATACGTTCCGTTTTTCGATGCTTATAGTACATGTGCACAGAGCTGCACATCCGTATCATAGCACGTTATTGTCCTGTACATTTATACTGGGGATCGGTAAGATTTATGTCACCGTCTAGTGATGAGCGAATACTGTTTGATCGAATAGTGAGATATTGGAATATAAAGTATGGTGCTTGTGGAATTGTTGGTCACCCGCTGCGCATTGCTATTCCATGCAGCGATGCACGGTCGGTACGCGATGATTTTAGGTTTGAACCTAAATAAACCATCAGTCGTTGTCTCTAGTACACGGACTGATTCGGCCCATTATCGCTCCATGTAATAGGGTCCTAAGGGCCCTATTATACAGAGCAATAATCTGCAGATCAGGCAGAGTCAGTAGATTATCTCTTCCCCTTAATAAAGACAACGGTCAGAAGAGCCGATCATCAGCTGATCAACAATTGTTGTTTAAATTTGCTTAAATATCATTGTCCGCCATCTGCGTATCGCTATGTGTAAAGTTCATACTTACCTATTCTCCCGCAATGTTCTGCAGCCTTTTGCCCATGTTCCCCGCTCACCACTGAGGCTTCTGGCCCAATCTCTTTAGTGACAGGCTGCTCAGCCAGTCAGTGGTCATGGTGCTGTCCCATCTAGTTCAGTGATTGGATGAACAGCCTCTGACTGAAGAGACGGGTCCAGAAGCCTCAGTGGTGAGCGGGGAACATGGGCAAAAGGCTGCAGGACACCGGGATGAATAGGTAAGTATGAACTTGAGATATATATATATATATGTACGCTCAGTAAGCGAGCGCTAATCGGGAGGATTGGCTCTTACTTACACTGCGGGGTCCTAACCAGTATAATTATCTCAGCTTTCTTTAAACACTGAAATGTTTTGGCGCTTTTTTTTTTTTATATTTTACGAGTTCTAAATGGGGCGATGCCAATCATGTTAGTTTTTTATGTTTTTGTTTGGGCATTTGCTGCGCATTTCCACTTCAGGAAAAAATTGCAACTTACACGGCTGACAAAGAGAAGTTTGTAAACCTAATGTATCCCCATGAAGGTGTTCTTAAAGCGGGTTCTAGAGAAATATATTACTATGGTAGATGGCGTCCTTAACTCTGGTCCCCACTGTGCTCCTCGCCTTCATCCTACTGACGTGCCTCATGATTGGCTGATCAGACATATAATGTGCTTTGAAGGAGCAAGAAGAGAACCGTGCGCGGGGGGGGGGGGGGGGCTGTGGATCTGGCAGGAGGGTAAGCGGGGGGAGGTAAGTATGCTGATTTTTTTGTTTGTTCTTTTATGTTGTGTTTGATCAAACAATCCCTTCTTCCCCTTCCTGGTGCTGTGATTAGTTACAATATGCGAAACCATCCTACAGATTCTCTTTAAATCAGTCAATTAATTTGTATACAAAGCAAATAGTGATGTCATTATTAACATTCATGAGAAACAACCCAAAATCTTTCATCTCTCTGTAACCTGAGCAGTCAGTGTTCTGTAAGCAGAGATTCTCCGCACGCTAATACATCCCATCGGACCGCCAAAGTAACATGCATAAAAGAACAAAGATCCTCGCAGAAAGCCAATTACCATCTGGAGATAAAACGATGCTGGACAGACCGTCACCATGATCCGTATACTGAGCCAACGCCGCCTTACTAGCTGACATCTACTGTAGGTTTGGTGGGAGATTTTATCATTTACCATTGAGTCAATCTGTAGTTGTACATAAAGACCATATTTATAGAACGGACAAATAGAGATGACGCAGCCGACGGCCATTAGTCGCATTATTTCCTAACAACAGTAAACGATGAAATAAGCAGCTGCCGACTGCCGGAATAGCGAGCAACGCACGTTTCTGCTTTATTACGTATACCTATCCAACCAGTGCAGAAATCTACTGGGGATTTAGTAATTTACTTCTATTCCAAAATCTCCAGCCTTCCAGTACTTATCAGCTGCTGTATGTCCTGCAGGAAGTGATGTATTCTCTCCAGTCTGACACAGTGCTCTCTGCTGCCACCTCTGTCCATGTCAGGAACTGTCCAGAACAGCAGCAAATCCCCATAGAAAACTTCTCCTGCTCTGGACAGTTCCTGACATGGACAGAGGTGGCAGCAGAGAGCACTGTGTCAGACTGGAGAGAATACACCACTTCCTGCAGGACATACAGCAGCTGATAAGTACTGGAAAATGGGAGATTTTTTAAATAGAAGTAAATTTCAAATCTATATAGCTTTTTGAAGGCGGTTGATTTGAAAGGGGTACCCCTTTAATATAAAGTCATGTGACACATAATAAGCAATGCATCTGCAGTAAATGACTGAGCTGTCAGGTGTGAGGGGGGCGGCGGGGAGTGGGAGGAGTGATGAGCGGATCGGCGCTTTAATGCGTCTTCTAATCTTTTTAGTACGTGAGTTAGTAGCTAACAGGCCACAATTGGCTCTTCTGTCATGGCGCCTTCATTAAGATCCTTCTCCTTTGTTTCATTACTCGGCTCCAGAGCCCAAACGTCTTAAATTCTCGATAAACAGTCATAAAGAGCGACGCCTTTTATCGCTTCACAACGTGAAAATCCACCAGAGGTTTCAATACTTCATCATTTTAAATATCCAAAAGAGCAGAAAGTATTCCGATATTTATTTACAGTTTAACAAATATTCAGGGAATATCATAGACTTTTATGGAGTCGACATAAAACAATCAGGATGGTAGAAATGATAGAAGACGCCAACAATAAACATTGGAAAGAATATCGAACCGTAAAACCTCGCAAATTCATTCAAGCTCAAACCTGGAAGCAATTAAAGGAGTTGTCCAGGATTAGATGAAAGACACCGCTTTGTTTTTCCTGAAATAGCGCCACTCTTCTCCTCAGGCCGTGTCTGGTATTGCAGTGCTGCCACATTCACTAGATATGATCCATGTAGGCCGTCTATGTAATCTGGCCTAACCCTATTTTCTAATTGTCCCTCCTGGTAATGGGCTGTTGTCTCCAGCACAGTACGGGGTGTAGGAATACGTTCATCACTATCAGGGGGTCTCTGGAGGCTTCTCCCCACCCCACAGGGTCTGACTGTGTATAGGGCCAGCGAGGCAGGCAGAAGCCGCCACAGACCGTCCTGATGACTCATGGGTAAGTAAGGCAGTAATGGGTAAGAACATGGCCGCTTTCAGTTACAATAGAGGTGGCACTGTATTGCTTGTATTGCTGCTTTCTTAACTCTTCCACTTATTTTTTAATTTTTTTTTACACACAAAACCTTTCCTTGCCGTGTCCTTTCATCATCAGGATGTAAGGAAGGAGTAATGGCTTCCGTCACATATTCCCCTGTAAGATGGAAGGTTCTAGTGATGCATAGGCCATAGAACACTTACCAGTCCCAGCAGTTACCAATGCAGAAGCCTCACCAGTAATACAGGCTCTAAACACTTACCAGCCCCAGCAGGGGTGTAGCTAGGACTCATGGGGCCCCATAGCAAAAAACTGTATGGGACCCCCCCTCCCCTACACACTATAATATGTATATATATATATATATATATATATATATATATATATATATATATATACTACCGTTGAAAAGTTTGGGGTCCCCCAAACAATTTAGTGTTTTCCATGAAAAGTCGCACTTCTTCACCCCCATACGTTCTGAAATGAATAGAAAATAGAGACAAGACATTGACAAGGTTAGAAATACTGATTTGTATGTGAAATAACATTGTTCTTCCATCACACTTTGCTTCCGTCCCAGAATCCTCCTTGTGCAGCAATTCCAGCATTGCCCACCTTTGGCATTCTAGCTATTAATCTGTTGGGGTAAGCTGGAGAAATTGCCCCCCACGCTTCTAGAAGCAGCTCCCACAAGTTGGATTGGTTGGATGGGCACTTCTGGCGTACCATACGGTCCAGCTGCTCCCACAATGGGGTGGTGATCTGGTGACTGCGCTGGCCACTCCATTACCTAGGATAGAATACCAGCTGCCGCTTCTGCTGGAAATAGTTCTTGCACAATTTGGAGGTGTTTAGGGTCATTGTCCTGTTGTAGGATGAAATTGGCTCCAACCAAGCGCTGCCCACTGGGTATGGCATGGCGGTGCAGAGTGATAGCCTTCCTTATTCACAATCCCTTTTACCCTGTACAAATCTCCCACCTTACCAGCACCAACCCCAGACCATCACATGACCTCCACCATGTATAACAGATGGCGTCAGGCATTCTTCCAGCATCTTCTCATCTCTTCTGCGTCTCACAAACCTTCTTCTTTGTCATCCAAACACCTCAAACTTGGATTCATCCATCGTCCACAACACTTTTTTCCAGTCTTCCTCTGTCCAATGTCCGTGTTCTTTTGCCCATCTTAATCTTTTTCTTTTATTGGCCAGTCTCAGATATGGCTTTTTCTTTGCCACTCTGCCCTGAAGCCCAAAATCCGGCACCCGCCTCTTCACTGTAGATGGTGACACTGGTGTTTTGCGGGGACTATGTAATGAAGATGCCAGTTGGGGACCTGTGAGGCGTCTGTTTCTCAAACTAGAGACTCTAATGTGCTTATCTTCTTGCTTAGTTGTGCAACGCGGCCTCCCACTTCTTTTTCTACTCTGGTTAGAGCCTGTTTGTGCTGTCCTCTGAAGGGAGTAGTACACACCGTTGTAGGAAATATTCAATTTCTTAGCAATTTCTGGCATGGAATAACCTTCATTTCTAAGAACAAGAATAGACTGTCGAGTTTCAGATGAAAGTTCTCTTTTTCTGGCCATTTTGAGCGTTTAATTGACCCCACAAATGTGATGCTCCAGAAACACAATCTGCTCAAAGGAAGGTCAGTTTTGTAGCTTCTGTAACCAGCTAGACTGTTTTCAGATGTGTGAACATGATTGCACAAGGGTTTTCTAATCATCAATTATCCTTCTGAGCCAATGAGCAAACACCTTGTACCATTAGAAGACTGGAGTGATAGTTGCTGGAAATGGGCCTCTATACACCTATGTAGATATTGCACCAAACACCCGACATTTGCAGCTAGAATAGTCAGTTACCACATTAGCAATGTATAGAGGGGATTTGGTTAAAGTTAGGACTGGTTTAACGTTATCTTCATTGAAAGGTACAGAGCTTCTCCTTCAAAAATAAGGACATTTCAATGTGACCCCAAACTTTGGAACGCTAGTGTATAAATATATATATACATTCTCGGTGATGTGGCAGATACAGGCTCTAAACACTTACCAGCCCCAGCAGTTACCAGTGTACGGCTCTCACTAGTGATGCAGCCGAATTTCACGCAGGACAGCCGAATACCATGTGGGACACTCATGCGGGGCAGCCGAATGGGACAACCGAATATCACGCTGGGCAGGCTAATATCATGTGGGACAGCCAAATCTCACACGGGACAGCTGAATATCACGCGGGGCAGCTGAATCTCACGCGAGACAGCTGAATATCAAGCGGGGAGCCGAATATCACCCAGGGCAACCGAATATCATGCGGGACAGCTGAATATTATGTGAGACAGCCGAATATCACATGGGGCAGCCGAATATCACATGGGGCAGCCGAATATCACATGGGGCAGCCGAACATCACGCGGGGCAGCCGAATATTACATGAGACAGACGAATATCACATGGGGCAGCCAAATATTACGTGAGACAGCTGAATATCACATGGGGCAGCCGAATATTACGTGAGAGGGCAGCCAAATATCACGGGCAGTCTAATATTACACAAGACAGGCGAATCTCACGCGGGGCAGCCGAATCTAATGCAGGACAGCTGAATATCACACGAGATAGCCGAATATCACACGAGATAGCCGAATATCACACAGGACAGCCGAATATCACACAGGACAACCGAATATCACACAGGACAGCCGAATATCACACAGGACAGCCGAATGGGACAGCCGAAAAAATGACGCTGGGCAGCCAAATATCATGTGAGGCAGCTGAATATCCTGCAGGCCAGCCAAATATCATGTGAGGCAGCTGAATATCCTGCAGGCCAGCCAAATATCATGCAGGGCAGTCCAATATCACGCCGGACAGCCGAATCTCACATGGGGCAGCCGAATCTCATGTGGGACAGCTGAATATCACGCGGGGCAGCTGAATCTCATTTAGGACAGCCGAATATCACGCAAGGCAACCAAATATCACCCAGGGCAGCCGAATATCATGCGGGACAGCCGAATATTACGTGAGACAGCCGAATATCACATGGGGCAGCCGAATATCACGCGGGACAGCCGAATATTACATGAGACAGCCGAATATCACATGGGGCAGCTGAATATCATGCAGGGCAGCCGAATGAGACAGCCGAATATCACTCTGGGCAGCCAAATATCATGCAGGGCAGTCGAATTTTACGTGGGACAGACGAACATCACGCGGGGCAACCGAATATAACGTGGGACAGCCGAATCTCATGCAGGACAGCTGAATATGACGCACGCAGAGTCTTTGGGAGAATAAGTTATGGAAAGCGATTGAACCCATAACTTGATCGGTAATGATCCCGATTCCTGCAGTTATACGGTGATATTCTCCTCGGTTTCTCGTGCTGCTCTTCGCACCGGCTCTGATTACCGATAACCTTCATTCTCCATTCCCGTCTATGAGGGCGGCCGCTCTCCTTAGTAGTCACGATTAGAATTCCCATCACTCCGCTACTCGCTCTCTAATTGGCTCTTTTTCCAATCTCATTTAGGGGATGAAATGTTTACTGCAAATTTTTCAAAACATATTTCGACTCATTTTCTCATTTTCCTTTAAAACTGAACTTGGATTCGGAAAACGTCTGTTTGTGCTAAAGGACTAAAGTGAATATTTAATGGCGTCTCCGTAGAGAGGAAATGTGATTGGGAAGGAATAATCTGGCGCATTTCAGGCTTCTTCTCGCACGGACAAACAACTAAACTCTATCTACTTTATTCTCCGCCAACATCTGAAAGCTTTGTAATCTCCACAAACGTCCCCTAAAAGCGGCTTTTAAGAAGAACGAGCTGCGGCTGCACGGTGTACGGAGTTATTTATACCTGACTAATGTGTATAATCAGTGGCGCACATGGGATGTTATTAGTGGGACGACGGAACTCTTCCAGCAGAGAGGACTGAATAGATGCGGCACCTCGCTCATTGTTTGGTGTCATGGGAGCGGGTTACTGCTTAGTCTTGTGTTCCAGTTCATCTCTGCACCCCGATAATATCACAGACCACTGAGGTGTGCGGACCACAGGCCTGGCCAGGGGGGTTATAATGGTTTCCCATTTAAAGGGTCTCTGCCCCCCCCCCCCAACTAAAGTTATCTGTAAATTAAAAATAAATGCTGATTCCAAATCTGTAATTTTTAGCTTTCTACTCCCTATTCCTCGCTGTAGGTCGTCTACAAACATGGCCATGCTGATACATAGAGGGCTAATCAAATATCATAGAGGGAACCGCTGAGACTGCTCAGGGTCAGCAGGGTTATGGCGCCCTATCTCAGGGTCAGCAAGGTTATGGGGTCCTATCTCAGGGTCAGCAGGTGTATGGCGTCCTATCTCAGGGTCAGCAAGGTTATGGGGCCCTATCTCAGGGTCAGCAAGGTTATGGGGTCCTATCTCAGGGTCAGCAGGTGTATGGCGTCCTATCTCAGGGTCAGCAGGTTATGGCGTCCTATCTCAGGGTCAGCAAGGTTATGGGGTCCTATCTCAGGGTCAGCAGGTGTATGGCGTCCTATCTCAGGGTCAGCAGGTGTATAGCCTCCTATCTCTGGGTCAGCAGGTGTATGGCCTCCTATCTCAGGGTCAGCAGGTGTATGGCGTCCTATCTCAGGGTCAGCAGGTTATGGCGTCCTATCTCAGGGTCAGCAGGTGTATGGCCTCCTATCTCAGGGTCAGCAAGGTTATGGCGTCCTATCTCAGGGTCAGCAGGTTATGGCGTCCTATCTCAGAGTCAGCAGGTTATGGCGTCCTATCTCAGGGTCAGCAGGTGTATGGCGTCCTATCTCAGGGTCAGCAGGTGTATGGCGTCCTATCTCAGGGTCAGCAGGTTATGGCGTCCTATCTCAGGGTCAGCAGGTGTATGGCCTCCTATCTCAGGGTCAGCAGGTGTATGGCGTCCTATCTCAGGGTCAGCAGGTTATGGCGTCCTATCTCAGGGTCAGCAGGGTTATGGCATCCTATCTCAGGGTCAGCAGGTTATGGCGTCCTATCTCAGGGTCAGCAGGTGTATGGCGTCCTATCTCAGGGTCAGCGTCGGCATAATGGCGTCCTATCTCAGGGTCAGCAGGTGTATGGGGTCCTATCTCAGGGTCAGCAGGTTATGGCGTCCTATCTCAGGGTCAGCAGGTGTATGGGGTCCTATCTCAGGGTCAGCAGGGTTATGGCGTCCTATCTCAGGGTTAGCAGGTGTATGGCCTCCTATCTCAGAGTCAGCAGGTTATGGCGTCCTATCTCAGGGTCAGTAGGATTATGGCGTCCTATCTCAGGGTCAGCAGGTTATGGTGTCCTATATCAGGGTCAGCAGGTTATGGGGTCCTATCTCAGGGTCAGCAGGGTTATGGCGTCCTATCTCAGGGTCAGCAGGGTTATGGCGTCCTATCTCAGGGTCAGCAGGGTTATGGCGTCCTATCTCAGGGTCAGCAGGTGTATGGTGTCCTATCTCAGGGTCAGCAGGTTATGGTGTCCTATCTCAGGGTCAGCAGGTTATGGCGTCCTATCTCAGGGTTAGTAGGGTTATGGTGTCCTATCTCAGGGTCAGCAGGTTATGGCGTCCTATCTCTGGGTCAGCAGGTGTATGGCCTCCTATCTCAGGGTCAGCAGGTTATGGCGTCCTATCTCAGGGTCAGCAGGTGTATGGCGCCCTATCTCAGGGTCAGCAGGTTATGGCGTCCTATCTCAGGGTCAGCAGGATTATGGCGTCCTATCTCAGGGTCAGCAGGTTATGGCGTCCTATCTCAGGGTCAGCAGGGTTATGGTGTCCTATATCAGGGTCAGCAGGTGTATGGTGTCCTATCTCAGGGTCAGCAGGTTATGGTGTCCTATCTCAGGGTCAGCAGGTTATGGCGTCCTATCTCAGGGTTAGTAGGGTTATGGTGTCCTATCTCAGGGTCAGCAGGTTATGGCGTCCTATCTCTGGGTCAGCAGGTGTATGGCGTCCTATCTCAGGGTCAGCAGGTGTATAGCCTCCTATCTCTGGGTCAGCAGGTGTATGGCCTCCTATCTCAGGGTCAGCAGGTGTATGGCGTCCTATCTCAGGGTCAGCAGGTTATGGCGTCCTATCTCAGGGTCAGCAGGTGTATGGCGTCCTATCTCAGGGTCAGCAGGTTATGGCGTCCTATCTCAGGGTCAGCAGGTTATGGCGTCCTATCTCAGGGTCAGCAGGTGTATGGCCTCCTATCTCAGGGTCAGCAGGTGTATGGCGTCCTATCTCAGGGTCAGCAGGTTATGGCGTCCTATCTCAGGGTCAGCAGGGTTATGGCATCCTATCTCAGGGTCAGCAGGTTATGGCGTCCTATCTCAGGGTCAGCAGGTGTATGGCGTCCTATCTCAGGGTCAGCGTCGGCATAATGGCGTCCTATCTCAGGGTCAGCAGGTGTATGGGGTCCTATCTCAGGGTCAGCAGGTTATGGCGTCCTATCTCAGGGTCAGCAGGTGTATGGCGTCCTATCTCAGGGTTAGCAGGTGTATGGCCTCCTATCTCAGAGTCAGCAGGTTATGGCGTCCTATCTCAGGGTCAGCAGGGTTATGGCGTCCTATCTCAGGGTCAGCAGGTGTATGGCGTCCTATCTCAGGGTTAGCAGGTGTATGGCCTCCTATCTCAGGGTCAGCAGGTTATGGCGTCCTATCTCAGGGTCAGCAGGGTTATGGCGTCCTATCTCAGGGTCAGCAGGTGTATGGGGTCCTATCTCAGGGTCAGCAGGTTATGGTGTCCTATCTCAGGGTCAGCAGGTTATGGCGTCCTATCTCAGGGTTAGTAGGGTTATGGTGTCCTATCTCAGGGTCAGCAGGTTATGGCGTCCTATCTCTGGGTCAGCAGGTGTATGGCCTCCTATCTCAGGGTCAGCAGGTTATGGCGTCCTATCTCAGGGTCAGCAGGATTATGGCGTCCTATCTCAGGGTCAGCAGGTTATGGCCTTCTATCTCAGGGTCAGCAGGTTATGGCGTCCTATCTCTGGGTCAGCAGGTGTATGGTGTCTTATCTCAGGGTCAGCAGGTGTATGGCGTCCTATCTCAGGGTCAGCAGGTGTATGGCGCCCTATCTCAGGGTCAGCAGGGTTATGGCGCCCTATCTCAGGGTCAGCAGGTGTATGGCGTCCTATCTCTGCGTCAGCAGGTGTATGGCGTCCTATCTCAGGGTCAGCAGGTTATGGCCTCCTATCTCAGGGTCAGCAGGGTTATGGCCTCCTATCTCAGGGTCAGCAGATTATGGCGTCCTATCTCAGGGTCAGCAGGTGTATGGCGTCCTATCTCAGGGTCAGCAGGTGTATGGCGTCCTATCTCAGGGTCAGCAAGGTTATGGCGTCCTATCTCAGGGTCAGCAGGGTTATGGCGTCCTATCTCAGGGTCAGCAGGTTATGGCCTCCTATCTCAGGGTCAGCAGGTGTATGGCGTCCTATCTCTGGGTCAGCAGGTTATGGCGTCCTATCTCAGGGTAGAATAAACTAGTGACAGAGAAGCTGAACAGAATGATGGATCACTTACATTGTTCTGTGCAGCTGATCCAGAGATCTCCTCCTAAATAACATGGACAATAAGTAGTCCTCTCCATTATGTGCATGAGCTCAGTAGTCCTGGATATTCATGAGAAGCAGAGAACTCCGCCCACCAGCTGCTGATTGGCAGTTATCTATCCATGCTGTATATAGGCAGTCACCTGTCAATCAGCAGCTGGAGGGCGGGGAGAGGGATGTGACAAGAATCCTATTCTCCTGCATATTAGGAGAACGGCTGAACAGAATGATGTAAGTAATACACCCATCTTTTCAGCATTTCTGTCACTAATTTCTGCTGCTCTCATTTATGGCACCTTACACCTAGTGACAGATTCCACACACCTTTAATAGTGAGTTTTTTGCTATCAGGTATACAGTATCACTTGCAGAAATCCATTGCATTTTTTATTCAGTTTTTTGTATATTTTGTCCCTTGAAGGGATGTTTAAACAAAAAATAGAATGAAAAATGCAATAGGTTAACCCGGAACTCTCCACTCTGCATATCAGGGGGAACCTGGTCAAAAGCTTGAGTCTCCCATTGATTTCACTTGGAGATTTTTAAGTAGAAGTAATTTATAAATCTCTGGAACTTTCTGCCACAAGTTGAAAGATTTTTTTTTTTTGTGAACACCCCCTTTAATTATAAGGAAGTTCGGTGGTCGGCCACCCACCCCTGTATATAACACCATGATAGACGTGTATGTCACAGCCACAAGAAGATGGTAACAGAAGTATTTATTGCACATGCAATCTAGTAAATAATTACAAGTCAAATAAATTCAGGTAATTTAAAAACACACATTTATACATCATGGATGATCAGAAATGGAAATCAAAAATCAAAACATCCCGTTTTGTTTCCTATTGTGACACAAATGCAAATTAAAAGAACAATTTCTATGGCTGTAAAAATAATAAACCAAGATATACAGGACCATCATACAGGACCATCATACAGGACCATCGCTGCATACAGGACCATCATACAGGACCATCACTGCATACAGGACCATCATACAGGACCATCATACAGGACCATCATACAGGACCATCACTGCATACAGGACCATCATACAGGACCATCATACAGGACCATCGCTGCATACAGGACCATCATACAGGACCATCGCTGCATACAGGACCATCATACAGGACCATCCCTGCATACAGGACCATCATACAGGACCATCGCTGCATACAGGACCATCATACAGGACCATCATACAGGACCATCATACAGGACCATCATACAGGACCATCCCTGCATACAGGACCATCATACAGGACCATCACTGCATACAGGACCATCACTGCATACAGGACCATCATACAGGACCATCGCTGCATACAGGACCATCATACAGGACCATCGCTGCATACAGGACCATCATACAGGACCATCCCTGCATACAGGACCATCATACAGGACCATCCCTGCATACAGGACCATCATACAGGACCATCATACAGGACCATCCCTGCATACAGGACCATCATACAGGACCATCACTGCATACAGGACCATCATACAGGACCATCATACAGGACCATCCCTGCATACAGGACCATCATACAGGACCATCGCTGCATACAGGACCATCATACAGGACCATCCCTGCATACAGGACCATCATACAGGACCATCGCTGCATACAGGACCATCATACAGGACCATCCCTGCATACAGGACCATCATACAGGACCATCCCTGCATACAGGACCATCATACAGGACCATCACTGCATACAGGACCATCACTGCATACAGGACCATCATACAGGACCATCGCTGCATACAGGACCATCATACAGGACCATCGCTGCATACAGGACCATCATACAGGACCATCCCTGCATACAGGACCATCATACAGGACCATCCCTGCATACAGGACCATCATACAGGACCATCGCTGCATACAGGACCATCATACAGGACCATCCCTGCATACAGGACCATCATACAGGACCATCCCTTCATACAGGACCATCATACAGGACCATCACTGCATACAGGACCATCATACAGGACCATCGCTGCATACAGGACCATCATACAGGACCATCCCTGCATACAGGACCATCATACAGGACCATCGCTGCATACAGGACCATCACTGCATACAGGACCATCATACAGGACCATCGCTTCCAGAAGCAGCACCTCTCTCCTCTCCAGATTTGTGTGGGGGGTAAGGGTCCTATTTCACGGGCCGAGGAGGGCCCGATCAACGATGTAAACGAGTGCCGATCTGCTAGATCACCGCTCGTTTACTGGGCCTATTCCACGGCCCGATAATCGTTGAGTGAGGGCTGCAGGGATACCGTTACCAATGTCCTTGCATCATACATTACCTGCAGGTCTTCTGCTCCGCTCCGTCTTCCTCCCCCGGTCCCGCACGCTCTAGCTTCAGAATGGCCTGTCAGCTGACCGGCCACTCAGCCAATCACAGGCCGCGGGGGTCCCGGCCTGTGATTGGCTGAGCGCTCCGTCAGCTGACAGGCCATTCTGAAGCTAGAGCACGCCAGACTCGGGGATGAGGACAGCGCAGAGCAGAAGACCTGACCGGTAATGTATGATGCTGCTGCTGCTTCTCAAATCGTCGGTCGCCCGCCGTGCACCGCTATTCAACCGTATCAATGCGCGGTGGGGGAACGATGATTTTAGGTCTGGCCCTAAATGAACGATCAGCTGATGACACGATCATCGGCTGATCGTTCTCTCTATTTCACAGAGCAATAATCGGCCGAATCAGGCCAAATGGGGCCGATTATCGTTATTGTGGAATAGGGCCCTAAAAGAAGATGAGCTGCAATACCCCACACAACCTGAGGGCAGATGTGGCGCTGTGATTCTGGATATGCTGCATTGTATGTATGACCTGTTAGTGTAGTGGCCACTATGATGTATCACCGATATAGAGGGGACTAGCTATAAGTGGCCCAAGTGACGGTACTTGATACTTGACCGAGTACCACTTTGTGCTCCAGTAAAAACAATAGTCTCCTCCTGGCCAGGCTGGCGGCTTTAATCAGCCAAAATACATGCAGGAACGGGACGGGCACATCCTACTATATCACAGCCATGTTAGCTGCTGTCATAGCCGTGATTGGCCGGCTGCATCAGGTGACCTGGATGTATATAGACTGGGTCACAGCTTATCTCCCACAGCAACCAATCACAGCTCAGCTCCCACAGCAACCAATCACAGCTCAGCTCCCACAGCAACCAATCACAGCGCAGCGCACACAGCAACCAATCACAGCTTATCTCCCACAGCAACCAATCACAGCTTATCTCCCACAGCAACCAATCATAGCTCACCTCCCACAGCAACCAATCACAGCTCACCTCCCACAGCAACCAATCACAGCTTATCTCCCACAGCAACCAATCACAGCTCACCTCCCACAGCAGCCAATCACAGCTCAGCTCCCATAGCAACCAATCACAGCTCAGCTCCCACAGCAACCAATCACAGCTCAGCTCCCACAGCAACCAATCACAGCTCAGCTCCCACAGCAACCAATCACAGCTCAGCTGTATTTGAATTTACAAATATCGGCGATTTAGATATATAAAAAAAAGCATTTTGAAATTAACCAAAGTTTGGCTCAGGTTGGTGACATCCACCCAATATGTTGAAATACCAATGACGCCATCTGTAGAACCATCCGGTATATCTCGTGATACGTGGAGTACTGCCGGTGTACCCAATAAGGAACCGCTTCAGGACTATTAGCTATGCTGCCGATTATTATGGTCCCCAATTCAATCAAATGCAGCATTAGGCTTCTCACTATTTATAATTTAATTAAACAACGGCCGTAGTTGCAGTTTTTCAATCACGGCCGTTATTTAATGAAATCACCAATCACATTCATTTCAATGGAATCCCAGCCAGGGTGTACACACTCTGTATACATACACTCTGTATACACTCCGGCCAGGATTCCTTGTGGCCACACAAAAAATGGACATGTCATGTGCTATTCATTGAATAGTGGCCGCAAAAGACTGACAGAGCAGACAATGTAAAGTGCGGCTCTGGCTCCAGCCGCACTTTACATTGTCAGCTATGGTGATTTGGAATGCGCACTGGAATGTTATACATATACACCCAAATGTTCACCCAAATGTGCCCGCATTCCAAATCAAACAGCAGTAACAGCCGGGTTGAACTTCACTGACACTGGCCGTTCTGTGACACGGAAAGTCTTCCCAAAGAAAGCTACAGTCAATGAAAGCAATTCTTTATACCATTTCATTGGTAGATTTCCTATAAACAGCAACCAATCAACATAACATTTTAAACATAAAATGTTTATACAGTTTATACAAAAGTAACATCTCATTGGTTGATTTTTGAAACCCAGAGACTGAATGCCCACTTTTTTATGTAGAACGTTTGATGACGGCCAGAGATGAGCGCAACTCGATCGGGTCCCATCATTTGGCATCACTTGAGTTGCGCTCATCTCTACTGCCTCTTATACTAGCCCTGGTCATGATGGATCTGGGGCGTAATAAGTCCCAGTAGATTTTACTGAATTGGGTCCAACAGGTTTCTATATCTCTGTAACTTTATAGAAAAGGGTAAAGAGATTGCTATCCTGACCAATAAAAAGCAATGGTTGTGTGAACAAAACAAACAAAGTGGACCTGTAGGCAGAAAAACTATAGCTAAACCGAGCTTGTCATCGTGATTTTTTTATTTTAATCTCCCTGGTCCTTTTTAATGCTGAGATCTAAGCCTTAATTTTTTATTCAAGTATTGTATCGCTCCCCAAAAGTTATACAAATCAACAATATAGACTTATTACAGGAAAGGCTTTTTCCCTGCACTTACTACTGCATTAAGGCTTCAATTCCTGGATAACATGGTGATGTCACTTCCTGGATAACATGGTGATGTCACTTCCTGGATAACATGGTGATTTCACTTCCTGGATAACATGGTGATGTTACTTCCTGGATAACATGGTGATGTCACTTCCTGGATAACATGGTGATGTCACTTCCTGGATAACATGGTGATGTCACTTCCTGGATAACATGGTGATGTCACTTCCTAGATAACATGGGGATGTCACTTCCTGGATAAAATGGTGATGTCACTTCCTGGATAACATGGTGATGTCACTTCCTGGATAAAATGGTGATGACATGACCCGACTCCCAGAGCTGTGCAGGCTGTGGCTGCTGGAGAGGAAGATGGCAGGGGAATGCTCAGTGTCCCTCCAGTGCCCTGTATCCCTCAGTGTCCACCTGCCACCATCCTCTCCAGCAGCTACAGCCCACACAGCTCTGGGAGTCGGGTTGTGACATCACCATGTTATCCAGGAAGTGACATCACCATGTTATCCAGGAAGTGACATCACTATGTTATCCAGGAAGTGACATCACCATTTTATCCAGGAAGTGAAGCCTTGATGCAGTGGTAAGTGCAGGGATAAAAGCACTTTATGTGCATATACCGTAATAAGTGTATATCAGTAATCTGTATAACTTTTGGGGGGCAATACAATACTTTAATAAAAATTTTCGCTGGACTTCTTCTTTAATATGTAAATAAGGCTCAAGTGCCCAGGAGGTGGTCCCCAGCATGGCAAGTGCCCAGGGCTAGCTGCCCATTCTCTCATAATCACTACATCCTTGCCTGACTGACAGAGAAAACAGAATCTGTGAATAGGAAGACACTTTGGGCTCTTGCCATGCTGGGGAACACCTCCTGGACACTTACACCTCATTTACATATTAACAAAAAAATTATATCTGTACACTAGAGATAAAAAAAAAAAGGTAGGCCCAGAATTATGATGACCAGGCCCGTCTGGTAGAGATGAGAGAACGTTTTAAAAGTTTGATTTGGTGCCTTCAATAAACTTTGAAACAAAATACAAGTTTTTTTTAAACCAACCCTTAAACAAACCACACTAAAATTTCAGCAAGCTTGCTCATTTGTACTTACCTGTCTGTGCTCCCCACTTTCCTTATTCTCCGGGGTCTCCAGCTACCTCCAGCCCACGTGACAGCCTGCTCAGCCAATCACTGGTCGTAGCACTGTCAGTGATTGGCTGAACAGGCTGGAGACACCAAAGTCCCACAGGAGGACACTGGGGGAGCATGGACAGGTGAGCATACACTTTTTATTTCTTAATGTGTATTAAATTGTGCGGCTGCCATCTTTACAAATTCGTTACCAACTTTGCAAAACTTAACAAATCTCAGTTTGTAAGATCCTGTTGACTACTCTCTATAGCCATGGGCCTATTTCCACCCCTGCTTTCCTGCTGACAGATCTGCTTTCAGTTATAGTAACATTTATTATGGGAAACCAAAATTCTGGGTGACCCCTCAAATTTCTGCAAATCTGACACTGCAGGTAGCGTCTGTCTTTAAATGTAATAATGCTGTTGGCTTCTTAGCAGGACAATGGATTAGAAACAAAATCTGTTTACAAAGAAGCCGTCGAGAAGCTAAAAGATAATTTGCTTATCCAGATCCACAGACGAGAACAGTGATTGTCAACTCTGCTGCCAAGGTGGCCAGTGTCCAGGAGATGGAGTGACGGCTCCACCCTGTACAGGACACAGTATTTCCCTTGTAATGATATTAGTTTTCCATTCGCTATTAACCGCCATGTTTTGTATTTTTGAAAGGATTAAATCATTTACAAATTTATGATAAAATATGGATAATGAGCGGAGATGTAAATCAGTGTTAGAGCAGATGAGAGCGGGGGGAGGCTGTCCTCCCTTTACCTCCGCACCCAATGAATACAAGGCTAAGAAATAGATGGGCCCTGGGAGCGCCGAGACTCCGCACTGCTGGGAATGCCACTTCTTATAAAATTATCCAAAATACTAAATAAAAAACTGGCCTTAGTAGTTTTTGGCAAAAATAAATCAAGTCTCAATTGTCATCTATGGACAAGCAGCTGCCAATTCCCTGGCCAGTTCCGCCAATGATTCGTCCGCTGTTCCTATTAACGGACACCATGGGTAGCGCTTTTCACATTTTCGGGCTACAAGTATTATAGTTCAGATTATTATTTTTTTTAACAAAACCAATGTGTTAACTCAAGTTTGAACTCAAAGGACCAGGAGTTAAAGAGAACCTTCACATTATATACAGGTCATCACCATTGGAGAGAAAATGATGGATCTAACTAAAAACATTAAAAAAAAAATCCAAAATATACGACTCTCTACAAAGGCAAAGGAGTTGTTCAAGTGAGGGTGGAAGCCACAAACCTTCTAACTACCATACATGACCAGGCGGAGCTTCCTTATATATGTTCTGCATGATCTGTATGAATGATATGAGGACACCGAGAAAGTCAAATGAAAGTCAGAGAAGGAACAGACAATGGAATCATAATTCTATAACAATAGATATGAAATCTGTTCCTGTAATCTATGAAAATATCAGAGAATATTTCCTCACTTCATGCATATGTTGTGGCCACGAACGGTCAATCTCTTCATTCAATGTAAACAATTGGGTAAACTTTATTGCTTCTTATTTGAATGGATAAAGAGATGGATGGAATCCTGGACACCTAAAAGGTTGAATGGTACAATGGACAGGTTTGGTGGGGAGGACGGGAAGAGTAGACATCAACCTGTAAAATTCCATAAATGATGATGGATGGTTGTGAACTCCCAGTCATGTGGAAAGTATTGTCCGTCTGAGAATTGGAGACTAAATAAAATTAACTTTTTTTTTTCTTGGGAAACACAAGTTGAAATGGAGATGTCACCAAGAATGGGGTCAATGGTTCCAGTGAAGAGACACACAAGGGACACTATAGATTCCCACTTCCATAATAATCATGTTGGCAGAATGGAGGCTTTTAACCATTCGCCCGGCTCATCTCTCCTCATATCCTGAAGTTGAGCCCCTTACTCTGTCGGCTTTGGAACATATTTTA
This sequence comes from Dendropsophus ebraccatus, assembly GCA_027789725.1. Lineage (NCBI taxonomy): Eukaryota > Metazoa > Chordata > Amphibia > Anura > Hylidae > Dendropsophus > Dendropsophus ebraccatus. The sequence continues at coordinate 32,017,190 of JAQFWZ010000025.1, forward strand.
CATTGGGCATAAAGAAACCTTTCACATAACTCATCTTGGCTTTAAGGTCCTGGTCTGTTGAGATCAATAAAAAAAAATGATTTCAACTTATTTTGTTAGTAAAAATAGTAAAGTGTAAAAAAGGCCTTTCTGGCTCCGGTCAAATTGTTTAGCGGAAAAAAGGGACTTGGATCCTCTTCCTGGGGCAAAGCTGCTGCGGAACCAGTTGTTGCGGCTGTGCAGCTGGAAGACACCGATAAATAGACCAAAGCCAGCAAAAATCAGGCACTACGTGATCAGCTCCGATGCCTCTCGACTCTCCAAGAAGCCAGAGGAATTCCGAGCCCCAACAAGGTCACCGAACACATGAAGAGAACTCTCAGTGTGGAAATATCCTTATTTATCACTTGAAGGGGTAGATTTAACATTTTATACATCTTTAGGTTGGACATTCTTAACCAAGGCAGGACACGGACTCTTACTACCTATATACACCAGAGCAAAAGCATCGGATCATTCCCATTGGGTTTTAAATCTTGGTTAACATTGCACAGACCTTGGGGGGTAATGGGGGTAAACAGTTCTGTTACATAGAGCCTGAGTTACATCATCGTTGCGACCATTTAGGTATTTATGTCCATAACATTGGGTGCAATACTGTAGGACATTACACGATATACATCGGGGGGTTGGGATTCCGGTATTACACTTGCTTTGTACTTAGTGCACCATGGCTGAGGAGGTCATCTCTTGCCATGTTCATACATCCAGAAACTAACAGGTGGCAGTCAGATATGTTGTCCACTTTAATTTCTGTTGTAAGATCAGAACTCAACAAAGGGCTAGTTGATCAGGGCTAGTTTTTTAGTTTTTTTTTGTACATTTGCGAATCCAGCTTGGTTTTATATGAAGCACAAGCTGTTCCTGAGTCCTGGCACTGGACGAGGCACCAGTGACGTTCAGTTGTCCTTGCTGTCCCCGTAGTCGTTGCTCAGCACTATAAGTATTTGTTCCTCACAGTTCTTCCTCAGGTCTCTACTCAGTTCAGTCCAGTTCATTGCGATAGGTTTGGGCTCACTGTAGCGACAGGCAAGGTAGCGTAGGGAAGAACGCCGTAGGCTGATTCTGGGCTCTCCTAGGAGATAGCTGCATCGTGGACTCAAGGACTCCAGCTGAGATAATACTAAGCCGGCTTTCCTGTAAAAGGTGGGAGAAGTATGGAAAATATTTCTATATGTGACACAAATTACATCGTCTCTAAGAATTTTGACGTAAAAAATATAACGTTTTGTTTGCATATATTAGTGCTTACATGAAGTTTCAGCCCACAATCATCGCTCATTTTCACATTCTCTAGTATTGAGTTAATTGATTAATTGATGTGGTCCTGTCATCTTCATTGATACATGCTGGATGTGAGACCTGTGTATTCAGGAGTTTCCACTGTGGGTGCTCGTTTTGTATTTGACACTTGATGACACATGTGATTCATCCCCCTTGTGTGTGCTTTCCTCCCTACCTACACAATGTGTGAGCTGCCCTCCTTGCATGCTCTCCCCCCTCTCCATAATATAATCTGCTTTGTACAACCTTCTTCCTCTCCCTGCTGCTATCTCTAACAGCGCCACCCTTGTCCTGAGGTTTAGTGGGGTATTACAATTCACCTCCATTCACTTCAATGGAACTGAGCTGCAAAACGCAGCTATTTAACATAAAAATACATAAAGAAGCACTGCAGGTTTGCCCCATGTAATGTACACTCACTATCAGTAATCATACAGTGTCATGTGTTTACAAGTATCAATGTCTTTCATTACTGGGTCATGTGATCACCCACCTGCCCCACAGAAAATTACACTGCTTAATGCGTCATAACAAGTGGTCTATGCTGGGTCAGCTGACTTCCTGTGAACTATAGTATGACATCTTCACCTATCAGATCTCTTCTGGCTGCTCACTGACTCCTCCCCACTCAGATCTGTATGTGGCTGTTATATGGGATAAGGATACATTATACTTATACATCTCCGCTGAGGCTGTGTTCACATGGGGTCTTGTTTCCTCAACTTGCAGCAAATGCTGTGATTTACTGCGATTGGGGTAAATCACTGCAAAAATGCAGCATGTAAAACTTCATAGCTTCATAAAACACCTTATAGGTCAAATGAGGTCTTCTCATCAAAGCTGCATATAATGTGAACTAACACCAACCAAGTCTAACCTCACCAGACTCCACCGCTTCATCACATCACCAGATCTAATCAGGATCTGCTAGATAAGACTCTACTGTCTCCCTCTGCCAAACTAGAGGATTCATGGGAAATTTACCTTCAATCACTTCAGTGGGCAAAAACAAAACCAAGATGGCTGAAATCCTATACAAGCAAGAAAACAAACAAACACATCCTGGGTGCTTCTTTAATTCCAAGCTGCTCTGTGAGTGATAGGTCCTTAACACTGTACAGTAGAGGTTGGCAAACAGATGCTCCATTCTTTCATTACATCACTTCCTGCTCTATTGTGATTGGCTGAAGCATCGCTCAATAGACTTCCTGCACTACATGCAAATAATACTGTGTTAAGGATGTCATATTTAATGGATTTGGTGAAGCCATTACAATATGGCAATATGTAGAAATGTTACATTCTTTAAAGCTTATGTAAGTAAGCACTGATTTCCCCTTCTCAGATGATTAAGAAGAATCCAAAAGCCTGAAGCCATGAACAAGGAAGAAGCCAAGCCACCCCCATATCTTCCATATTAGAGAGGAATAGACTAGAATCTGACTTTTGACCTCCCTTTGTATAAGCCCATTGAAGAATGTCCTCGGAACACACACACAGTGGGACAGATTGTTAGCCTAATGACCTAGGGGTGAAGGGCAGCTGCTTTTCATAATGGCTTCAAAGTGGGGACTGTTAAGGATGTGATATTTTGTATATTTAGTGAAGTCATTACAATATGGTGCTGACCTTTTAAACACGTAGAGAGGTTACATTCCCTAAAGCTTACGTAAGTAACTGTTCTTGGACCTCCGTCAATGAAGTAATGACACAAGCGTTAGAAGAAGAACATCGCTCCCAGGATATATAAAGCTGCTGCCATCTTTGAATTGAGGAGATCCAACTTAACCATCAGTGTGTCAGGGTGTTTGGTTCTCAGTGCTAACTATAAACTATATAACTTGTAATTCAGAGCAGAGAGTGGATATGACAGCCCTCCTGAGGTGCATCCATAAGAACTGGGGATAAGAGCTCTGATCACCCATACACGCACACATAACGTATACCTGGGCCCAAGTTCATCCTCACAACGCCAGGTAAACTCTCCAAAGCTCTGGAAATGCTGGTTGTAATGGAAGCGTACGCGATGCAGACTGGGGGAGCCCAGTTCCAGCAGGGTGTTGTATGCCGTCTGCTGCTCCTTTCCGCTGGTGTAGCCATTGAAGAGGTTATAAATTTTATCCGCCACCTCTGGATTGGAGGAAACAAATACAGAAGTATTAACGAAAGGCAGTAAAATTTCTGCAAGTTAATGATGCATTTTTGTGAACTCATCGCCATCGTAATGACCACCGCCGCCTCTACCAGGACTCAGATTAGACCTTAATTCTCACATTTTTCCTAAACTCATTATTTTCTTAATAGCAGAACCTGAAAATACACGAGAGCATATTCTGGAGACGCAGCCAGACAAAACAATAACCCATTGTAAACGCTCTCCGTCATCTAAAACAGTTTATTAACTTCAGTCTTAATTATATTTAATTGTTTTGCCAAAGAAGCTAAACTGCAAGAACCGCGAATATCCCTGAATATACAAGAGATGACCGTAAAGGTCCAGACACCAAACAGAGAACGTTCCAGCAGTTTATTACATTTAATTCATTAGAATCAATCAGAGGAAATTTGATCTTAGTTTCTAGAATGTTCCATTTAGGTTTTGGGGGAGAATTCCTGAGACAGAACCAGTCATGGTCCGGGAGCTAAAGGCAACCAGATATGGGAACCAGTCGTGGTCCAGGAGCTCAAGGCAACCAGATATGGGAACCAGTTGTGGTCCAGGAGCCCAAGGCAACCAGATATGGGAACCAGTTGTGGTCCAGGAGCCCAAGGCAACCAGATATGGGAATCAGTCGTGGTCCAGGAGCCCAAGGCAACCAGATATGGGAACCAGTCGTGGTTTAGGAGCCCAAGGCAACCAGATATGGGAATCAGTCGTGGTCCAGGAGCCCAAGGCAACTAGATACGGGAACCAGTCGTGGTCCAGGAGCCCAAGGCAACCAGATATGGGAACCAGTCGTGGTCCAGGAGCCCAAGGCAACCGGATATGGGAACCAGTCGTGGTCCAGGAGCCCAAGGCAACCGGATATGGGAACCAGTCATGGTCCAGGAGCCCAAGGCAACCAGATATGGGAACCAGTCGTGGTCCAGGAGCCCAAGGCAACCAGATATGGGAACCAGTCGTGGTCCAGGAGCCCAAGGCAACCAGATATGGGAACCAGTTGTGGTCCAGGAGCCCAAGGCAACCAGATATGGGAACCAGTTGTGGTCCAGGAGCCCAAGGCAACCAGATATGGGAACCAGTCATGGTTTAGGAGCCCAAGGCAACCAGATATGGGAATCAGTCGTGGTTTAGGAGCTCAAGGCAACCAGATATGGGAATCAGTCGTGGTCCAGGAGCCCAAGGCAACTAGATACGGGAACCAGTCGTGGTCCAGGAGCCCAAGGCAACCAGATATGGGAACCAGTCGTGGTCCAGGAGCCCAAGGCAACCGGATATGGGAACCAGTCGTGGTCCAGGAGCCCAAGGCAACAGGATATGGGAACCAGTCGTGGTCCAGGAGCCCAAGGCAACAGGATATGGGAACCAGTCGTGGTCCAGGAGCCCAAGGCAACCAGATATGGGAACCAGTTGTGGTCCGGGAGCTCAAGCTCATTTTATTTCTTTTTATAGCCAGAAGGGCAGATATAAAAACCAGTCATGCCCTGGTGGAATAACCCTTCCCCCCAGTGCCCCCTAGCTGCCCAGGATAAGCTGTCAGATATGTATGCAGTGGCCCACATTTTGTGTAGGGTAGCACAATCCTATCCTTTATTTAAGCGAATGCACCGTCCAGTAAATGCCTGAGCTTTTTAACCTTGATGAATCAGCGTTGGCCAGCGGGATGCCAGTGACACTGGTCTTTTCCTGAGCACTGGCCCGGAGCACTGGTGGCCCCCAATGTGAGGAAACCCCCTTCCTTCTGTGATGCAGCTTTTTTAGGATCACAGAGGGGAGGGGGTTTAAGTCTCTACAGCCTATTGTGTGTGATGATGGAGGTTGTGCTGCATTTACTATGTTTTCTCCTAAGGTTCTATTCACTTACAGGAAGCATATGCTGCAGGATTACAAAGGGTTATCTGTGTACACAATGTTTTGCAGTTACTCGTCTGCCACCTGCTTGTGGAGCCGCTCTGTCTGTTTCCTTCCTATCAGGGCCTTAACTTCAGTCCCCCTTTCCAGTCGACCTATCATTGATCAGGATACCTCAGGATGCGTCCACCAATGGGAAAGCCTCCCTGCACTATATAAGGGTGGTTAGTGCAAGCCTAGGGGGCTCAATGTCTTCTGTTCCAGTTTGCCAGGGGTCTGGATTGTGGGCAGAGCCCACCGCTACCAATACTGCTGAATAACAATGCACTGCTAAACCACCAGAGGTGCGACTATGACTGAGGGAATCTGCCTATCCACGCTGAGAGGGTCGTCTACAAGTCTTCAAGTCTCATATCAAGTCAAGTCTGGTCAGGGGTTGCAGAAGCTGCGTTTCTTTCTTTTTTGTGGGGATACTGAAAAAAATTGAATTTTGCATCTTCTTTTGCGCCTTATACTGTACGGTAAAAAATCGCATTATATTGATATTTTGTGGCTTAGTACGATTACAAAGATATTCTTATTTCTATTCCGGAGTTTTTTTTTTTTTTTTTCCAAAGAAACTTATTATAGTTTTTATGCATATCTTTTCTCATAATATGAATTTTTAATAATTTATTTTTTATTTTTTATTTTGCATTGTTTGTTTTTTCAAAATATTTTACAGAATTGACATGCATGGTAGATAAGTACATATTTTTATAACTAATTTTTTAAAAAAATTATATTATAAGAAAAAAAAGGATATATATATATATATATATATGGGAAATTATTACATTATACTGACAGGCAATATGTAGCTGGCCCGGAGGCCTTCAGAACGCCCCTGCCTGCCATGGAAACCCATCTGCACCTGGTGATTGTGTTACCAGGCTGCCGATGGAGTCACAGAGCCCTGCAGGTGTGTTACATGCCTCGAGTTGACGGTAGACCTGTGTGAGAAGGGAGACCCGTACCAGGCTGCTTGGCTGCCACCCTATTGGGTTTTCTCTGCTGATTATTCTGCATTACATTACTGTGCTTTGCATTATCCTGTATTGCATTATTGTACATCGCATTACTGTGCTTTGCATTATTTCGCATCGCATTATTGTACATTGCATTACTGTGCTTTGCATTATTCTGCGTCGCATTATTGTACATTGCATTACTGTGCTTTGCATTATTCTGCATCGCATTATTGTACATTGCATTACTGTGCTTTGCATTATCCTGTATTGCATTATTGTACATCGCATTACTGTGCTTTGCATTATTTCGCATTTCATTATTGTACATCGCATTACTGTGCTTTGCATTATCCTGTATTGCATTATTGTACATCGCATTACTGTGCTTTGCATTATTCTGTATCGCATTATTGTACATCGCATTACTGTGCTTTGCATTATTTCGCATTTCATTATTGTACATCGCATTACTGTGCTTTGCATTATCCTGTATTGCATTATTGTACATCGCATTACTGTGCTTTGCATTATTCTGCATCGCATTATTGTACATCGCATTACTGTGCTTTGCATTATCCTGTATTGCATTATTGTACATCGCATTACTGTGCTTTGCATTATCCTGTATTGCATTATTGTACACCGCATTACTGTGCTTTGCATTATTCTGCATCGCATTATTGTACATCGCATTACTGTGCTTTGCATTATTCTGCATCGCATTATTGTACATCGCATTACTGTGCTTTGCATTATTCTGCATCGCATTATTGTACATCGCATTACTGTGCTTTGCATTATCCTGCATTGCATTATTGTACATCGCATTACTGTGCTTTGCATTATCCTGCATTGCATTATTGTACATCGCATTACTGTGCTTTGCATTATTTCGCATCACATTATTGTACATCGCATTACTGTGCTTTGCATTATCCTGCATTGCATTATTGTACATCGCATTACTGTGCTTTGCATTATTTCGCATTGCATTATTGTACATCGCATTACTGTGCTTTGCATTATTTCGCATTGCATTATTGTACATCGCATTACTGTGCTTTGCATTATTTCGCATCGCATTATTGTACATCGCATTACTGTGCTTTGCATTATTCTGCATCACATTATTGTACATCGCATTACTGTGCTTTGCATTATTTCGCATCGCATTATTGTACATCGCATTACTGTGCTTTGCATTATTCTGCATTGCATTATTGTACATCGCATTACTGTGCTTTGCATTATCCTGCATCGCATTATTGTACATCGCATTACTGTGCTTTGCATTATCCTGCATCGCATTATTGTACATCGCATTACTGTGCTTTGCATTATTTCGCATTGCATTATTGTACATCGCATTACTGTGCTTTGCATTATCCTGCATCACAATGCACTGAATACATAACCCATAGGAAATTATTGTAGCGGTAGTAAAATATATTGTATCAGTATTTCATTTATAGATGAAGATTCCTGCACTGAAACCAGTCGGACTTGTGATGTCGCCTAAAGTAAAAAAAAAAAACTAATAAAAAAGTGTTTGACAAAGTTAGAGCTACTTGTAGTGCAAGTGGTGATAGCTAAATCCTACCCAGGAGCGACATGAGAGAGCGGCTCCTCCACCATGAAGGGAACAGGGATGCGCACTCCCCAAAAGCCGCCGGGATCGGCCACAATTGAATAAATTAATATTTAAGAGTCTCGGGGAGAATATATGGCGCCGACTCTAAAAACCTCGGCGGGAACAGTAAAAAACATTCTACTTTGTGTTTCATGAATTTTTGACGACTTAATGTAATCCTGATCTGTGTGTTACAGGGAATGATGGGAGGAGGTAAGGACGGCCGCAACGTCCCTCCCGGCTCCAGTCTCACCAGCACCCATCCGTCATTGCTGCATATTAGGTCGTACATTCTCTCTTGTTTTGTAACATCGGCTTCTTAGTCATTTATTTACTGCGCACGACTTTCTGTTATGAAATATGTGAAATAAAGATGGAATCAGCGGAAATATGGAAAGATTGGCGCTGTGATACTGGCGGGAGCGGAGAGCTGAGCGTTATGTCATAGAGGAGTATAGTGAGAGGACAAGGACTCCCCCAGGTGACATCAAGGCTTTCTGGGAGAACAGATCACAAGAACGTCCACAATAAGCCATCCATAATCCATAGACCGTCCATAATAAACCATCCATAATCCATAGAACGTCCATTATAAACCATCCATAATCCATAGAACGTCCATAATAAACCATCTATAATCCATAGAACGTCCATAATAAACCATCTATAATCCATAGAACGTCCATAATAAACCATCCATAATCCATAGAACGTCCATAATAAACCATCCATAATCCATAGAACGTCCATAATAAACCATCCATAATCCATAGAACGTCCATAATAAACCATCTATAATCCATAGAACGTCCATAATAAACCATCCATAATCCATAGAACGTCCATAATAAACCATCCATAATCCATAGAACGTCCATAATAAACCATCCATAATCCATAGAACGTCCATAATAAACCATCCATAATCCATAGAACGTCCATTATAAACCATCCATAATCCATAAAACGTCCATAATAAACCATCCATAATCCATAGAACGTCCATAATAAACCATCTATAATCCATAGAACGTCCATTATAAACCATCCATAATCCATAGAACGTCCATAATAAACCATCTATAATGCATAGAACGTCCATAATAAACCATCTATAATCCAAACATTGTAAATATTAAACCATCCATAATCCATAGAACGTCCATAATAAACCATCCATAATCCATAGAACGTCCATAATAAATCATCTATAATCCAAACAATGTCAATAATAAACCATCCATAATCCATAGAACGTCCATAATAAACCATCCATAATCCATAGAACATCCATAATAAACCATCCATAATCCAAAGAACGTCCATAATAAACTACCCATAATCCATAGAACATCCATAATAAACCATCTATAATCCATAGAACGTCCATAATAAACCACCCATAATCCATAGAACGTCCATAATAAACCATCCATAATCCAAAGAACGTCCATAATAAACCACCCATAATCCATAGAACGTCCATAATAAACCATCCATAATCCATAGAACGTCCATTATAAACCATCTATAATCCATAGAACGTCCATAATAAACCATCTATAATCCAAACATTGTCAATAATAAACCATCCATAATCCATAGAACGTCCATAATAAACCATCCATAATCCATAAAACGTCCATAATAAACCATCCATAATCCATAGAACATCCATAATAAACCATCCATAATCCATAGAACGTCCATAATAAACCATCCATAATCCATAGAACGTCCATAATAAACCATCCATAATCCATAGAACGTCCATTATAAACCATCTATAATCCATAGAACGTCCATAATAAACCATCTATAATCCAAACATTGTCAATAATAAACCATCCATAATCCATAGAACGTCCATAATAAACCATCCATAATCCATAGAACGTCCATAATAAACCATCCATAATCCATAGAACATCCATAATAAACCATGCATAATCCAAAGAACGTCCATAATAAACCACCCATAATCCATAGAACGTCCATAATAAACCATCCATAATCCATAGAACGTCCATAATAAACCATCTATAATCCATAGAACGTCCATAATAAACCATCCATAATCCAAAAAACGTCCATAGTAAACTATTCATAATCCATAGAACGCCCATAATGGATTTCATTCTATATGCAAAGAAAGATAAACAATATCCTGAAATGTATGTAGTCCTAGAGTATCTGTAATGCTGGTATCATCCTACCCAGGAGAGGGGCATGTGGGACCCCCCCCAGGTACTAGAGCCTAAGGGTGATTGCTGTGGTATCTTTGTGCCCCCCCTATAGCTATACCCCTGGTTATCTGCTGCAGTATCTCTGTGTCCCCTATAGCTATACCCCTGGTTATCTGCTGCAGCATCTCTGTATCCCCCCTATAGCTATACCCCTGGTTATCTGCTGCAGTATCTCTGTGTCCCCTATAGCTATACCCCTGGTTATCTGCTGCAGCATCTCTGTATCCCCCCTATAGCTATACCCCTGGTTATCTGCTGCAGTATCTCTGTATCCCCTATAGCTATACCCCTGGTTATCTGCTGCAGCATCTCTGTATCCCCCCTATAGCTATACCCCTGGTTATCTGCTGCAGTATCTCTGTATCCCCTATAGCTATACCCCCGGTTATCTGCTGCAGTATCTCTGTATCCCCTATAGCTATACCCCTGGTTATCTGCTGCAGTATCTCTGCCCCCTATAGCTATACCCCTGGTTATCTGCTGCTGTATCTCTGTGTCCCCCCTATAGCTATACCCCTGGTTATCTGCTGCAGTATCTCTGTGTCCCCCCTATAGCTATACCCCTGGTTATCTGCTGCAGTATCTCTGTATCCCCTATAGCTATACCCCTGGTTATCTGCTGCAGTATCTCTGTATCCCCTATAGCTATACCCCTGGTTATCTGCTGCAGTATCTCTGTATCCCCTATAGCTATACCCCTGGTTATCTGCTGCAGTGTCTCTGTATCCCCTATAGCTATACCCCTGGTTATCTGCTGCAGTGTCTCTGTATCCCCTATAGCTATACCCCTGGTTATCTGCTGCAGTATCTCTGCCCCCTATAGCTATACCCCTGGTTATCTGCTGCAGTATCTCTGTATTCCCTATAGCTATACCCCTGGTTATCTGCTGCAGTATCTCTGTATCCCCTATAGCTATACCCCTGGTTATCTGCTGCAGTATCTCTGTGTCCCCCCTATAGCTATACCCCTGGTTATCTGCTGTAGTATCTCTGTATCCCCTATAGCTATACCCCTGGTTATCTGCTGCAGTATCTCTGTATTCCCTATAGCTATACCCCTGGTTATCTGCTGCAGTATCTCTGTATCCCCTATAGCTATACCCCTGGTTATCTGCTGCAGTATCTCTGTGTCCCCCCTATAGCTATACCCCTGGTTATCTGCTGTAGTATCTCTGTATCCCCTATAGCTATACCCCTGGTTATCTGCTGCAGTATCTCTGTATTCCCTATAGCTATACCCCTGGTTATCTGCTGCAGTATCTCTGTATCCCCTATAGCTATACCCCTGGTTATCTGCTGCAGTATCTCTGTCCCCTATAGCTATACCCCTGGTTATCTGCTGCAGTATCTCTGTGTCCCCTATAGCTATACCCCTGGTTATCTGCTGCAGTATCTCTGTGTCCCCTATAGCTATACCCCTGGTTATCTGCTGCAGTATCTCTGTATTCCCTATAGCTATACCCCTGGTTATCTGCTGCAGTATCTCTGTATCTCCTATAGCTATACCCCTGGTTATCTGCTGCAGCATCTCTGTGTCCCCCCTATAGCTATACCCCTGGTTATCTGCTGCAGTATCTCTGTGTCCCCCCTATAGCTATACCCCTGGTTATCTGCTGCAGTATCTCTGTATCCCCTATAGCTATACCCCTGGTTATCTGCTGCAGTATCTCTGTATCCCCCCTATAGCTATACCCCTGGTTATCTGCTGCAGTATCTCTGTGTCCCCCCTATAGCTATACCCCTGGTTATCTGCTGCAGTATCTCTGTGTCCCCCCTATAGCTATACCCCTGGTTATCTGCTGCAGTATCTCTGTATCCCCTATAGCTATACCCCTGGTTATCTGCTGCAGTATCTCTGTATCCCCTATAGCTATACCCCTGGTTATCTGCTGCAGTATCTCTGTATCCCCTATAGCTATACCCCTGGTTATCTGCTGCAGTATCTCTGTGTCCCCCCTATAGCTATACCCCTGGTTATCTGCTGCAGTATCTCTGTGTCCCCTATAGCTATACCCCTGGTTATCTGCTGCAGTATCTCTGCCCCCTATAGCTATACCCCTGGTTATCTGCTGCAGTGTCTCTGTGTCCCCTATAGCTATACCCCTGGTTATCTGCTGCAGTGTCTCTGCCCCCTATAGCTATACCCCTGGTTATCTGTTGCAGTATCTCTGTGTCCCCTATAGCTATACCCCTGGTTATCTGCTGCAGTGTCTCTGCCCCCTATAGCTATACCCCTGGTTATCTGTTGCAGTATCTCTGTGTCCCCTATAGCTATACCCCTGGTTATCTGCTGCAGTGTCTCTGCCCCCTATAGCTATACCCCTGGTTATCTGTTGCAGTATCTCTGTGTCCCCTATAGCTATACCCCTGGTTATCTGCTGCTGACTGGTAGCTATGGGAACTTTAATTGTCTTTATGGGAGCTGCGACTGGTTGCTATAGGAGCTGTGATTGGTTGCTATGGGAGCTGTGACTGGTTGCTATAGGAGCTGTGACTGGTTGCTATGGGAGCTGTGACTGGTTGCTATAGGAGCTGTGATTGGTTGCTATGGGAGCTGCGACTGGTTGCTATAGGAGCTGTGATTGGTTGCTATGGGAGCTGTGACTGGTTGCTATAGGAGCTCTGATTGGTTGCTATGGGAGCTGTGACTGGTTGCTATAGGAGCTGTGATTGGTTGCTATGGGAGCTGTGACTGGTTGCTATAGGAGCTCTGATTGGTTGCTATAGACAACAAAGACCATTCTTACTGTGTGATAAATCTCCCCCAAGGTCCCTATAATGGTATGCCTTGTTTTCCGTGTTCTGGGCTTCAGGCCTGTACGTCCATAGACTTGAATGGGACAACATTCTGTCCACAATTGCGCACTCACTCAGCCCATCTCAACTCTATGGATCTTATAAAGTTTTGTAAAATTTCCTTCAATAATCCATGGATAAGAAGTATGGCCCCCTCCCCCCCTTACCTTGTGACTTCACGTCGTCGACCTCCGGACAGGGCATCCGCACGGTCACATGACTCGGCTCCGAGCGCCTCCCTGTGTTATCCACACCCCGTAACGTGAACCTAATCGAGGTGGGAGACAAGGCGGTTTTATTTCGGTTCCTTTTTTTCGGTTCCTTCCGTCAGGGAATCGCAGGGTTAAGCTACAAACCCGTCTATGATGAAGAGCGCAAATGACATTACCTGCTACCATCTAAAGAGCGGAGGCCCGAGGCGGGGTGCAAAGCTTATCATACTCCGGCCAAACTAAGACCTCAGCCAGACCATGATTAAACGGCAGTAATAGGAAAAGATTCATTTAGCCACCCGGGTTATTAACAGGCCCATAAGTCCTAAGGCAACAGCACGTCACCTGTTAAATAATAGGGGGGCTATTAATAGCAAAATCTATTAACCTTCTTCTCCCACAATGCTCCACAATAATTCACTTCACTGATTCACTTTACTAATGTTAAAGATGGTCAATTTAAATGAAAATAGAATCAGAGCACTTTAACCGGCAGAGTCTGACTCCATTATATCCCTGATAATCAAATAACAGTATGGAGCGGAGGAGGAGGATGGGCAGGAGGAGGATGGTCTCACGTGTAAGAAGTGTCAGACTCCAGGCAGCGCACCACAATCGATATCACGGAGGAATGTTTGTCAGGGACCTGGGCCGGCATCACACACGGAGATTTGGCTCCTGAGATGATGTCTTCCACGAAGCTCAGCACCGTCTCTGATGATGAAGATGATGATAATAATAGGAGAGAGATATTAATCCGGATGGAACTACACGACGTGGAGCGCACTGCTACAAAAACACAAAGTACAAATCAGCCAGATACAAGTCAGATCGATTTCTCAGCTTAAAGGAGAACTTCAGCAAATGTAAAAAATGACAGAGGGCCGGAGGGGTGGGAACATAGCAATAAAGGGGTACTTACCTGTCCCCGTGCCCCCCCCCAGCCTCAGCGCCATCGCTCACTGTCACCCAATGGTCTCATGTCTCTCCCAATCCCGTGTTCTCACAACTAAGTGGCATCTACCGACTCAGCTAGTCAGTAATTGCAGAGATGTCCCGCCTCACTGACTGACTGCAGAGATATCCCACCTCACTGACTGACTGCAGAGATATCTCGCCTCACTGACTGACTGCAGAGATATCCCGCCTCACTGACTGACTGCAGTGATATCCCGCCTCACTGACTGACTGTAGAGATATCTCGCCTCACTGACTGTCTTACTGCAGAGATGTCCTGCCTCACTGTCTGACTGCAGAGATCTCCCGTCTCACTGACTGCAGAGATCTCCCACCTCACTGACTGTCTTACTGCAGAGATGTCCCGCCTCACTGACTGCAGAGATGTCCCACCTCACTGACTGACTGCAGAGATCTCCCGTCTCACTGACTGCAGAGATATCTCGCCTCACTGACTGTCTTACTGCAGAGATGTCCCACCTCACTGACTGACTGCAGAGATCTCCCGTCTCACTGACTGCAGAGATGTCCCGTCTCACTGACTGCAGAAATGTCCCGCCTCACTGTCTGACTGCAGAGATGTCCCGCCTCACTGACTGCAGAGATGTCCCGCCTCACTGACTGACTGCAGAGATGTCCCGTCTCACTGACTGCAGAAATGTCCCGCCTCTCTGACTGACTGCAGAGATGTCCCGCCTCACTGTCTGACTGCAGAGATGTCCCGCCTCACTGTCTGACTGCAGAGATGTCCCGCCTCACTGACTGACTGCAGAGATGTCCCGCCTCACTGACTGACTGCAGAGATGTCCCGCCTCACTGACTGACTGCAGAGATGTCCCGCCTCACTGACTGCAGAGATGTCCCGCCTCACTGAATGACTGCAGAGATTTCCCGCCTCACTGTCTGACTGCAGAGATATCCCGCCTTACTGACTGCAGAGATGTCCCGCCTCACTGACTGCAGAGATGTCCCGCCTCACTGACTGACTGCAGAGATGTCCCGCCTCACTGACTGACTGCAGTCCCGCAGTCCCGCCTCACTGACTGCAGAGATGTCCCGCCTCACTGTCTGACTGCAGAGATGTCCCGCCTCACTGACTGCAGAGATGTCCCGCCTCACTGACTGACTGCAGAGATGTCCCGCCTCACTGTCTGACTGCAGAGATGTCCCGCCTCACTGACTGCAGAGATGTCCCGCCTCACTGACTGACTGCAGAGATGTCCCGCCTCACTGTCTGACTGCAGAGATGTCCCGCCTCACTGACTGCAGAGATGTCCTGCCTCACTGACTGACTGCAGAGATGTCCCGCCTCACTGTCTGACTGCAGAGATGTCCCGCCTCACTGACTGCAGAGATGTCCTGCCTCACTGACTGACTGCAGATGTCCCGCCTCACTGACTGACTGCAGTCCCGCCTCACTGACTGACTGCAGAGATGTCCCGCCTCACTGCCTGACTGCAGAGATGTCCCGCCTCACTGACTGACTGCAGAGATGTCCCGCCTCACTGACTGACTGCAGAGATGTCCCGCCTCACTGACTGCAGAGATGTCCCGCCTCACTGACTGCAGAGATGTCCCTCCTCACTGACTGACTGCAGAGATGTCCCGCCTCACTGACTGACTGCAGAGATGTCCCGTCTCACTGACTGACCAACTGCAGAGATGTCCCACCTCACTGACTGCAGAGATGTCCCGTCTCACTGACTGCAGAGATGTCCCGCCTCACTGACTGACTGCAGAGATGTCCCGCCTCACTGTCTGACTGCAGAGATGTCCCGCCTCACTGACTGCAGAGATGTCCTGCCTCACTGACTGCAGAGATGTCCCGCCTCACTGACTGCAGAGATGTCCCGTCTCACTGACTGCAGAGATGTCCAGCCTCACTGACTGACTGCAGAGATGTCCCCCCTCACTGTCTGACTGCAGAGATGTCCCGCCTCACTGACTGTCTTACTGCAGAGATGTCCAGCCTCACTGACTGACTGCAGAGATGTCCCGCCTCACTGTCTGACTGCAGAGATGTCCCGCCTCACTGTCTGACTGCAGAGATGTCCCACCTCACTGACTGATTGCAGAGATGTCCCGCCTCACTGACTGACTGCAGAGATGTCCCGCCTCACTGACTGCAGAGATGTCCTGCCTCACTGACTAACTGCAGAGATGTCCTGCCTCACTGACTGCAGAGATGTCCCGCCTCACTGACTGACTGCAGAGATGTCCCGTCTCACTGACTGATTGCAGAGATTTCCCGCTTCACTGACTGCAGAGATGTCCCACCTCAATGACTGATTGCAGAGATTTCCCGCCTCACTGACTGCAGAGATGTCCCACCTCAATGACCGACTGCAGATATGTAAGGTATTTGTCCCTTGATTATGTCCCCCCAACTCCTGCCCTTCATTATTTTTTGTACTTTTGTCTGAAGTATTTCCTTTAATTCCTTTAATTCCAGGGGCGGCCCTATGAACTTATTTTTTAAAAGGGAGGAGGATATGCAAATTGGCATTAAGGGGCGTTATCCACAATGTGAAATTCTAATTTAGAAAACTGCCTGAAAAGAGAAATTTTATAACTTTTTTATCGGTTGGTTGTGTATAAATGCCATTCTTCTCTCATTTTTTGGCCTCTGTTGCCCCGATTCCAATGCTGCTCCCCCCCCCCCGCCCCCCGCCCCCCGAGCACGGCCTTATTATGGAAGCTTTCATATTTGGTTATTTATAGCAGCACTTTTCTTGAACAGTCATGTGAGAATGAACGCACCTGATTCACACCCCCCGAGCCTCATATTCACCCCCCCCCGAGCCTCATATTCACACCCCCGAGCCTCATATTCACACCCCCGAGGCTCATATTCACACCCCCCGAGCCTCATATTCACCCCCCCCCGAGCCTCATATTCACACCCCCGAGCCTCATATTCACACCCCCGAGCCTCATATTCACACCCTCTTAGCCAGGAATTGACACCCTTTCACCATTTCTGAAAAGAAGTTCATGACCACCCAACTACAGAGTGAGAAGTGCAGAAACACGACTCAATAGGAGCGCGGGAAGGCTTTCCAGAGGATCAAAGTTATCAACAGTATAAAAGTATAACACCAGTTTGGGCTGGACGGGAGCTGCAGCAATCTACAGAACTTCTTACATAAGACGCACGTTCAGGGTTTTCTAATCTTGTACAATTTTTTGGAAATTTGTAAATTACCAGAACAGATTATAGTAAGGCGTCACTTCTAACCTCTGCTCCAGTTGTCAGTCCGCACTTGGGAGCTGATTCATATGTTACTATGTGGTGGCTGCACAGGTGTATGACCGTGACTGCGATATTACAGCGGTCTCTTAATAGTCAAAATCAATTGTGTAGAGCTCCAAAAGTGTTGGTGTAGCCCGGGCCCTATGGTGCTGGTGTCACCCCTCAGGATAGAAGCGCGTGGGACCTACAGTCCTCATGTCAGCTGACTACTGTATAGAGATGAGCCCGGTCGGCACTCATCTCTGTAATTCCTTTCGTAGTCTGAAGAAGGACGGACCTGCAGAAACCTAGTTCTTGAAAATTACAAGAACTGACCGTAGTGATGACCAAAAATTCTCAAAGCAACATTAAAAACTCAGCAATAATTACTAATATTTTCTAATGTAAAAGAGTTGGCCTCACCGTCATTGTTACCTGCTTCCATCTTGGAATGGTCCAGTTTGTCAGAAACCTTCTCTTGGCTGATGAGATAGTCTACTATCCGCGCCCCAATGGGGGATTCATAATGCATCCATTCCAGCACCAGGAGGGAACTGCTGGGCTCCTGCACCATGGACAGGTGTAACCTATAGTTACAAAAAGGTGACAACTGAGCCCTATGATCTCCTGATACTGAGAATGGTAGTAGACAAAATCATACATACAGGATGTCAAAAAATTGTTACATTTATACACAATCCACGATGTTTCAAAAAAAAAAAAAAAAGAGACTTTTTGATGATCTGTGCACATCTAGGGGGTGCGGCTTAGCATAGAAGGTTTGGGTCAAAGGGGGTGTGGTCATCTCCTTTAACCAAATTTACTATATTTTACACATGCTCACACTGGCAGCCTCAGAAATACCCAGAGGTTGATAATTCTAACATGACAGTACCCAGAAAGGGGTTTACTTAAAGGGAAACTGTCACCATGAAAATGCTACCTAAGCTATTGGCATCATGTTATAGAACAGGAAGAACTGAGCGGATTGATATATAACTTTACGGGAAAAGATGCTAAGGAGTCCAGTAACTGATTCTATCATTGAGTGACCCCGCCCACTGGACTTCTTAACACAGAATAAGCAGGTGTTTCAATTAACAAGTTACAAGTTATACTGATTCTTTTCGCACAAAGATATATATCAATCTACTCAGCTCTGGCTTCTCTATAACAAGATGCTGATAGATTAGATAGCATTGTCTTGGTAACGGGTACCCTTTAAGACAGGCGTATGAAATGCTGCTGTTATAAATCCCCCCCTCCGTATATTACAGATGTCAGAGCGGCATGAGAAATTATTCAAAGTGCGCTCATGTTCTGGCTTATATTGAGGCAGTGTTCTGGTGCTCACGCCGTGTGTCATATAAAAGAAAAGCTACAAGCTTATGGGGGAGGGGAAGGGACTCTCCAAGGAGGGGGGGACTTAAAGTGCACCTGTCGTTATAACTGTCAAAAGCTAAATCAGCAGTAGATGTAATAGAGAGCAAGTTTGCAATGTACATTATTGTTATCTTTTTTTTTTTTTTAGTTATCATGGAAAACACGGCACTTCCTACTTTCTGACTTTTTTTTCCTCAAGCAAATAGAAAA
The DNA here is from genome assembly GCA_027789725.1 of Dendropsophus ebraccatus. Lineage (NCBI taxonomy): Eukaryota > Metazoa > Chordata > Amphibia > Anura > Hylidae > Dendropsophus > Dendropsophus ebraccatus. The sequence goes on from JAQFWZ010000025.1 coordinate 32,036,201, forward strand.
CAGTCAGAAAACAGGAAGTCCTGTGTATCCCAGGCGATCTGAGCGCTCACAGAGAGAAGACAATCATGTGACTGATGGACACATTGAGCCGTGACTCTCTGTACTGGACAGAATTACTGTGTTTTTTTCAACCAGCACAAGTAGGAAAATCGGCCTTCAGGAGACTGGGCCTGGATACAGTAAGTATAGCTGTTATATAGCAGCCTTCAGGAAACTGGACCTGGATACAGTAAGTATAGCTGTTATATAGCTGCCTTCAGGAGACTGGACCTGGATACAGTAAGTACAGCTGTTATATAGCTGCCTTCAAGAGACTGGACCTGGATACAGTAAATATAGCTGTTATATAGTAGCCTTCAGGAGACTGGACCTGGATACAGTAAGTATAGCTGTTATATACATGCCTTCAGGAGACTGGACCTGGATACAGTAAGTATAGCTGTTATATAGATGCCTTCAGGAGACTGGGCCTGGATACAGTAAGTATAGCTGTTATATAGCAGCCTTCAGGAGACTGGACCTGGATACAGTAAGTATAGCTGTTATATAGCTGTCTTCAGAAGACTGGACCTGGATACAGTAAGTATAGCTGGGATATAGCTTCCTTCTGGAGACTGGACCTGGATACAGTAAGTATAGCTGTTATATAGCAGCCTTCAGGAGACTGGACCTGGATACAGTAAGTATAGCTGTTATATAGCTGCCTTCAGGAGACTGGACCTGGATACAGTAAGTATAGCTGTTATATAGCTGCCTTCAGAAGACTGGACCTGGATACAGTAAGTATAGCTGTTATATAGCAGCCTTCCGGAGACTGGGCCTGGATACAGTAAGTATAGCTGTTATATAGCTGCCTTCAGGAGACTGGACCTGGATACAGTAAGTATAGCTGTTATATAGCAGCCTTCAGGAGACTGGACCTGGATACAGTAAATATAGCTGTTATATAGCTGCCTTCAGGAGACTGGACCTGGATACAGTAAGTATAGCTGTTATATAGCTGTCTTCAGGAGACTGGACCTGCATACAGTAAGTATAGCTGGGATATAGCTTCCTTCTGGAGACTGGACCTGGATACAGTAAGTATAGCTGTTATATAGCAGCCTTCAGGAGACTGGACCTGCATACAGTAAGTAAAGCTGTTATATAGCTGCCTTCAGGAGACTGGACCTGGATACAGTAAGTATAGCTGTTATATAGCTGCCTTCAGGAGACTGGACCTGGATACAGTAAGTATAGCTGGTATATAGCTGCCTTCAGGAGACTGGACCTGGATACAGTAAGTATAGCTGTTATATAGTTGCATTCAGGAGACTGGGCCTGGATACAGTAAGTATAGCTGTTATATAGCTGCCTTCAAGAGACTGGACCTGGATACAGTAAGTATAGCTGGTATATAGCTGCCTTCAGGAGACTGGACCTGGATACAGCAAGTATAGCTGGTATATAGCAGCCTTCAGGAAACTGGACCTGGATACAGTAAATATAGCTGGTATGTAGCTGCCTTCAGGAGACTGGACCTGGATACAGTAAGTATAGCTGTTATATAGCAGTCAGGAGACTGGACCGGGATACAGTAAGTATAGCTGTTATATAGCAGCCTTCAGGAGACTGGACCTGGATACAGTAAGTATAGCTGTAATATAGCTGCCTTCAGGAGACTTGACCTGGATACAGTAAGTATAGCTGTTATATAGCAGCCTTCAGGAGACTGGACCTGGATACAGTAAGTATAGCTTTTATATAGCTGCCTTCAGGAGACTGGACCTGGATACAGTAAGTATAGCTGTTATATAGCTGCCTTCAGGAGATTGGACCTGGATACAGTAAGTATAGCTGTTATATAGCAGCATTCAGGAGACTGGACCTGGATACAGTAAGTATAGCTGTTATATAGCAGCCTTCAGGAGACTGGAGTGGATACAGTAAGTATAGCTGTTATATAGCTGCCTTCAGGAGACTGGACCTGGATACAGTAAGTATAGCTGTTATATAGCAGCCTTCAGGAGACTGGACCTGGATACAGTAAGTATAGCTGTTATATAGCAGCCTTCAGGAGACTGGACCTGGATACAGTAAGTATAGCTGTTATATAGCAGTCAGGAGACAGGACCTGGATACAGTAATTATAGCTGTTATATAGCTGCCTTCAGGAGAATGGACCTGTATAAAGTAAGTACAGCTGTTATATAGCAGCCTTCAGGAGACTGGACCTGGATACAGTAAGTATAGCTGTTATATAGCTGCCTTCAGGAGACTGGACCTGGATACAGTAAGTATAGCGGTTATATAGATGCCTTCAGTAGACTGGACCTGGATACAGTAAGTATAGCTGTTATATAGCTGCCTTCAGGAGAATGGACCTGTATAAAGTAAGTACAGCTGTTATATAGCAGCCTTCAGGAGACTGGACCTGGATACAGTAAGTATAGCTGTTATATAGCTGCCTTCAGGAGACTGGACCTGGATACAGTAAGTATAGCGGTTATATAGATGCCTTCAGTAGACTGGACCTGGATACAGTAAGTATAGCTGTTATATAGCTGCCTTCAGGAGACTGGACCTGGATACAGTAAATATAGCTGTTATATAGCAGCCTTCAGGAGACTGGACCTGGATACAGTAAGTATAGCTGTTATATAGCAGCCTTCAGGAGACTGGACCTGGATACAGTAAGTATAGCTGTTATATAGCAGCCTTCAGGAGACTGGACCTGGATACAGTAAGTATAGTTGTTATATAGCTGCCTTCAGGAGAATGGACCTGTATACAGTAAGTATAGTTGTTATATAGCCGCCTTCAGGAGACTGGACCTGGATACAGTAAGTATAGCTGTTATATAGCAGCCTTCAGGAGACTGGACCTGGATACAGTAAGTATAGCTGTTATATAGCTGCCTTCAGGAGACTGGACCTGGATACAGTAAGTATAGCTGTTATATAGCAGCCTTCAGGAGACTGGACCTGGATACAGTAAGTATAGCTGTTATATAGCAGCCTTCAGGAGACACAACCTGGATACAGTAAGTATAGCTGTTATATAGCTGCCTTCAGGAGACTGGACCTGGATACAGTAAGTATAGCTGTTATATAGCAGCCTTCAGGAGACACAACCTGGATACAGTAAGTATAGCTGTTATATAGCAGCCTTCAGGAGACACAACCTGGATACAGTAAGTATAGCTGTTATATAGCAGCCTTCAGGAGACACAACCTGGATACAGTAAGTATAGCTGTTATATAGCAGCCTTCAGGAGACTGGACCTGGATACAGTAAGTATAGCTGGTATATAGCAGCCTTCAGGAGACTGGACCTGGATACAGTAAGTATAGCTGTTATATAGCAGCCTTCAGGAGACTGGACCTGGATACAGTAAGTATAGCTGGTATGTAGCTGCCTTCAGGAGACTGGACCCGGATTTCTGGTAGGTTAAGCTTTCTTTTACAGCATGATAACAAGAAAAAAAAATAATAAATGTATATTGCAAACTTGTTTTATTTCACATGTACTGTTAGTTTAGTGAAGAGAGAAGCTCCCCAGTGTCTGAATGTAACATGCAGCAATATCCGCTGTGATAAACGCAACTCGTCTGGGTTTACGGCTGTATTGATAAATCTGCCCCCACAGTCCGCACTCACTCATTGTATCTTAATATCAGATCCAGGTGAATCAATAATGAGGACGGAAGATATAGAATGCTTCATGATCAAACAATAACTCGCCTTCCCTCATTGATCATTGTCTTTGATGTTTTGCAATACTTAGCTCAGTAATTATTAAAGCAAATTGGCTTTTTATTAAGTGGGCCCCACAGAGTGATCCATCTCCGTGACATCTGTGGTCGATAGCACATCGATGGAACGTCTCCCCGCTCCTAAATCTACTCTGTGCTTCCACAGCCACCGGGGAAAGCCAATCGTATATCCCCATTGTATCTGCAAAATCTACGGACACTTCCTGCTGATCAATATCCGGAATATCCAGAGTATCCGGAATATCCAGAGTATCCAGCACTCCTGAGGGAAAGCTGCACTACAGTTATTATAGGAGTACAGTTATTATAGAGAAGCTGCAGTACAGTTATTATAGGAGTACAGTTATTATAGGGAAGCTGCAGTACAGTTATTATAGAGAAGCTGCAGTATAGTTATTATAGGGAAGCTGCAGTACAGTTATTATAGGGTAGCTGCAGTACATGTATTATAGGGAAGCTGCAGTACATTTATTATAGGGAAGCTGCAGTACAGTTATTATAGGGAAGCTGCAGTGCAGTTATTATAGGGAAGCTGCAGTGCAGGTATTATAGGGAAGCTGCAGTACAGTTATTATAGGGAAGCTGCAGTACAGGTATTATAGTAGTACAGTTATTATAGGGAAGCTGCAGTACAGGTATTATAGTAGTACAGTTATTATAGAGAAGCTGCAGTATAGTTATTATAGGGAAGCTGCAGTACAGTTATTATAGGGAAGCTGCAGTACAGTTATTATAGAGAAGCTGCAGTATAGTTATTATAGGGAAGCTGCAGTACAGTTATTATAGGAGTACAGTTATTATAGGGAAGCTGCAGTACAGTTATTATAGGGAAGCTGCAGTACAGTTATTATAGGGAAGCTGCAGTACAGTTATTATAGGGAAGCTGCAGTACATGTATTATAGGGAAGCTGCAGTACAGTTATTATAGGGAAGCTGCAGTACAGTTATTATAGGGTAGCTGCAGTGCAGTTATTATAGGGAAGCTGCAGTACAGTTATTATAGGGAAGCTGCAGTGCAGGTATTATAGGGAAGCTGCAGTACAGTTATTATAGGGAAGCTGCAGTGCAGTTATTATAGGGAAGCTGCAGTACAGGTATTATAGTAGTACAGTTATTATAGGGAAGCTGCAGTACAGGTATTATAGGAGTACAGTTATTAAAGGGAAGCTGCAGTGCAGTTATTATAGGGAAGCTGCAGTGCAGGTATTATAGGGAAGCTGCAGTACAGTTATTATAGGGAAGCTGCAGTACAGTTATTATAGGGAAGCTGCAGTGCAGTTATTATAGGGAAGCTGCAGTACAGTTATTATAGGGAAGCTGCAGTACAGTTATTATAGGGAAGCTGCAGTACAATTATTATAGGGAAGCTGCAGTACAGTTATTATAGGGAAGCTGCAGTGCAGTTATTATAGGGAAGCTACAGTGCAGGTATTATAGGGAAGCTGCAGTGCAGGTATTATAGGGAAGCTGCAGTACAGTTATTATAGGGAAGCTGCAGTGCAGTTATTATAGGGAAGCTGCAGTGCAGGTATTATAGGGAAGCTGCAGTGCAGTTATTATATGGAAGCTGCAGTACAGTTATTATAGGGAAGCTGCAGTACAGTTATTATAGGGAAGCTGCAGTACAGTTATTATAGGGAAGCTGCAATACATGTATTATAGGGAAGCTGCAGTACAGGTATTATAGGGAAGCTGCAGTGCAGGTATTATAGGGAAGCTGCAGTACAGTTATTATAGGGAAGCTGCAGTAAAGTTATTATAGGGAAGCTGCAGTACAGTTATTATAGGGAAGCTGCAGTACAGTTATTATAGGAGTACAGTTATTATAGGGAAGCTGCAGTACAGTTATTATAGGGAAGCTGCAGTACAGTTATTATAGGGAAGCTGCAGTACAGGTATTATAGGGTAGCTGCAGTACAGTTATTATAGGGAAGCTGCAGTACAGTTATTATAGGGAAGCTGCAGTACAGTTATTATAGGGAAGCTGCAGTACAGTTATTATAGGGAAGCTGCAGTACATGTATTATAGGGAAGCTGCAGTACAGGTATTATAGGGAAGCTGCAGTGCAGGTATTATAGGGAAGCTGCAGTGCAGTTATTATATGGAAGCTGCAGTACAGTTATTATAGGGAAGCTGCAGTACAGTTATTATAGGGAAGCTGCAGTACAGTTATTATAGGGAAGCTGCAGTACAGTTATTATAGGGAAGCTGCAGTACATGTATTATAGGGAAGCTGCAGTACAGTTATTATAGGGAAGCTGCAGTACAGTTATTATAGGGAAGCTGCAGTACATGTATTATAGGGAAGCTGCAGTACAGGTATTATAGTAGTACAGTTATTATAGGGAAGCTGCAGTACAGGTATTATAGTAGTACAGTTATTATAGGGAAGCTGCAGTACAGTTATTATAGGGAAGCTGCAGTACAGTTATTATAGGGAAGCTGCAGTACAGTTATTATAGGGAAGCTGCAGTACAGTTATTATAGGGAAGCTGCAGTGCAGCTTTTGTCTTTATAGTAAAATACTGCACATTTCAGGGTAATTTCAATTTACTTTACTTGAAAAAAACATATAGGTCCTAAAAGGTGGCGTGGAAAGGAACAAGAAAAAAACAACAACGCTTGTCTTTAATTGGTTAAGACGATGAGGGCTGCAGACCGTATCTTCTTAGACCTCATGCACACGGCAGGACTGTATGACTCTATCACACAGGGCCCATAGAAATCCTAACATGTTTCTTGCTCGGCCTTTGATCTCATAGTTCTTTTTTTCTTGGATTCCTCTGGAATCTGTCACAATAACATTGCACTGTGTTATAGATAGCGGCATATGACAACAGCATACAGCGGCACATGGAGCACCTATGGCACCTAAGGCCGGCACCAGGCACTATATATACGTCTTTAGCTGTTTACAGACATTACATGTTTAATTGTAACTTGTAATTCCCATTTAAGTGCATAGAAATGTGATGTACATGAATGCTGTATGGATGTAACGCCAGCTCACACATTCATTATTGAACGAGGACTCTCAGGGTGCTTTGACATAACTTACACAGGAACATGTCCTTCTACTCCATTCACATGATTGAAGACTCTTTCCAGTTACATTATTCTATCGACTTGCCATATTTGTAATGATTTGGTCTTCTGAATCAGTGACACAACCCTATAGATGTGATTACGGAGCAGAGAGAGCGCTTTATAGCACAGGAAACATACAGAGGGGAGACGGGCTGCACACGGATTACAAAATTGGTTTAGCAAGCTGCGATCCATAACTTAATAAAAAGAAAATTATTACTCATATCCTACAAAGCTCAGAGATGTGTGAAACAGAACATGAGACTGGGAACTGTGGAAACATAATTATCAATAAAATATGTTTTATTGCATCATATAAAGGAAGAGACAGCTACAAACAATATCCCGTTAGCGAGACGAGAAGTGACTGCCAGCACTCCAAGCGGGGACTAAGGACGACAGAGACGGTGAAAGGTGATGACGGAGAGACCAAAAGGGGCAGCAACGAATAGGGAAGACGAGAAGTGACCACCAACATTCCAAGCGGGGACTAAAGACGACAGAGACGGTGAAAGGTGAAGGGGAAGGGACCAAAAGGGGCAGCAACGAATAGGGAAGACGAGAAGTGACCACCAACATTCCAAGCGGGGACTAAGGACGACAGAGACGGTGAAAGGTGAAGGGGAAGGGACCAAAAGGGGCAGCAACGAATAGGGAAGACGGGAAGTGACTGCCAGCTCTCCGAGCAGGGACTAAGGACGACAGAGACGGTGAAAGGTGATGGCGAAGGGACCAAGAGGGGCAGCAACAAATAGTGAACACAAGAAGTGACTCCCAGCACTCCGAGCGGGGACTAAGGACGACAGAGATGGTGAAAGGTGATGACGGAGAGACCAAAAGGGGCAGCAACGAATAGGGAAGACGAGAAGTGACCACCAACATTCCAAGCGGGGACTAAGGACGACAGAGACGGTGAAAGGTGATGGCGAAGGGACCAAAAGGGGCAGCAACGAATAGGGAAGACGAGAAGTGATGGTGGAGGGACCAAGAGGGGCAGCAACAAATGGGGAAGACAAGAAGTGACTCCCATCACTCTGAGTGGGGACTAAGGATAACTGTGACGTTGAAAGTGGAGAAGTGACTCTCAGCACTATGAGTGGGGACTAAAGATGACAGCGATGATGAAAGGTTATAGCAGAGTGACCAAGAGGGGCAGCAGGGAATAGGGAAGGACGAAAGGGTGACTCCCAGCACTCTCAGGGGTGACTAAGGACAACAGTGATGGTTAGAGGTGATGGTGGAGGGACCAAGAGGAGCAGCAACAAATGGGGAAGATGAGAAAAGACACCCGTCACTCTGAGCGGGGACTAAGGATGATGGTGATGGTGAAAGGTGATGGTGGGACCAAGAGTGGCAGCAACAAACAGGGAAGACATGCAGGTTTAAAGGGGTTGTATTCCAGAAGGGGAAGAACACGTGTGAGATGGTCGGGTCTAGAGGGGCCAGAGACGGATCCAAGGGCCAATCAGCTTGGGAACACATGACTAGGTATGTTGGCAGGGTAGAAGGAGAATTGGTGGAGCTATTATAGGGTGTTTCCTAGTTTTGTTAGCTTCCCTGGGCGGGCAGACATTCAAGTGCGGTTCATTTAGATATTTGTAGAAAGGGCTAGCACCCAAAAGAAGGTTGGGGCCAGGCAGTCAGTGGGGTCAGAGCAGCTAGGTGGGTGAGTTGTTGGACAAATGTGTTTGGATCCCATCTGTCTGTAGATCAAATGTTAGGTTGTCTCGCGCCTTTTTGGTCTCTTTGAAAGGTGGGAGGTTCCTCACCTTCACGAGCTGGTGGGCCCAAATTGCTACCTTAGTGGCTATGGTGTCCCAGACATCTGCAGGAAAGTTTGGTTTTGTTGGATTTCTGTTTACTAGTAAGATTGTTCGGCGCCAGATTTTGTAGCTCCAAGGACCTCCCCATTATTGTTAGTGGTGCAATCCAACAAAAATGTTTCTGGAGTTTTACACACATATTACTTATATTTGTTTCTGATTGCTAAAAACTATATTTGTTATATGTTTAATAGAAGGCCTCTGTGGCCAATTCATCCAAATCTAGGATTCCATGGTTATTTCAGGGCTGAAGGTAAGTGGTGGGAGAGGAAAGGTTTAGTCGGTCTTGTAGAAGAAGGTTCACCAACCAGACTCTATGATCCCTAGTCATCTGGTTTGTCACTGGTACGAGAGATCCCAGAAGGTTCTTCATACTCTGTGGCCTTCTGATAGGGGTAATAATCCCCCCGGGGAATCCCCTGTACAGTGTCCGGCCAGGCACCAGTATAACATATATGTAGTAAGTACAAAAATGGGCTCACAGCATCCTACACTATAACAGGATTTGGCAGGTTCTAGATCAATTTTTCTCAACTCCAGTCCTCAAGATCCACCAACAGGTCATGTTTTGCGGATATCCCATACAATGAACAGCTGTGGTAGTTACTGGTGCACTGACTATAAGTGTGAAATCCTTAAAACATGACCTGTTGGTGGGTCTTGAGGACTGGAGTTGAGAAACACTGAGCTAGGGGAACCCAAAAACTAATGCGCTCCACTCTAGTCTGTGTTATGGCACTGGGCCTATGTCTCCGTCCTAACCAGCTGGATTGTCACTGGAGCTGTAATATCCAGCTGTGGGGTGCTGGATTGTCCGTGCTAACACTGGAGCTATCATATCTAGCTATGGGGTGCTGGATTGTCCGTGCTAACACTGGAGCTGTCATATCCAGCTGTGGGGTGCAGGCCTTTATGTCTGGTAGGTTGGATGCCACCAGCCTGAGGCCTTGTAAGGTCCAGGTAAAGTTATGAAGCACATGTCCACCTTCTCATCACAGGCTCCTCTTCTCAGTCTGCTTCTCTTTAACTTATTCAGGGAGATGTAGGACAACTTGTTCTCAAGGACGGGGATATCCACAAGAGCCAAGGTCGTCTTACGTTGCAGACCATCTCTGCACAAAAGTGCACCACATGCAACTAAATGGGCAGTGCCCAGAGCAAGCTGCTCTACGTATAGAGTATAAAACATGTGTAAAGCACGGAAGAAATCAACCAACACCCAACAGGCTGGAACCCCGCGGTCACATCCCCAGATCCACCTTAAACAGCTCATGTGTTTTTCTGCTGGCATCTATAGTACCTCTATAGGAGAAATGCAGGTGTAACGCATGTATGAGAGGACAGCATATAATAGCATATAATAGTATAAAACTGTGGTGATGTATGAAACATAGAATCTTACACTGGCTGCGGTAGAGGGGCGCATGTCGGAAGTCCGTCTATACCAAATGCTGTAGAGTCACATCGACACCAGTCTTCAATCACATCACCGCGACCTGAGCACCAAAGAGAGCTGAGCACTGCCTCCTGCAGCAACTGGAAGAAAGAGAGACAGAAAGCTGAGCATGACCACAGAATCCTGCAACAACTGAGAGACAGACAGCTGAGCATGACGACACAATCCTGCGGCAACTGAGAGACAGACAGCTGAGCATGACCACAGAATCCTGCAGCAACTGAGAGACAGACAGCTGAGCATGACCACAGAATCCTGCAGCAACTGAGAGACAGACAGCTGAGCATGACCACAGAATCCTACAGCAACTGAGAGACAGACAGCTGAGCTTGAGCACAAAATCCTGCAGCAACTGAGAGACAGACAGCTGAGGTTGAGCACAGAATCCTGCAGCAACTGAGAGACCGAGAGACAGACCGCTGAGCACGAGTACAGAATCCTGCAGCAACTCGGAAACAGACAAATGAGTTTGAGCACAGAATCCTACAGCAACACAGAGACAATCAGCTGAGCATGTGCACAGGATCCTGCAGCAACCAAGAGACATAGAGACAGTCAGCTGAGCATGTGCACAGGATCCTGCAGCAACCAAGAGACATAGAGACAGTCAGCTGAGCATGTGCACAGGATCCTGCAGCAACCAAGAGACATAGAGACAGTCAGCTGAGCATGTGCACAGGATCCTGCTCAGTAAAAACATGATTGAAACGATCTGTAACTTTCTGATAACACATTCCTAAAAGAAAGTATACTCACCTTACCGATCCAGCACCGGTGCTCTGGTCCATCTGCTTACCTGCTCAGGTGACACACTCTCCTGCTTCTGCTGATGACAGGCTGCAGCTTTAGTGATTGGCTGCCCTGTGTCTGGGACCTCAGCAGGAGAGCTGTGACAGTGTGTCATTACGGTAAGCAAACAGAGGGACTCCTGTCACATCTATATGCTCTAATGGGAGGAAATAGTCACAACTTGCCTGTTGTGACAAACAACTTCCCCCATGTGATAGCCAATAGGATTCCTAATACTGTATACAGCGCTGCCTTGGATTAGTATAATTCGTTCCGAGACGGTGCTTGTAATCCAAATCACTCCTAAACCAAAGCAAATTTTCCCATAAGAAATCACTGATCTGCAGACAATTGGTTCCACCCCCCAAATATACTGATTATTATTTTGAATAACATGTAGGAGAGATAAAACAATGAGAAGCAGCAGCTGGATATGTGATATATAAGTTACTGTACAGTATAGCAGCATGTAGTGTATAATGTATAGTAACTGTATAACCCTGATAACACAGCAGCTGGATATGTGATATATAAGTTACTGTACAGTATAGCAGAATGTGGTATATAATGTATAGTAACTGTATAACCCTGATAACACAGCAGCTGGATATGTGATATATGTTACTGTACAGTATAGCAGCATGTGGTATATAATGTATAGTAACTGTATAACCCTGATAACACAGCAGCAGCTGGATATGTGATATATAAGTTACTGTACAGTATAGCAGCATGTGGTATATAATGTATAGTAACTGTATAACCCTGATAACCCAGCAGCAGCTGGATATGTGATATATAAGTTACTGTACAGTATAGCAGCATGTGGTATATAATGTATAGTAACTGTATAACCCTGATAACACAGCAGCTGTACATGTGATATATAAGTTACTGTACAGTATAGCAGCATGTGGTATATAATGTATAGTAACTGTATAACCCTAATAACACAGCAGCAGCTGGATATGTGATATATAAGTTACTGTACAGTATAGCAGCATGTGGTATATAATGTATAGTAACTGTATAACCCTGATAACACAACAGCTGGATATGTGATATATAAGTTACTGTACAGTATAGCAGCATGTGGTGTATAATGTATAGTAACTGTATAACCCTTATAACACAGCAGCAGCTGGATATGTGATATATAAGTTACTGTACAGTATAGCAATCAGCATGTGGTGTATAATGTATAGTAACTGCATAACCCTGATAACACAGCAGCAGCTGGATATGTGATATATAAGTTACTGTACAGTATAGCAGCATGTGGTGTATAATGTATAGTAACTGTATAACCCTGATAACACAGCAGCAGCTGGATATGTGATATATAAGTTACTGTTCAGTATAGCAATCAGCATGTGGTGTATAATGTATAGTAACTGTATAACCCTGATAACACAGCAGCTGGATATGTGATATATAAGTTACTGTACAGTATAGCATCATGTGGTATATAATGTATAGTAACTGTATAACCCTGATAACACAGCAGCTGGATATGTGATATATAAGTTACTGTACAGTATAGCAGCATGTGGTATATAATGTATAGTAACTGTATAACCCTGATAACAGCAGCTGGATATGTGATATATAAGTTACTGTACAGTATAGCAGCATGTGGTATATAATGTATAGTAACTGTATAACCCTGATAACACAGAAGCTGGATATGTGATATATAAGTTACTGTACAGTATAGCAGCATGTGGTATATAATGTATAGTAACTGTATAACCCTGATAACACAGCAGCTGGATATGTGATATATAAGTTACTGTACAGTATAGCAGCATGTGGTGTATAATGTATAGTAACTGTATAACCCTGATAACACAGCAGCTGGATATGTGATATATAAGTTACTGTACAGTATAGCAGCATGTGGTGTATAATGTATAGTAACTGTATAACCCTGATAACACAGCAGCTGGATATGTGATATATAAGTTACTGTACAGTATAGCAATCAGCATGTGGTGTATAATGTATAGTAACTGTATAACCCTGATAACACAGCAGCAGCTGGATATGTGATATATAAGTTACTGTACAGTATAGCAGCATGTGGTATATAATGTATAGTAACTGTATAACCCTGATAACAGCAGCTGGATATGTGATATATATATAAGTTACTGTACAGTATAGCAGCATGTGGTATATAATGTATAGTAACTGTATAACCCTGATAACACTGCAGCTGGATATGTGATATATAAGTGACTGTAGAGTATAGCAGCATGTGGTATATAATGTATAGTAACTGTATAATCCTGATAACACAGCAGCTGGATATGTGATATATAAGTTACTGTACAGTATAGCAGCATGTGGTGTATAATGTATAGTAACTGTATAACCCTGATAACACAGCAGCAGCTGGATATGTGATATAAAAGTTACTGTACAGTATAGCAGCATGTGGTGTATAATGGATAGTAACTGTATAACCCTGATAACACAGCAGCAGCTGGATATGTGATATATAAGTTACTGTACAGTATAGCAGCATGTGGTATATAATGTATAGTAACTGTATAACCCTAATAACACAGCAGCTGGATATGTGATATATAAGTTACTGTACAGTATAGCAGAATGTGGTATATAATGTATAGTAACTGTATAACCCTGATAACACTGCAGCAGCTGGATATGTGATATATAAGTTACTGTACAGAATAGCAACCAGCATGTGGTGTATAATGTATAGTAACTGTATAATCCTGATAACACAGCAGCTGGATATGTGATATATAAGTTACTGTACAGTATAGCAGCATGTGGTATATAATGTATAGTAACTGTATAACCCTGATAACACAGCAGCTGGATATGTGATATATAAGTTACTGTACAGTATAGCAGCATGTGGTATATAATGTATAGTAACTGTATAACCCTGATAACACAGCAGCTGGATATGTAATATATAAGCTATATACAGCTATGAAGAGATCACCCTTACAGTCCTGTCCCCTGATGTAAACCCCAGCCTGAAGTGGATCTGCCATGATTTGGAAGGTGAGCGAGATTTCCTGGGTCAGAGTACAGTGCTGATGACCCCACTTCCCTCTCGTCTCTGACCACCCATAAAGTACTCTTTGTACCCAGTGCTGTAGTTCAGTATTTAGTGGAACCCCTTCCTCTCTTATTTCTCATAGCAACTTGCAAATCGATGCGTCATGAACCCATTCTCCCCCCTTGTGTCCTGTGTAGTAGTAGTAGTACTGTAAATCATCCCCTAGTGCAGTGCTTGTCTATTGCCTCTAGGGGGCTCACTACTTCATTTCCGAGCACTTTCCGCAGCACTATGTCATGGCAGAGCTGTAAGGAGTGGGTGCTGTGCTGTGATTGGCCAGAGAAGCAATGAAAAGGAAGAGCCCATGTGAGTACTGCTGCCAAAAAGTGCAAAAACCCTGAACTGGAGAGAATGAGAAGTATCATAAAGGGGGCTTTATAACGGCCGTGACCGCACTCACCTGTCACCGAGGGGTTAATCTAACAAAGTCAGGCGCTCTCGGCTTTATGGCGGACCGAGCTTGTGTTATAATTTTATACAGACGCGGGCTGTATGACCAATTGTTATTTGCTCAGGGTGGTACATAATAATTTATTACCGTTACGGAATAGGAGTTAATATTAATGGCGTGTGACGCCGGTCGCGCTCCCCGAGCGTCTCTAGTTTTCATTTCTCACCAGTTCAGAGATCCTCACGTTAAAAAAGTGAAGGGCATTAAAGAGGCTTGTGTGTGTGATGGTGTGTACCCCGCGGGGCCGAGTACACCAGACGTCCTGTGCCGCCATAAAAGCAGCCAGCCGCACTCCCCCAGCCCAACGCCTAAATTATTCCGTCTTATCCATAAAAAGTGCCAGAATATGGTGAAACATTCAGGAGATTGTAGGGTGGAAAAAAGTCAAGAATAAGATGAAACCCCGAACAATATGGAAACAAGATGAAAAAACAAAAAGAAGGTGGATTTTTGTAGATTTCCCTACAGTTCTGTGTCTGTTATTAGAATGATGCACGAGGGTTATCATAGTGCACCTGGTATCATACAGGGCAGAACTGGGCCGCCGCTGCTGCTGCTGCTCTCAACCCACTTAAAGGGGCACTCCAGAGAAAAAGAATCCACTGGGGTCAGAAAGTTAAACAGATTTGTCATTTACTTCTATTTAAAAATCTCCAGTCTTCCAGTACTTATTGCTGCTGTATGCCCTGCAGAAAGTGGTATATTATCTCCAATCTGACACAGTGCTCTCTGCTGCCACCTCTGTCCATGTCAGGAACTGTCCCCCATGGCAACAAAGAGCACTCCGTCAGACTGGAGAGAATGCAGCACTTCCTGCAGGGCACACAGCAGCAATAAGTACTGGAAGACTGGAGATTTTTAAATATAAGTAAATAACACATTTATGAACGTTTATGAAACCAGCTGATTTAATTTTTTTTTTATCGGAGTACCCCTTTAAGGTTATGTTCACATTGTATATTTATATTATTAAATGATTGAAATGAGATCTAATTTACATCCATTTTGCATTTTCCTTTCAATCACATTGAATTCCATAGGGAAACGCTGCACGTTTTTACGTTATACCCTGTGATCATTCCCTTACATTCCCTTGGAGGGTGATATACTATATCCTTGCTCAGTACATACAGATTATATAACTTACATATCCACGCCTTGTATCTCTGTTTTTCTGCATTGTCCCTCTTTCCTTTCGTGGGGTTGGGACGAGCTGTGAGATTTGTTAGGGGGGTTCTCATCACCATGTATTATCCTATATTATTATTATTATTAATCTTGCTGAGACGTCAGGTCAGAGAGGGTTAATCTGAGGATCCACCCTGGACCATACAGGGAAACATGGCAGGGAGTCCTAATCTGTGATTCCCTTAGGGGGTGACCTTATTGTACCTTGCAGGGTCGGAGTGACTCTCAGATTCCCCCCTGCTGCCCTGGACACCAGTGAACAGATTATGACCCCCGACATGTTTTCCTGTAAGGTCCAGGGTGGATCCTCAGATTAACCCTACTGTGATATATTCAGTGTGCTGACACACCAGCAGATATGCTGGGGGATAGTAAAGCCTCACAAGGTTACAACAACATAAAGTAAGACAGGTCAGACTGCATCCTGAAGGGGTTAATGAACCAAATCCCTTCACTTTTTTATTATTTCAAAATATATTTAACCCCCTCCCTTCCTATAGGGCACCATGTACCACGTTCACAGTGAGGGTCTTACCTGCTGGGTTACGTTGTTGTTGCTCACCAGCTCGTATATCGGCACCGCCTTTGTGACTTCTAGAAGAACGGGTTCTGGTGGAGCGTCTGGACTGGAGGTGACGTGGCACAGCTGGCAGTACGAGGAGCATCGCCCACGGCTCTGACACTCCATGCGTAACCCCTGAATCAGCCGCCTGGTGCCGGTGTCTAGAAGGCTGGTGATGTACTCAGGGAAGGTCAGCACTTTTGGTTCTCTCTCTCTTTCCTCAGACTCATCGGACGGTGTATTTCCTGTAAGAATAGAGAGTCTATAGGAGATCCTAGTAGGTCATCCCTATAGGTCTATAGGTCATCCCTCTCATAGGATTAGATGGTTGTACAAGGGTGAGATCCCAAATCATCAGACACTTGGGGGACAGCTCCACGCCATGAAGGTGTAAGTGTAAAAAGCTGAGACGTTAGTAGGCAAAGTGCGCTGGGTCACGATAGTCGTGAAGTGTGTCATGTGATCAGTAACAGACAGGGCACCAAGACATCCGCCAGTCAAATCACAGAGACAGCTGAGGTCACAGAGACAGCTGAGCTCACAGAGACAGCTGAGCTCACAGAGACTTCTGAGGTTACAGAGACTTCTGAGGTCACAGAGACAGCTGAGCTCACAGAGACTTCTGAGGTCACAGAGACTTCTGAGGTCACAGAGACAGCTGAGCTCACAGAGACTTCTGAGGTCACAGAGACAGCTGAGGTCACAGACAGCTGAGCTCACAGAGACTTCTGAGGTCACAGAGACAGCTGAGGTCACAGAGACAGCTGAGCTCACAGAGACTTCTGAGGTCACAGAGACTTCTGAGGTCACAGAGACAGCTGAGGTCACAGAGACTATACTTGTACACAGCATATACAGTATAATTTCCCTCTGCAGACTGCCTTTTATCTACTCTAAACTTGTACACGTCCTATATAATTCTCCCCTGCAGACTGCCTTGTATCTGCTCTTCTCTGTACTTGTACACGTCCTATATAATTCTCCCCTGCAGACTGCCTTGTATCTGCTCTTCTCTCTATACTTGTACACGTCCTATATAATTCTCCCCTGTAGACTGCCTTGTATCTGCTCTTCTCTCTATACTTGTACACGTCCTATATAATTCTCCCCTGTAGACTGCCTTGTATCTGCTCTCCTCTCTATACTTGTACACGTCCTATATAATTCTCCCCTGTAGACTGCCTTGTATCTGCTCTTTTCTCTATACAGGTGGTCCTCGGGTTACAACGGTCTCGAGTTACATCGTTTCGTGGTTACAACGCTTTATTCGACGCCTTATTCCAACTTACACGTTATGGACGTAACTCGAATACATGCAGCGGCAGAAGAATACAGTACGATACTATACTGGTACAGTACTCAGTTATGCGGTTCTAGACTGAGGATATTGATAATTATGTAGGGTTCTATGTTAGGATAGGCTAAGTGTTTACAGGACAGTACTGTATGAACATATGAACCGACTAACATCGAAATTCGGTTTACAACGCTGCGTAAGAACGGATCACTGACGTAAGTCGAGGACTACCTGTATACTTGTACACAGCATATACAGTATAATTCTCCCCTGTAGACTGCCTTGTATATGCTCTTTTCTCTATACTTGTACACATCCTATATAATTCTCCCCTGCTGACTGCCTTGTATATGCTCTCCTCTCTATACATGCACACAGCCTGTATGATTCTCCCCTATAGACTGCCTTGTATCTGCTCTCCTCTCTATACATGCACACAGCCTGTATGATTCTCCCCTATAGACTGCCTTGTATATGCTCTTTTCTCTATACTTGTACACATCCTATATGATTCTCCCCTATAGACTGCCTTGTATCTGCTCTCCTCTCTATACTTGTACACGTCCTATATAATTCTCCCCTGCAGACTGCCTTGTATCTGCTCTTCTCTGTACTTGTACACGTCCTATATAATTCTCCCCTGTAGACTGCCTTGTATCTGCTCTTCTCTCTATACTTGTACACGTCCTATATAATTCTCCCCTGCAGACTGCCTTGTATCTGCTCTTCTCTCTATACTTGTACACGTCCTATATAATTCTCCCCTGTAGACTGCCTTGTATCTGCTCTTCTCTCTATACAGGTGGTCCTCGGGTTACAACGGTCTCGAGTTACATCGTTTCGTGGTTACAACGCTTTATTCGACGCCTTATTCCAACTTACACGTTATGGACGTAACTCGAATACATGCAGCGGCAGAAGAATACAGGACGATACTATACTGGTACAGTACTCAGTTATGCGGTTCTAGACTGAGGATATTGATAATTATGTAGGGTTCTATGTTAGGATAGGCTAAGTGTTTACAGGACAGTACTGTATGAACATATGATCCGACTAACATCGAAATTCGGTTTACAACGCTGCGTAAGAACGGATCACTGACGTAAGTCGAGGACTACCTGTATACTTGTACACAGCATATACAGTATAATTCTCCCCTGCAGACTGCCTTGTATATGCTCTTTTCTCTATACTTGTACACATCCTATATAATTCTCCCCTGCTGACTGCCTTGTATCTGCTCTCCTCTCTATACATGCACACAGCCTGTATGATTCTCCCCTATAGACTGCATTGTATCTGCTCTTTTCTCTATACTTGTACACAGCCTATATAATTCTCTCCTGTAGACTGCCTTGTATCTGCTCTTTTCTCTATACTTGTACACAATCTATATAATTCTCCCCTGTAGACTGCCTTGTATCTGCTCTTTTCTCTATACTTGTACACAATCTATATAATTCTCCCCTGTAGACTGCCTTGTATCTGCTCTTTTCTCTATACTTGCACACAATCTATATAATTCTCCCCTGTAGACTGCCTTGTATCTGCTCTTTTCTCTATACTTGTACACAGCCTATATAATTCTCTCCTGTAGACTGCCTTGTATCTGCTCTTTTCTCTATACTTGCACACAATCTATATAATTCTCCCCTGTAGACTGCCTTGTATCTGCTCTCCTCTCTCTCTCCATGCAATGTGAGCTGTCCTCAGGGATTTCTCTCTCTCTGAGCTTATCCTCTAAGTAGCATCTAAATGATTTGCCTGACCCTATGACAAAGTCCTGGCCGCTCACACTAGAAGCTCCCTTCCTCATCTTCAAAAGAAACTCTGTCAGACGGTTAACAAACCGAGATCTAGCGAGTGTCTCCAGACTTAAACAATCCTCTCTATTGTGCAGGTGCGCGAGGAACGTGATATAACATCGTAGAGTTCAAGAAAGATTCTAATGGGGTGAGCAGAACCTCATTAACATTTGAAGACACATTGTTCGGGGTGATCTTGACACATCTGAGGAGTAACTAATCACACATGCAAATAAAGTGCTGATGTTCTAGTCACAGATGAGCCGGAGACAGCTGCACAATATGGGAGCTAGTACTGCCAGATCAGTCTGTGTCGGGAGCTGTAAGACGTGAGAGCTGGCACAGTTGGATGCTGGGATTGAGGCAGCTATTACACCTTACACAGCGCTGAGGCTAA
The DNA here is from genome assembly GCA_027789725.1 of Dendropsophus ebraccatus. Taxonomy (NCBI): domain Eukaryota; kingdom Metazoa; phylum Chordata; class Amphibia; order Anura; family Hylidae; genus Dendropsophus; species Dendropsophus ebraccatus. The sequence goes on from JAQFWZ010000025.1 coordinate 32,055,914, forward strand.
ATAACCACAAGACTTTGGAAAGCAACACTTCCCATCTTGTTAAAGATTACACAGCTTGCTCTGTACTTTGTTGTCTTTTCCCCTCATTTTATGTGTGGAAATCTACAGTGTGAAGAGCCGGCGCTCGCGAATCTGATCGCTGCAGAAGGCGCAGGAAAAAAACATCATTTTATTTTATGCTGCAAACTAATCAAGTGAATGTCCTCAAAACTTTACTTACACAGTGGGCCCCAGCGTGTCAGACACTCCATCGCCTTGGTGGAAACGCTTTCTGGTCATGCCCCCCCCCCCCACGCCTTCCTTAATATAAGTGCAGCACTTACTAATCCGGAATGTTCTGCGAGGAGACGTCGGGCTTTACAAGACGGGAGAAGATGCTGATTTGGAGAAAAAGTAATCACAGAACAAAAGTCGCCAGGAGGCAATAATACCCGGCATACTGAATGGTATCCCAATCATCTCAAAACATAGCGTTTATTCAATATACATTAAAATTACCCCAAAACAGTGCATCCCTCCAGCTATATACATATGTCCAAATGGCCCTACACAGACCCAAGGACATTTAACCAAATCTCAGAACAAAGGACTGGTTTGACAATCTCACCACCTCAGATGTCTTGGGGTGGAGAAGGTGTCCAATATAGTATGGTAGGTATAGTATAGTATAGTGTGTATCCCATGTAGTAAGGTGGGTATCCCATGTAGTATGGTGGGTATCCCATGTAGTATGGTGGGTATCCCATGTAGTATGGTGGGTATTTCATGTAGTATGGTGGATATCCCATATAGTATGGTGGGTATCCCATGTAGTATGGTGGGTATCCCATGTAGTATGATGGGTATCCTATGTAGTATGGTGGGTATCCCATGTAGTATAGTGGGTATCTCATGTAGTATGGTGGATATCCCATGTAGTATGGTGGGTATCCCATGTAGTATGGTGGGTATCTCTTGTAGTATGGTGGATATCCCAAGTAGTATAGTGGGTATCTCATGTAGTATGGTAGGTATCCCAAGTAGTATTGTGGGTATCCCATGTAGTATAGTGGGTATCTCATGTAGTATGGTGGATATCCCATGTAGTATGATGGGTATCCTATGCAGTATGGTGGATATCCCAGGTAGTATAGTGGGTATCTCATGTAGTATGGTGGATATCCCATGTAGTATGATGGGTATCCTATGTAGTATGGTGGGTATCCCATGTAGTATAGTAGGTATCTCATGTATTATGGTGGATATCACATGTAGTATGATGGGTATCCTATGTAGTATGGTGGGTATCTCATGTAGTATGGTGGATATCCCATGTAGTATGATGGGTATCCTATGCAGTATGGTGGATATCCCATGTAGTATAGTGGGTATCTCGTGTAGTATGGTGGATATCCCATGTAGTATGATAAGTATCCTATGTAGTATGGTGGGTATGTCATGTAGTATGGTGGATATCCCATGTAGTATGATGGGTATCCTATGCAGTATGGTGGATATCCCATGTAGTATAGTGGGTATCTCGTGTAGTATGGTGGATATCCCATGTAGTATGATGGGTATCCTATGCAGTATGGTGGATATCCCATGTAGTATAGTGGGTATCTCGTGTAGTATGGTGGATATCCCATGTAGTATGATGAGTATCCTATGTAGTATGGTGGGTATCTCATGTAGTATGGTGGATATCCCATGTAGTATGATGGGTATCCTATGCAGTATGGTGGATATCCCATGTAGTATAGTGGGTATCTCGTGTAGTATGGTGGATATCCCATGTAGTATGATGGGTATCCTATGTGGTATGGTGGGTATCTCATGTAGTATGGTGGGTATTTCATGTAGTATGATGGGTATCCTATGTAGTATGGTGGGTATCTCATGTAGTATGGTGGATATCCCATGTAGTATGATGGGTATCCTATGTAGTATGGTGGGTATCTCATGTAGTATGGTGGGTATCCCATGTAGTATGATGGGTATCCTATGTAGTATGGTGGGTATCTCATGTAGTATGGTGGGTATCCCAAGTAGTATTGTAGGTATCCCGTATCCCATGTAGTTTGATGAGTATCCCATGTAGTATAGTAGGTCCCGCTGAAAAGGGTAGTAGTACACATGAACGGTCAGGGAGTTGTGACCATATTAGTCCTGAGATTGAAGCCCAATCTATCCCTGCTTGTTCAGGGTACTGTCAGGTAGAACACCCTAATAACGGTGGCCCCTGCCCCATACTACCGCTAGGCCAGGACCCGAGCGATCAAAGGAACCATAAGTGATTTATTGAGCCATTGGCAGTCTCACGGTATCGGCCGCGTGTACTTACACCTGCATGGTTTCATCTGTGAGACAAGCGATTCTGCTTGGTGGTCAGTATCATCTCTTTCCTCGCAGTCTACAAGAGACGTCATCAATTGTAGATCTAGAGGTGCTGTGTATAAAGCCACCTGCACCTGGAGTCTGGAACATATCGGAAAGGGAATTCAGGCGTCGTACAGGAGAACATGTCCAAGAGGCTGACAGACCCATCCCTCCTCATAGCGACTGTACATGATGCAGATGTGTCAGGCTCTGGAATTGACAAGACCTCCCGTAAGGGACGCAAACTGGGAGAGTCTGAATGAAGACCATGATACCCAGAGGCCGAAATGAACAATGGAATTTTCCCAGTTCAGTTCAGTTCTCCTCTCTTTACTTTTTATCAGTGTGTTACCTATCACCGGACCAGATCTATGGTGGTTAATAGTGTATTGGGATATGTATGGAAATATATCATCTGTATCTTCCCGTCTGATTGTAAGTAATGACTTGGATTACATGCAGATTCTTCTTTTTGGGATGACGAGTTCTTACTTTGTTGTTAGAGCCTTTACGTGATTCCATAAGTGATTCCATAAGTGATTCCATACGTGATTCCATACGTGATTCCATACATGATTCCATACGTGATTCCATACGTGATTCCATAAGTGAATCCATACGTGATTCCATACGTGATTCCATAAGTGAATCCATACGTGATTCCATAAGTGAATCCATACGTGATTCCATACGTGATTCCATACGTGATTCCATATGTGATTCCATAAGTGATTCCATACGTGATTCCATACGTGATTCCATACGTGATTCCATAAGTGAATCCATACGTGATTCCATACGTGATTCCATAAGTGAATCCATACGTGATTCCATACGTGATTCCATAAGTGAATCCATACGTGATTCCATACGTGATTCCATACGTGATTCCATACATGATTCCATACGTGCTTCCATACAAACTTTCTGCCTGGAGCTCCTGAGATGTGTGGAGATCATGGGAAGCTAACCAGTTACCTAGTTACGGGACGTACACCACTACATCGCACCCTGGACACACGTCATGCTGTCGGCTTCTTAAAGAGGTTTTTCCATCTCAACTAATCTGGTTAGACTTGTAGGACTCGAGAAGTTGAATGGTGGTCGGTAACTGAGAGAACGAGCTGCCATCATTGGGAGGAATAAGCAGCTAAATGATTGTATGTGCCAAATGATTTAACTTGACAAATCCTACGAGTATAACTATATTAGCTGTCATGGGAAATTTCCTTTAATGTCCGGTAAGTATTGGTGGCCTATTCTCAGGAATCAGTATTAGCGGAGGTCAAACTCCATCCAGTTGGCTGACGAAGCTGCTATTACTTGCAAAGAAAGTCACAGCCTCTTCAGTGTCTACTTGCCCTCATTGTTGCAGTCGACATATGTGTGGTGCTGCAGAGGCCCCATCACTAGTACTGCAGAGGCCCCATCACTAGTACTGCAGAGGCCCCATCACTAGTCCTGCAGAGGTCCCATCACTAGTCCTGCAGAGGTCCCATCACTAGTCCTGCAGAGGCCCCATCACTAGTCCTGCAGAGGCCCTATCACTTGTACTGCAGAGGCCCCATCACTAGTCCTGCAGAGGCCCCATCACTAGTCCTGCAGAGGCCCCATCACTAGTCCTGCAGAGGCCCCATCACTAGTACTGCAGAGGCCCCATCACTAGTACTGCAGAGGCCTCATCACTAGTGCTGCAGAGGCCCCATCACTAGTACTGCAGAGGCCCCATCACTAGTACTGCAGAGGCCCCATCACCAGTGCTGCAGAGGCCCCATCACTAGTGCTGCAGAGGCCCCATCACTAGTCCTGCAGAGGCCCCATCACTAGTCCTGCAGAGGCCCCATCACTAGTCCTGCAGAGGCCCCATCACTAGTCCTGCAGAGGCCCCATCACCAGTCCTGCAGAGGCCCCATCACTAGTCCTGCAGAGGCCCTATCACTTGTACTGCAGAGGCCCCATCACTAGTCCTGCAGAGGCCCCATCACTAGTCCTGCAGAGGCCCCATCACTAGTACTGCAGAGGCCCCATCACTAGTGCTGCAGAGGCCCCATCACTAGTGCTGCAGAGGCCCCATCACTAGTCCTGCAGAGGCCCCATCACTAGTACTGCAGAGGCCCCATCACTAGTACTGCAGAGGCCCCATCACTAGTGCTGCAGAGCCCCCATCACTAGTACTGCAGAGGCCCCATCACTAGTCCTGCAGAGGCCCCATCACTAGAGCTGCAGAGGCCCCATCACTAGTACTGCAGAGGCCCCATCACTAGTGCTGCAGAGGCCCCATCACTAGTGCTGCAGAGGCCCCATCACTAGTGCTGCAGAGGCCCCATCACTAGTGCTGCAGAGGCCCCATCACTAGTACTGCAGAGGCCCCATCACTAGTACTGCAGAGGCCCCATCACTAGTACTGCAGAGGCCCCATCACTAGTGCTGCAGAGGTCCCATCACTAGTACTGCAGAGTCCCCATCACTAGTACTGCAGAGTCCCCATCACTAGTCCTGCAGAGGCCCCATCACTAGTACTGCAGAGGCCCCATCACTAGTACTGCAGAGGCCCCATCACTAGACCTGCAGAGGCCCCATCACTAGTACTGCAGAGGCCCCATCACTAGTACTGCAGAGGCCCCATCACTAGTCCTGCAGAGGCCCCCATCACTAGTACTGCAGAGGCCCCATCACCAGTGCTGCAGAGGCCCCATCACTAGTCCTGCAGAGGCCCCATCACCAGTGCTGCAGAGGCCCCATCACTAGTGCTGCAGAGGCCCCATCACTAGTATTGCAGAGGCCCCATCACTAGAGCTGCAGAGGCCCCATCACTAGTACTGCAGAGGCCCCATCACTAGTGCTGGAGAGGCCCCATCACCAGTGCTGCAGGGGCCCCATCACTAGTCCTGCAGAGGCCCCATCACTAGTACTGCAGAGGCCCCATCACTAGTGCTGCAGAGGTCCCATCACTAGTATTGCAGAGGCCCCATCACTAGTACTGCAGAGCCCCCATCACTAGTACTGCAGAGGCCCCATCACTAGTCCTGCAGAGGCCCCATCACTAGTACTGCAGAGGTCCCATCACTAGTCCTGCAGAGGCCCCATCACTAGTACTGCAGAGGTCTCATCACTAGAGCTGCAGAGGCCCCATCACTAGTCCTGCAGAGGCCCCATCACTAGTACTGCAGAGGCCCCATCACTAGTGCTGCAGAGGCCCCATCACTAGTACTGCAGAGGCCCCATCACTAGTGCTGCAGAGGCCCCATCACTAGTGCTGCAGAGGCCCCATCACTAGTACTGCAGAGGCCCCATCACTAGTCCTGCAGAGGCCCCATCACTAGTACTGCAGAGGCCCCATCACTAGTACTGCAGAGGCCCCATCACTAGTCCTGCAGAGTCCCCATCACTAGTCCTGCAGAGGCCCCATCACTAGTACTGCAGAGGCCCCATCACTAGTCCTGCAGAGGCCCCATCACTAGTACTGCAGAGCCCCCATTACTAGTCCTGCAGAGGCCCCATCACTAGAGCTGCAGAGCCCCCATCAATAGTACTGCAGAGGCCTCATCACTAGTACTGAAGAGGCCCCCATCACTAGTACTGCAGAGGCCCCATCACCAGTGCTGCAGAGGCCCCATCACTAGTACTGCAGGGGCCCCATCACTAGTACTGCAGGGGCCCCATCACTAGTCCTGCAGAGGCCCCATCACTAGTACTGCAGAGGCCCCATCACTAGAGCTGCAGAGGCCCCATCACTAGTACTGCAGGGGCCCCATCACTAGTACTGCAGGGGCCCCATCACTAGTACTGCAGAGGCCCCATCACTAGAGATGCAGAGGCCCCATCACTAGTACTGCAGAGTCCCCATCACTAGTACTGCAGAGTCCCCATCACTAGTGCTGCAGAGGCCCCATCACCAGTGCTGCAGAGGCCCCATCACTAGTACTGCAGAGGCCCCATCACTAGTACTGCAGGGGCCCCATCACTAGTACTGCAGAGGCCCCATCACTAGAGATGCAGAGTCCCCATCACTAGTGCTGCAGAGGCCCCATCACCAGTGCTGCAGAGGCCCCATCACTAGTACTGCAGAGGCCCCATCACTAGTACTGCAGAGGTCCCATCACTAGTACTGCAGAGGCCCCATCACTAGTACTGCAGAGGCCCCATCACTAGCCCTGCAGGGGCCCCATCACTAGTACTGCAGGGGCCCCATCACTAGTACTGCAGAGGCCCCATCACTAGTACTGCAGAGGCCCCATCACTAGTACTGCAGAGGCCCCATCACTAGTCCTGCAGAGCCCCCATCACTAGTACTGCAGAGGTCCCATCACTAGTACTGCAGAGGCCCCATCACTAGTACTGCAGAGGCCCCATGACTAGTACTGCAGAGGCCCCATCACTAGTGCTGCAGAGGCCCCATCACCAGTGCTGCAGAGGCCCCATCACTAGTACTGCAGAGGCCCCATCACTAGTCCTGCAGAGGCCCCATCACTAGTCCTGCAGAGGCCCCATCACTAGTACTGCAGGGGCCCCATCACTAGTACTGCAGAGGCCCCATCACTAGTACTGCAGAGGCCCCATCACTAGTACTGCAGAGGCCCCATCACTAGTACTGCAGAGACCCCATCACTAGTCCTGCAGGGGCCCCATCACTAGTGCTGCAGAGCCCCCATCACTAGTGCTGCAGAGGCCCCATCACTAGTACTGCAGAGGCCCCATCACTAGTACTGCAGAGGCCCCATCACCAGTCCTGCAGAGTCCCCATGACTAGTACTGCAGAGACCCCATCACTAGTACTGCAGGGGCCCCATCACTAGTACTGCAGGGGCCCCATCACTAGTCCTGCAGAGGCCCCATCACTAGTCCTGCAGAGGCCCCATCACCAGTGCTGCAGAGGCCCCATCACTAGTACTGCAGAGGCCCCATCACCAGTCCTGCAGAGGCCCCATCACTAGTACTGCAGAGGCCCCATCACTAGTGCTGCAGAGGCCCCATCACTAGTACTGCAGAGGTCCCATCACTAGTCCTGCTGAGGCCCCATCACTAGTACTGCAGAGGCCCCATCAGTAGTCCTGCAGAGGCCCCATCACTAGTACTGCAGAGGCCCCATCAGTAGTCCTGCAGAGGCCCCATCACTAGTACTGCAGAGGCCCCATCACTAGTACTGCAGAGGCCCCATCACTAGTCCTGCAGAGCCCCCATCACTAGTACTGCAGAGGCCCCATCACTAGAGCTGCAGAGGCCCCATCACTAGTACTGCAGAGGCCCCATCACTAGTACTGCAGAGGCCCCATCACTAGTGCTGCAGAGGCCCCATCACTAGTACTGCAGGGGCCCCATCACTAGTACTGCAGGGGCCCCATCACTAGTACTGCAGAGCCCCCATCACTAGTACTGCAGAGGCCTCATCACTAGTACTGCAGAGGCCCCATCACTATTACTGCAGAGGCCCCATCACTAGCCCTGCAGGGGCCCCATCACTAGTACTGCAGGGGCCCCATCACTAGTACTGCAGAGGCCCCATCACTAGTACTACAGAGGCCCCATCACTAGTGCTGCAGAGGCCCCATCACTAGTACTGCAGAGGCCCCATCACTAGTACTGCAGAGGCCCCATCACTAGTACTACAGAGGCCCCATCACTAGTACTGCAGAGGCCCCATCACTAGTCCTGCAGAGCCCCCATCACTAGTACTGCAGAGGTCCCATCACTAGTACTGCAGAGGCCCCATCACCAGTCCTGCAGAGGCCCCATCACTAGTCCTGCAGAGTCCCCATCACTAGTGCTGCAGAGCCCCTATCACTAGTACTGCTGAGGCCCCATCACTAGTACTGCAGAGGCCCCATCACTAGTACTGCAGAGGCCCCATCACTAGTACTGCAGAGGCCCCATCACTAGTACTGCAGAGGCCCCATCACTAGTACTGCAGGGGCCCCATCACTAGTACTGCAGAGGCCCCATCACTAGTGCTGCAGAGGCCCCATCACTAGTACTGCAGAGGCCCCATCACTAGTGCTGCAGAGGCCCCATCACTAGTACTGCAGGGGCCCCATCACTAGTACTGCAGAGGCCCCATCACTAGTACTGCAGAGGCCCCATCACTAGTACTGCAGAGGCCCCATCACCAGTGCTGCAGAGGCCCCATCACTAGTACTGCAGGGGCCCCATCACCAGTGCTGCAGAGGCCCCATCACTAGTACTGCAGAGGCCCCATCACTAGTCCTGCAGAGGCCCCATCACTAGTACTGCAGAGGCCCCATCACTAGTACTGCAGGGGCCCCATCACTAGTACTGCAGAGGCCCCATCACTAGTACTGCAGAGGTCCCATCACCAGTCCTGCAGAGGCCCCATCACTAGTACTGCAGAGGCCCCATCACTAGTACTGCAGAGGCCCCATCACTAGTACTGCAGAGGCCCCATCACTAGTACTGCAGAGGTCCCATCACTAGTACTGCAGAGGCCCCATCACTAGTACTGCAGAGGCCCCATCACTAGTACTGCAGGGGCCCCATCACTAGTACTGCAGAGGCCCCATCACTAGTACTGCAGAGGCCCCATCACTAGTACTGCAGAGGCCCCATCACTAGTCCTGCAGAGGTCCCATCACTAGTCCTGCAGAGGTCCCATCACTAGTCCTGCAGAGGCCCCATCACTAGTCCTGCAGAGGCCCTATCACTTGTACTGCAGAGGCCCCATCACTAGTCCTGCAGAGGCCCCATCACTAGTCCTGCAGAGGCCCCATCACTAGTCCTGCAGAGGCCCCATCACTAGTACTGCAGAGGCCCCATCACTAGTACTGCAGAGGCCTCATCACTAGTGCTGCAGAGGCCCCATCACTAGTACTGCAGAGGCCCCATCACTAGTCCTGCAGAGCCCCCATCACTAGTGCTGCAGAGGCCCCATCACTAGTACTGCAGAGGCCCCATCACTAGTACTGCAGAGGCCCCATCACTAGTACTGCAGAGGCCCCATCACCAGTGCTGCAGAGGCCCCATCACTAGTGCTGCAGAGGCCCCATCACTAGTCCTGCAGAGGCCCCATCACTAGTCCTGCAGAGGCCCCATCACTAGTCCTGCAGAGGCCCCATCACTAGTCCTGCAGAGGCCCCATCACCAGTCCTGCAGAGGCCCCATCACTAGTCCTGCAGAGGCCCCATCACTTGTACTGCAGAGGCCCCATCACTAGTCCTGCAGAGGCCCCATCACTAGTCCTGCAGAGGCCCCATCACTAGTACTGCAGAGGCCCCATCACTAGTACTGCAGAGGCCCCATCACTAGTGCTGCAGAGGCCCCATCACTAGTCCTGCAGAGGCCCCATCACTAGTACTGCAGAGGCCCCATCACTAGTACTGCAGAGGCCCCATCACTAGTGCTGCAGAGCCCCCATCACTAGTACTGCAGAGGCCCCATCACTAGTGCTGCAGAGGCCCCATCACTAGTGCTGCAGAGGCCCCATCACTAGTGCTGCAGAGGCCCCATCACTAGTGCTGCAGAGGCCCCATCACTAGTCCTGCAGAGGCCCCATCACTAGTACTGCAGAGGCCCCATCACTAGTGCTGCAGAGGTCCCATCACTAGTATTGCAGAGGCCCCATCACTAGTACTGCAGAGCCCCCATCACTAGTACTGCAGAGGCCCCATCACTAGTCCTGCAGAGGCCCCATCACTAGTACTGCAGAGGTCCCATCACTAGTCCTGCAGAGGCCCCATCACTAGTACTGCAGAGGTCTCATCACTAGAGCTGCAGAGGCCCCATCACTAGTCCTGCAGAGGCCCCATCACTAGTACTGCAGAGGCCCCATCACTAGTGCTGCAGAGGCCCCATCACTAGTACTGCAGAGGCCCCATCACTAGTGCTGCAGAGGCCCCATCACTAGTGCTGCAGAGGCCCCATCACTAGTACTGCAGAGGCCCCATCACTAGTCCTGCAGAGGCCCCATCACTAGTACTGCAGAGGCCCCATCACTAGTACTGCAGAGGCCCCATCACTAGTCCTGCAGAGTCCCCATCACTAGTCCTGCAGAGGCCCCATCACTAGTACTGCAGAGGCCCCATCACTAGTCCTGCAGAGGCCCCATCACTAGTACTGCAGAGCCCCCATTACTAGTCCTGCAGAGGCCCCATCACTAGAGCTGCAGAGCCCCCATCAATAGTACTGCAGAGGCCTCATCACTAGTACTGAAGAGGCCCCCATCACTAGTACTGCAGAGGCCCCATCACCAGTGCTGCAGAGGCCCCATCACTAGTACTGCAGAGGCCCCATCACTAGTACTGCAGAGGCCCCATCACTAGTACTGCAGAGGCCCCATCACTAGTACTGCAGGGGCCCCATCACTAGTACTGCAGAGGCCCCATCACTAGTACTGCAGAGTCCCCATCACTAGTACTGCAGAGTCCCCATCACTAGTGCTGCAGAGGCCCCATCACTAGTACTGCAGAGGCCCCATCACTAGTACTGCAGAGGCCCCATCACTAGTACTGCAGAGGCCTCATCACTAGTACTGCAGAAGCCCCATCACTAGTACTGCAGAGGCCTCATCACTAGTCCTGCAGAGGCCCCATCACTAGTACTGCAGAGGCCCCATCACCAGTGCTGCAGAGGCCCCATCACTAGTACTGCAGAGGCCCCATCACTAGTACTGCAGGGGCCCCATCACTAGTACTGCAGAGGCCCCATCACTAGAGATGCAGAGGCCCCATCACTAGTACTGCAGAGTCCCCATCACTAGTGCTGCAGAGGCCCCATCACCAGTGCTGCAGAGGCCCCATCACTAGTACTGCAGGGGCCCCATCACTAGTACTGCAGAGGCCCCATCACTAGCCCTGCAGGGGCCCCATCACTAGTACTGCAGAGGTCCCATCACTAGTACTGCAGAGGCCCCATCACTAGTACTGCAGAGGCCCCATGACTAGTACTGCAGAGGCCCCATCACTAGTGCTGCAGAGGCCCCATCACCAGTGCTGCAGAGGCCCCATCACTAGTACTGCAGAGGCCCCATCACTAGTCCTGCAGAGGCCCCATCACTAGTCCTGCAGAGGCCCCATCACTAGTACTGCAGGGGCCCCATCACTAGTACTGCAGAGGCCCCATCACTAGTACTGCAGAGGCCCCATCACTAGTACTGCAGAGGCCCCATCACTAGTACTGCAGAGGCCCCATCACTAGTCCTGCAGGGGCCCCATCACTAGTGCTGCAGAGCCCCCATCACTAGTGCTGCAGAGGCCCCATCACTAGTACTGCAGAGGCCCCATCACTAGTACTGCAGAGGCCCCATCACCAGTCCTGCAGAGTCCCCATGACTAGTACTGCAGAGACCCCATCACTAGTACTGCAGGGGCCCCATCACTAGTACTGCAGGGGCCCCATCACTAGTCCTGCAGAGGCCCCATCACTAGTCCTGCAGAGGCCCCATCACCAGTGCTGCAGAGGCCCCATCACTAGTACTGCAGAGGCCCCATCACCAGTCCTGCAGAGTCCCCATCACTAGTACTGCAGAGGCCCCATCACTAGTGCTGCAGAGGCCCCATCACTAGTACTGCAGAGGTCCCATCACTAGTCCTGCTGAGGCCCCATCACTAGTACTGCAGAGGCCCCATCAGTAGTCCTGCAGAGGCCCCATCACTAGTACTGCAGAGGCCCCATCAGTAGTCCTGCAGAGGCCCCATCACTAGTACTGCAGAGGCCCCATCAGTAGTACTGCAGAGGCCCCATGACTAGTACTGCAGAGGCCCCATCACTAGTACTGCAGAGGCCCCATCACTAGTCCTGCAGAGTCCCCATCACAAGAGCTGCAGAGGTCCCATCACTAGTGCTGCAGAGGCCCCATCACTAGTACTGCAGAGGCCCCATCACTAGTACTGCAGAGGCCCCATCACTAGAGCTGCAGAGGCCCCATTACCAGTACTGCAGAGTCCCCATCACTAGTCCTGCAGGGGCCCCATCACTAGTGCTGCAGAGCCCCCATCACTAGTGCTGCAGAGGCCCCATCACTAGTACTGCAGAGGCCCCATCACTAGTCCTGCAGAGCCCCCATCACTAGTACTGCAGAGGCCCCATCACTAGAGCTGCAGAGGCCCCATCACTAGTACTGCAGAGGCCCCATCACTAGTACTGCAGAGGCCCCATCACTAGTGCTGCAGAGGCCCCATCACTAGTACTGCAGGGGCCCCATCACTAGTACTGCAGGGGCCCCATCACTAGTACTGCAGAGCCCCCATCACTAGTACTGCAGAGGCCTCATCACTAGTACTGCAGAGGCCCCATCACTATTACTGCAGAGGCCCCATCACTAGCCCTGCAGGGGCCCCATCACTAGTACTGCAGGGGCCCCATCACTAGTACTGCAGAGGCCCCATCACTAGTACTACAGAGGCCCCATCACTAGTGCTGCAGAGGCCCCATCACTAGTACTGCAGAGGCCCCATCACTAGTACTGCAGAGGCCCCATCACTAGTACTACAGAGGCCCCATCACTAGTACTGCAGAGGCCCCATCACTAGTCCTGCAGAGCCCCCATCACTAGTACTGCAGAGGTCCCATCACTAGTACTGCAGAGGCCCCATCACCAGTCCTGCAGAGGCCCCATCACTAGTCCTGCAGAGTCCCCATCACTAGTGCTGCAGAGCCCCTATCACTAGTACTGCTGAGGCCCCATCACTAGTACTGCAGAGGCCCCATCACTAGTACTGCAGAGGCCCCATCACTAGTACTGCAGGGGCCCCATCACTAGTACTGCAGAGGCCCCATCACTAGTACTGCAGAGGCCCCATCACTAGTGCTGCAGAGGCCCCATCACTAGTACTGCAGGGGCCCCATCACTAGTACTGCAGAGGCCCCATCACTAGTGCTGCAGAGGCCCCATCACTAGTACTGCAGGGGCCCCATCACTAGTACTGCAGAGGCCCCATCACTAGTACTGCAGAGGCCCCATCACTAGTACTGCAGAGGCCCCATCACCAGTGCTGCAGAGGCCCCATCACTAGTACTGCAGAGGCCCCATCACTAGTCCTGCAGAGGCCCCATCACTAGTACTGCAGAGGCCCCATCACTAGTACTGCAGAGGCCCCATCACTAGTACTGCAGAGGCCCCATCACTAGTACTGCAGAGGTCCCATCACTAGTACTGCAGAGGCCCCATCACTAGTACTGCAGAGGCCCCATCACTAGTACTGCAGGGGCCCCATCACTAGTACTGCAGAGGCCCCATCACTAGTACTGCAGAGGCCCCATCACTAGTACTGCAGAGGCCCCATCACTAGTCCTGCAGAGCCCCCATCACTAGTACTGCAGAGGCCCCATCACTAGTCCTGCAGAGCCCCCATCACTAGTACTGCAGAGGCCCCATCACTAGTCCTGCAGAGCCCCCATCACTAGTACTGCAGAGGCCCCATCACTAGTACTGCAGAGGCCCCATCACTAGTGCTGCAGAGGCCCCATCACTAGTACTGCAGAGGCCCCATCACTAGTACTGCAGAGGTCTCATCACTAGAGCTGCAGAGGCCCCATCACTAGTCCTGCAGAGGCCCCATCACTAGTACTGCAGAGGTCCCATCACTAGTGCTGCAGAGGCCCCATCACTAGTACTGCAGGGGCCCCATCACTAGTACTGCAGAGGCCCCATCACTAGTACTGCAGAGGCCCCATCACTAGTACTGCAGGGGCCCCATCACTAGTACTGCAGAGGCCCCATCACTAGTACTGCAGAGGTCTCATCACTAGAGCTGCAGAGGCCCCATCACTAGTCCTGCAGAGGCCCCATCACTAGTACTGCAGGGGCCCCATCACTAGAGCTGCAGAGCCCCCATCACTAGTACTGCAGAGGCCCCATCACTAGTACTGCAGAGGCCCCATCACTAGTACTGCAGAGGCCCCATCACTAGTCCTGCAGAGGCCCCATCACTAGTACTGCAGAGGCCCCATCACTAGTACTGCAGAGGTCTCATCACTAGTACTGCAGAGGCCCCATCACTAGTACTGCAGAGGCCCCATCACTAGTACTGCAGAGGCCCCATCACTAGTCCTGCAGAGGCCCCATCACTAGTACTGCAGAGGTCCCATCACTAGTACTGCAGAGCCCCCATCACTAGTACTGCAGAGGCCCCATCACTAGTACTGCAGAGGTCTCATCACTAGTACTGCAGGGGCCCCATCACTAGTACTGCAGAGGCCCCATCACCAGTGCTGCAGAGGCCCCATCACTAGTACTGCAGAGGCCCCATCACTAGTACTGCAGAGTCCCCATTACTAGTACTGCAGAGGCCCCATCACTAGTCCTGCAGAGGCCCCATCACTAGTACTGCAGAGGCCCCATCACTAGTACTGCAGGGGCCCCATCACTAGTACTGCAGAGGTCCCATCACTAGTACTGCAGGGGCCCCATCACTAGTACTGCAGAGGCCCCATCACTAGTCCTGCAGAGGCCCCATCACTAGTACTGCAGAGGCCCCATCACTAGTCCTGCAGAGGCCCCATCACTTGTCTCTTCTTTAGTAACATTATCACCCATCAGTACCAACCACATTTGCTCTCATCAATCCCTTCCTTAAATGCCCCATAAATGCCACAGATGCCCCACAGAAGCCCTGACGTAGTCCCTGTAAGTACTCATGGATATAGATATGGTGGGGTTATATTGGGTGAAGTCCATGGTAATACGTAAGACACATGGATTTTTGCAGGAGATTTGTTGCATAGTCGGTGGCACATCTGATCTTACCCCTGAGGTGGCAGCACCAGGACGGGGCTATTATCGGTGATTTGCTGCTGATATGAGGAAACTGGGTGAGCAGTAGCGGGACCTGACAGGAAGCTGAAGGCTTCATCCCGCGCTGGCACAATCCATCTTTCACTATTCTGGGCACTTTAGAAGGTAAAGGCTGAGCCCTGATGACTTGCTGCGGGCAATGAGGTCTTCTCGTCTCCAATCTTTTTGATGAATGAGATCCAGTATTTTTGCAAATCACCCCATAGAATCTCTAATTGAGTCTTGTACTGCAGATTGTATTTTACTATGGTGTCATTCGCGTCGTCATATTTCTCCGCCATCTATTCTGCTTATGGGAAAGTTCCTGAAATAAATGTGTGTAGTTGACTTTGTCAGTGTCGCTAAATCAGATCTGTTACATATTTGGAGAATTTACTGCCACAGCTAATAAGGAGCAGATCCGTCTCCCAGACATCTCTTTAGTATGCACGGGAAGCCGCCTCTCATAATGGGGATGGCATTGTGCACATTGTACCGCAGAGGGTTCTCCATGGGACTCTCTACAATAGTCACAGACAGAGCTTTGTCAATGGTGCCGAATCATCTGATATCAGGATTAATGAGACGGGGCATCGTAGATACAACTAAGTACCGGCAATCCCCGAGTGACGGTGACTCCACAATGACTGGAGCTCCAAGGATTATCCTGAACAGAAGCTCAAAGCTTTACATACCCCAAGGTGGAGTGAGGGCCCAATTACATGGGGCGATTATTGTGCAAATTATCGTTATATCGTTCAAATTAGGTTAATGATAAACAATCTCATTTGCATCAGTTTATCGTTAATTGTTAAAAATCACGTCGTCTAATAGGACCCTTATCCTGAGAAACACGAATGTGACGTATATGATGTATATCAAAGATCTGCCTAATCCCCCGTACTTATACATAATGGCGAATCCTTTCATCAGACATAGTGCAACCTCTCCAGAAGAACCTGAGAAGACAACCCCATATCCAGACTGTGACGGACTAGCAGTTCAGCGTTCAGTGCATTAAGCATAGTGGACATCTCCTTTAAGGCAGGGATGGGGAACCTTTGGCTTCCAGCTGTTGCAAAACTACAATTACCATCTTGCCAAAGGCAACAGCTGGAGGGCAGAAAGTTATCCATCCCCACTTTAAGCAGACCCCTCCTATAGAAGGCTACTCTTTGATACAACTTTGGGTTCTCTTCTAAACAAGGACCCCTGTAAATATGATACACGACAGACTTATAGATCTTACTGGTAGTCACACAAGTAGTTGGTCACTTGCAGCCAAAATGCGTCAGTCAATGGCCAAACTATTTTGCTGTCTCTAGCTGCTGCCCTTTGGCTTCATGCTGCCGACTAGGGATGAGCGAACCAAACCGTTACGAACCAGATTCGTTACGAACTTTGGAAAAAGTTCGGTTTGGCACTGAACTGAACTCTGAGAAAGTTCTTTACGAATCTGGTAAAAATAACAACGGAGACGCAAAATTGTACTTTTTTCACAGAATAGACCAGGATACAAGGGATCATTACTCCTATATTCCCTTGTATCCTGGTTTTCTGTGAATATCAAGATGTGTGACGTCACCCCTGTTAGGGTGAGATCTTAAATTAGTCTCCTCAGATATACCTGGGTGCTGCCTTATCAAAAATGTAATGTGACAGCTGTCTGTGAGTATCAACCACATGAAAGCAACTTGAGTGTTCAAGGTTATCGAATTTATTAAGGGAAAATCAGTTTATATCTTTACAATAAGGTTCAAAAAAAGAGGAGAACCCCATTTAGCCGCAACAACAAAAAGTTAAAAAAAAAACTCCAAAAAAAAGCCCCATCACTGTCCAAGAAACAAAAAAAGTCCCATCAGCTGTCCCATCACTGTCGGAGAAACAAAAAAAGTCCCATCAGCTGTCCCATCACTGCACAGTTTAGAAAAATGTTGGCGACTCATTGGAATTCTTGGTGTCCAGGACCGTGCACCCCAGTGCTGATGTCTGCTCCTTTAATTATGGGCGAGGGCAGTACATGTCTGTTACTGCACATTGGGTCAACATTCCCCCAGAAGACCACCAGAAAGTTAGCCCATTCTTGCCACTGTCACTACCCCGGTGCTTTTAGGGGGCCAGTTCTGCAAAAGTTCTGCCTCCACCAGCTTGCAACCATCCACCACTTTGACTGCAGTCCAACCTGCCCCGGTGTTACATAGTTACATAGTTAATACGGTTAAAAAAAACACATGTCCATCAAGTTCAACCAAGGAGGGGATGGGTCCAGGGAAGGGGGAGGGGTGATAGGTTCTATACATATGCATTTATATTATTTTAGTCTAAGAACTTGTCTAGGCCGGTTTTGAAGCCCTCCCTTGTCACGTCCTTGGGCTCTTAAATTGGGTTGGGCATGGACTGAAAGGGCCACTTAATATGGCGGTTTCCGTACTGGATACATACCTCTGCTGGGTCCTTCTCTTAAGGAATATGGGGCTATTCCTGTGTTTCCAGACTCTTAATGAGATGCCGCTGACTCTTTTTTGCATACTGATGTTTCCCAGGGGCAATGCACCTAGGTTGTCACTGTATAGAGCCCTGTAACCAGCAGCCAACAGTGTCACCCCGAGATCAGTGACCTGTGAGGGAATATTGTGAGCGTCTTACAGGACAAAGGGAGCGACAAACTTGGCATTTTCACAACCTTTGAGGAAACCTTCTAAGCACGGCCAGGTCCACCTTCACGGCCCCCAAGGAACAGTGTGACTTTACCATTGATCTCGGAGTGATCCCGGACCACCTGGGAATGTGACGCTCACCCCTACACTGGACCAAAGCACCATCATAGCCCTTTACTAGCAGAGACCACAGCAACTAATGTGCTCCATGTCCTATATCACCCGCCTGTGTAATAAGGACTAACGGTGACTTTCCTGACCATTCCCTTCATCTGCAGCCATTTCTGGATATTTAGAAGCTTCTACGATATTAAACTCCTTTTCTTCATGGAAATAAATGATTATAACCCCCCCCTCGGGCCCCCTCGGCCCCCTATTGGCGCTGTTCAATCAGAGTTTGTATTATTGATACAGCTTCTTTTATATTCAGTGCCAGCGTTATTAGGCGGCTCTGTGCTCATTCACATCTTAGCTGAAGCTTTCCATCTAGTTTCCGTATCACAATCACACACGCGTCTGCTTCTGGGGCCAAGTTTTTGGGAAGGCAATTAACCTATCGGTGTGAACCGTGGTTACGAGGCAAATACAACGTGTGCTGCAAATCACCGGGGCTTTGTACTTGGCGTCTGAATGGGCCGGACGGTGCTGGACTCTCAGCACAGGGATCTGAACTTATTGCAGGTACAGGACAATGTCTCCAGAAGGTGAAGTGTGCGGAGGGACAAAGAATTATCATTTCATTAGTGTAATTACATTTCATTGAGCTGATGACATCTTTGTCTCCATGCGGCTGCTGGAAGGATTGACGTGTGACCAGAGTGCCGCCATCGCAGAAGGAAGGGGCTGCGACCATAGTGCCGCCATCGCAAAAGGAAGGGGCTGCGACCATAGTGCCGTCATCGCAAAAGGAAGGGGCTGCGACCATAGTGCCGCCATCGCAGAAGGAAGGGGCTGCGACCATAGTGCCGTCATCGCAAAATGAAGGGGCTGCGACCATAGTGCCGCCATTGCAGAAGGAAGGGGCTGCGACCATAGTGCCCCCATTGCAGAAGGAAGGGGCTGCGACCATAGTGCCGCCATTGCAGAAGGAAGGGTCTGCGACCATAGTGCCGCCATCGCAGAAGGAAGGGGCTGCGACCATAGTGCCACCATCGCAGAAGGAAGGGGCTGCGACCATAGTGCCGCCATCGCAGAAGGAAGTGGCTGCGGCCATAGTGCCGCCATTGCAGAAGGAAGGGTCTGTGACCATAGTGCCTTCATTGCAGAAGGAAGTGGCTACGACTATAGTGCCGCCATTGCAGAAGGAAGGGGCTGCAACCATAGTGCCGCCATCGCAGAAGGAAGGGGCTGCGACCATAGTGCCGCCATCGCAGAAGGAAGGGGCTGCGACCATAGTGCCGTCATCGGAAAAGGAAGGGGCTGCGACCATAGTGCCGCCATCACAGAAGGAAGGGGTTGTGACCACAGTGCCGCCATCGCAGAAGGAAGGGGTTGTGACCACAGTGCCACCATTGCAGAAGGAAGGGGCTGCGACCATAGTGCTGCCATCACAGAAGGAAGGGGCTGCGACCATAGTGCTGCCATCACAGAAGGAAGGGGCTGCGACCATAGTGCTGCCATCACAGAAGGAAGGGGCTGCGACCATAGTGCCGCCATCGCAGAAGGAAGGGGCTGTGACCATAGTGCCGCCATCGCAAAATGAAGGGGCTGCGGCCATAGTGCCGCCATCGCAGAAGGAAGGGGCTGCGACCATAGTGCCGCCATCGCAGAAGGAAGGGTCTGTGACCATAGTGCCGCCATCGCAAAATGAAGGGGCTGCGGCCATAGTGCCGCCATTGCAGAAGGAAAGGGCTGGAACCATAGTGCCGCCATCACAGAAGGAAGGGGCTGGAACCATAGTGCCGCCATTGCAGAAGGAAAGGGGTTTGACCACAGTGCCGCCATCTGCTTTGCTGCTTTGTCATTGGAGTCGTTTTACGGGCACCATATTACAGCTGTAACTGCGATGCAACAATGGAGTGGGGACTTCTGAGACCAATGACCCCCGGAAAGCATGAAGCCAACCATGACTGTAAAAGATGTCTGCAGCGCGGGACTGGCGGCACATGAAGGATGCGATTAGACGGGAGCCGCCTGACTACACACATGAATATTTCATCACTACACTGATTACATGATTGTAAATAGCAGGAAATCCGGATTCTCGGCAGACGCTGGCATCACCGCTGCTTGGGTTTCATCTCTTTTGGACGGGGACCAGGTGCTTCACGCGGCCGCTCTGATGTCAACCATGTTAGATCGGTGCAGTGGTCCCTGTGGTTGTGTACTGGTGGTTAGGAGGTGAGCAGATGAAGGGTTGGCGCACGCGGCCTGGAAGGTCTCTTTTGCGGCGTTTGATCCTGACTTCTATCTGTAGAGTACGACCACTGTTAGGATTGCAATTATTACTGTCCCCCTCGCTGTTCTTCATTATAGATAAGGACTCAGCCGAACAAATAGATCCGTATCTTCACACGGCGTCAAGAAGAACAAAAGAAACAATTAAAGCTTCAGTAAAAGCCAACAATTTGATATCTCTGTTAAATAAATCAGTTCTCGCAGCAAGGACAAAAATTACATTTCATGTCTGGAAATAGAGACGTGGTCGTCATCTTCTTCCTCTCTATAATCCTGTATTAGACGACACACACAGTCACACAGGAGATTTTATAGGTTCGTAGATCTTTTTAACCCTTTTCTCCTGCAGAACTTACTTTGTTTCATTTCCACCTTTCATAACATTTCCACAGTCATATGAGGGCTCGTTTTTTGCTGGGCAGGTCACATGCTTAGCTGTCACAGTAGTTATTATCTCTGGTCACTGATGGATTACTTTGTTTCCTGCACACTCATTATCACTAGTCCTGCACGCTCATTATCACTAGTCCTGCACACTTATTATCACTAGTCCTGCACGCTCATTATCACTAGTCCTGCACGCTCATTATCACTAGTCCTGCACGCTCATTATCACTAGTCCTGCACGCTCATTATCACTAGTCCTGCACGCTCATTATCACTAGTCCTGCACGCTCACTATCACTAGTCCTGCACGCTCATTATCACTAGTCCTGCACGCTCATTATCACTAGTCCTGCACGCTCATTATCACTAGTCCTGCACGCTTATTATCACTAGTCATGCACACTTATTATCACTAGTCCTGCACGCTCATTATCACTAGTCCTGCACGCTCATTATCACTAGTCCTGCACGCTTATTATGACTAGGCCTGCACACTCATTATCACTAGTCCTGCACGCTTATTATCACTAGTCCTGCACGCTCATTATCACTAGTCCTGCACGCTCATTATCACTAGTCCTGCACGCTCATTATCACTAGTCCTGCACGCTCATTATCACTAGTCCTGCACACTTATTATCACTAGTCCTGCACGCTCATTATCACTAGTCCTGCACGCTCATTATCACTAGTCCTGCACGCTCATTATCACTAGTCCTGCACGCTTATTATCACTAGTCCTGCACGCTCATTATCACTAGTCCTGCACGCTCATTATCACTAGTCCTGCACGCTCATTATCACTAGTCCTGCAAGCTCACTATCACTAGTCTTGCACGCTCACTATCACTAGTCCTGCACGCTTATTATCACTAGTCCTGCACGCTTATTATCACTAGTCCTGCACGCTCATTATCACTAGTCCTGCACGCTCATTATCACTAGTCCTGCACGCTCATTATCACTAGTCCTGCACGCTCATTATCACTAGTCCTGCACGCTCATTATCACTAGTCCTGCACGCTTATTATCACTAGTCCTGCACGCTCATTATCACTAGTCCTGCACGCTCATTATCACTAGTCCTGCACGCTCACTATCACTAGTCCTGCACGCTCATTATCACTAGTCCTGCACGCTCATTATCACTAGTCCTGCACACTCATTATCACTAGTCCTGCACGCTTATTATCACTAGTCATGCACACTTATTATCACTAGTCCTGCACGCTCATTATCACTAGTCCTGCACGCTCATTATCACTAGTCCTGCACGCTTATTATGACTAGGCCTGCACACTCATTATCACTAGTCCTGCACGCTTATTATCACTAGTCCTGCACGCTCATTATCACTAGTCCTGCACACTTATTATCCCTAGTACTGCACGCTTATTATCACTAGTCCTGCACGCTCATTATCACTAGTCCTGCACACTCATTATCACTAGTCCTGCACGCTCATTATCACTAGTCCTGCACGCTCATTATCACTAGTCCTGCACGCTCATTATCACTAGTCCTGCACACTCATTATCACTAGTCCTGCACGCTCATTATCACTAGTCCTGCACGCTCATTATCACTAGTCCTGCACGCTCATTATCACTAGTCCTGCACGCTTATTATCACTAGTCCTGCACGCTCATTATCACTAGTCCTGCACGCTCATTATCACTAGTCCTGCACACTTATTATCACTAGTCCTGCACGCTCATTATCACTAGTCCTGCACGCTCATTATCACTAGTCCTGCACGCTCATTATCACTAGTCCTGCACGCTTATTATCACTAGTCCTGCACGCTCATTATCACTAGTCCTGCACGCTCATTATCACTAGTCCTGCACGCTTATTATCACTAGTCCTGCACGCTCATTATCACTAGTCCTGCACGCTCATTATCACTAGTCCTGCACGCTTATTATCACTAGTCCTGCACGCTCATTATGACTAGTCCTGCACGCTCATTATGACTAGTCCTGCACGCTTATTATCACTAGTCCTGCACGCTCATTATGACTAGTCCTGCACGCTCATTATGACTAGTCCTGCACGCTCATTATCACTAGTCCTGCACGCTCATTATCACTAGTCCTGCACGCTCATTATCACTAGTCCTGCACACTTATTATCACTAGTCCTGCACGCTCATTATCACTAGTCCTGCACGCTCATTATCACTAGTCCTGCATGCTCATTATCACTAGTCCTGCACGCTCATTATCACTAGTCCTGCACGCTCATTATCACTAGTCCTGCACGCTTATTATCACTAGTCCTGCACGCTTATTATCACTAGGTCTGCACACTCATTATCACTAGTCCTGCACGCTTATTATCACTAGTGATGCACACTTATTATCCCTAGTCCTGCACGCTTATTATCACTAGTCCTTCACTCTCATTATCACTAGTCCTGCACGCTTATTATCACTAGTCCTGCACGCTCATTATGACTAGTCCTGCACGCTCATTATGACTAGTCCTGCACGCTCTTTATCACTAGTCCTGCACGCTCATTATCACTAGTCCTGCACGCTCATTATCACTAGTCCTGCACGCTTATTATCACTAGTCCACAACAGTTTCACGACAGATGCTTCCTCCTTACGTTTTTTTATTGTATGGTAATAAAGGAATCTATACATTTCTTTCTAATATGGAATTATATGGCCATTGATTTTAGTAGTAAGTATGATGATAGTATAATATATACACATATAGATGGATGATAATAGTATGTATGATGGTAGTATAGTATATGCACACACAGATGGATGATAATAATATGTATGATGGTAGTATATGCATATATAGATGGATGATAATAGTATGTATGATAGTATATATACATGTCCCATACAGATGGATGAGAATAGTATGTATGATGATAGTAGTATATGCACATATAGATGGATGATAATAGTATGTATGATGATAGTATATGTACATGTTCCATACAGATGGATAATATTAGTATGTATGATCATAGTATATGTACATGTTCCATACAGATGGATGATAATAGTATGTATGATGATAGTATATGCACATATAGATGGATGATAATAGTATGTATGATGATAGTATATGTACATGTTCCATACAGATGGATGATATTAGTATGTATGATGATAGTATATGTACATGTTCCATACAGATGGATAATATTAGTATGTATGATCATAGTATATGTACATGTTCCATATAGATGGATGAGAATAGTATGTATGATGATAGTAGTATATGCACATATAGATGGATGATAATAGTATGTATGATGGTAGTATAGTATATGCACACACAGATGGATGATAATAGTATGTATGATGGTAGTATATGCATATATAGATGGAGTATGATAATAGTATGTATGATGATAGTATATGCATATATAGATGGATGATAATAGTATGTATGATAGTATATACATGTCCCATACAGATGGATGATAATAGTATGTATGATGACAGTAGTATATGCACATATAGATGGATGATAATAGTATGTATGATGATAGTATATGTACATGTTCCATACAGATGGATGATATTAGTATGTATGATCATAGTATATGTACATGTTCTATACAGATGGATGATAATAGTATGTATGATGGTAGTATATGCATATATAGATGGAGTATGATAATAGTATGTATGATGATAGTATATGCACATATAGATGGATGATAATAGTATGTATGATGATAGTATATGTACATGTTCCATACAGATCGATGATATTAGTATGTATGATGATAGTATATGTACATGTTCTATACAGATGGATGATGTGATTTCAGAATACGATCCTCGGCTGAGCCCCTGTATGATACTGATGTCTGATACAAAAAATTTAGAACTTTTTGCTAAAGTTAAACAGTAACATGAAATGTAATAAATGATCCAATAAAAGTTTCCAGGTAAAAAATATAAAAATATCCATGTGGTCGATACATAATCTGATTACCAAGTACAAACAATATCACACATATCACACACACTCTGCTATTTACTGGGAATCCATAACCCGTCTATTAGCTGAAGCTTTCCATCCGCTCCTGCCTGACGGCCGAACACGCCGCAACCTTACACGACCAACAAGCTGCAACATCCTCACCAGGGCCGCTTCTAGAGGCGGGCGACCAAACGGGGTGCCGACAGCTGGGGGGGGGGGGGGTCACCCCCAGACCTCACTTAGCTGCACGCTATACATATATACACATCTACATTTGTTACAGCTGCCTGTAAGGTCCAGGATAGAAGATAAGAACAGTTTCAGCCAAAGAATCCCGAAATGTGGAAGAATAGTGACCATGGCCCCTAGATAAGGGCCTCTCTGTTCCCTGTTCCTGTCCCTGGGTTAGTAAGCACAAAACGGGCAATGTGGCGGCCAGGAGTCTGGTGAAGGCGCTCAGGTCTGCCATGTTGTTATTCCTAGTACACCCCATGAAGGCACTCAGGTCTGCCATGTTAGTATTCCTAGTACACCCCGTGAAGGCACTCAGGTCTGCCATGTTATTATCCCTAGTACACCCCATGAAGGCACTCAGGTCTGCCATGTTAGTATTCCTAGTACACCCCGTGAAGGCACTCAGGTCTGCCATGTTATTATCCCTAGTACACCCCGTGAAGGCACTCAGGTCTGCCATGTTATTATCGCTAGTACACCCCGTGAAGGCACTCAGGTCTGCTACTGTAGAATCCTGTTCTCTGCTACCTCTCCTAGCCTACGATCTCTTGCCAATCTCAGCTGCTCCCATCAATCTCAGTCCATGAACCACATATAATATTCTTATATGGGGCATCTTCCATGTTGGCTCCAACAGCTATGTTAGTATTCCTAGTACACCCCGTGAAGGCACTCAGGTCTGCCATGTTAGTATTCCTAGTACACCCCGTAAAGGCACTCAGGTCTGCTATGTTATTATCGCTAGTACACCCCGTGAAGGCACTCAGGTCTGCCATGTTAGTATTCCTAGTACCTCCCGCTTCCTATATATAAAGATAATATAAACAATAAAGTTTAAGAATTCTTATAATGACATATTATTCACCAGGTGGGAAGTATTAGATGATATATATATATGGAGGGGACAGGTCAGGAACATTTGTGTGCATTGTAGCATATGGAAATGTATTTACAAGCAATGAGAAACCATTAACGGACAGAGAGAAAACACAGAGAAGTGGAGGAGCTCAGGATGAAATGGACAGAAGCCAAAGTGCCGGGTTAGGACAGCCTCTTACCTTTACTTATATCTTCAAACTCCATCCACAGTTGTCTCTGAACCTGCCGGTTGGGATACCAGATGGAGCAAGTCTCCTCGAATCCATATACTGCCTCCTGGATGTAATGGTTCCCAAACTGCTCTAACAGCGGCATGAATTCTAGACGGGATGTGGCTCCATCCAGGGCGTGAAGGGCGTGAGTGAAAGCTGGGGGGAAACGGACAAAGGTAAAGAGACGTAAAGCGTAATGGAAAGTGCTGCAAAAGGCAAAACAATGGCTGACCATTCCAGGACCTTTCCACCATATTGTTTTGGAGTCACTATTACCCATTGGGCTTGTATTGGACATGTCATGTTCATGATCCACACACCCTAAGTATCTGTCATCTCTTATTATATAGATGTTGGGACACTGGTAGAGTATCTCCTGTTTTTTATGGGGGTTTTTAGGACCTTTGGTTTATTCTAACCTTAAATCCAACAAATCACATGTTGAGTTCTATTATACCGTTACGGTCCTGTAATATGTGGTGTAGTAAAACAAGGCTTCTAATCTGGACAACCCCTTTAAGTGATCAGAGCTGGTGAAATCTTTGGCGGATGGAACGTCTACCACTGGGTCACTGGCAATAATCTCAGTCGGCACCAGGAGAGTGACAACCCCCTCCGCCCTGTATATCGACGCTTCCTTGGGGACAAGGTTTCACCCCGTGTTCTGTGAACATTCTGGGTTTCATTTGTTGGGTAAAGCAGGGAGCAGATGTAACCCCGGAGAATTCCCCGTCCGTTCCACGTTCCATCTCGTTGCTGCCGCTCCTGGCAGACGCTGATCAGCTTGTTTGGACGGGATTTGTAGCGTCGCTCGCTCTGCACATTCGCAGGATGTAAAGATGATACAAATGACCTTTTCCAACAACATTCTGACACTTTGAAAAAGCAAACAAGGAACGTTCCGGCATAAACTGCGATTCCCTGTCTGATCTGATGTGTAAGTTATTTCTGGTGCAGAATCCAATAAGCGCTGGATGAAGATGTGATATGTAATCTGTGAAGATCAGACGCTGCAAGAAACTGCTCAGAAACCTCAGCAGATAAATGATCCCAGATGGAAGTTTGATCTCGTTTCAGAGAATGTCGATATTTCCCCCGAAATGAGCGAACCTCGTGCAGCAGCGGCAGCCGCTATAGAGGGTAAATGGGGACACGTCGCCTTCAATGGGGGATAGACGACCTCCCCCCATAGAGCAATAATCAATATCAGCCATATGGGATGAGCTGAATGTGGAGCTGGAATCCTACAGAGGCTAAAGCCGCTGCTCCACATCTCTGCCGGGTGACAGATGTGATTTATAGACCCCAGCAATGGACGACGTACAGGGGGCTTAGCCCAGGACCGCTTCAAATTCCACCAATCAACATCCCTAATCCTGACTGGTACATACTTAAAGGGTTTTTATTTTTTCCCAGTAGGATATTATTAGAAGTAGAAGCAGCTGTAAGGGGCGACACAGCGATCATAATAATAATAGATATTAGTAATAATAATAATATTATTAATAAGGATGATAATAATAGTAATAATAATAATTATAATAATAATAAGGATGATAATAGAAATAATAGCAATAATAATGATGATAATAATAATAATAGTAATGATAATGATAATAATAATAATAATAATAATAAAGGATGATAATAATAATAATAATAATAATAATAATAATAATAAGGGTGCGTTCACACAGCGGAAAACAGGTGGATTCTGCTCGGAATCCCGCCTGTCTCACTCCCTCAATGTTATGTATAGGCCGCCTCTGCTCTCTGTGGCTCTCCGCTAAAAGGAATGAAATGTCAATTCTTTCAGTGGAAAGTGGAGAGCGGATGCGCCCTATACATAACAGTGAGGCAGGCAGAATTCTGAGCGGAGTCTGCGGCAGGGATTCTGCTCTGGATTTCCACCTGTTTTCAGCAGTGTAAACGGGCCCTAATAATAATAACAATAATAATAATAATGATAGTAGTAATACTCATAATAATAATAATAGTAGCAATAATAATAACAATAATGATAATAATAATAATAATAATAATAATAATAATAATAATAATAATAGTATTTATACTCATAATAATAATAATAGTAATAATAATAATGATCACAGTGATTATGATAATAATATCAATAATAATGATAATAATGATGATAATGCCACTAATGATCATGTCAGGAACTGCAGGGCTGCACAAGCACTGATCCGGGCACAGTTACATATTGCTCATGCTGCTGTGTGCACGATGTCTGCGCCTCCCTGATTACATGTTACTATTAGAATAGACATTACACTTGGGGAAACGGTTTCTAACATCCCCAGCAGAGATGGAAGAGAAGGTCAACAAACATAACCATAGGTGATCCAGCAGCCCGGAGCCCGACACACACTGACTATACTCTAGCAGGATGTTGGTTATTTGTTAATTACATCAGAGATCCCCTTTAAGGTATCTTCCATTGTGCAGAATAGATTAGCAGCTTCTCCAGGAGACATATTTGCCCCAATCCAGAGTATCTTACAGTATCAGAAAATCATTGTAGTTTTTATATAAATGCACAATACAATAAATACTTCCCAAGTTACCGAAAAGTCATCTGAGTGAAGTTTCGGGAACTGATGTTTATTTCTCTTTATTTTGGTGCAAACAACTAATTACTGCGGCTACAAAGCCGGGATCGGCGGGAAATAAAGATAACATGTTTGTGTCTGGTGTAAATATGTTACAATCGATCGGATCTTCTCTTACTGATATTTTTTCTTTCCGGCATCCAAGAACACAAGGTCAATTTTAATGAGTGGGATTATTGCATCAAGTAACTCCCGTCCTCATCAAGCAGCCTTGGCGGTCGGGATACATGACATCCGCCGGCCGCACTGCACCAATTAGCCGCTCTGACATTTCCACCGGCTGATTGCGGTTTTAGGTTCCTCCATAGAGAATGCAGCATTTTTATATCTTCTGAAATAATATTCAGATTGGACAAGGGGCGATGAACTTGCTTCACACAGGTCCCGGGGGTCGGCCATGGCTGCGACTGGGGGATCATTAAAGCCTGGCCAATCACTCAGTTCTTATGGACTTATTGACAATGTCTCAGGGAGTGCGGAGTAAGCAGCTTATTTCAATGCGGCTAATATCCGGCCCGAGGCTATTACAGCTATCAGCACTATTGTCTTAGGGAAGCCTTCAGATCGGGTCATCAGTGTAGATTTGGTGGCCGCGCGTTTATGTGCCGGCCATTAGAGGTGAGACTAGGCTCTAGGTAAAATAAGACGACTCAATAGGTGCCGACTAGAGATGAGTAAAACCAATGTGTCCATCTCTAGTTCTGAAAACATATTGACAAGTTTATAATAAGAAATGAACTCATAGAAAGGTAAGGGTGGACACATCTTATGAGAATTGCCAGTACTGTCTGGTTTACATAGTTTGGCTAGTGAGGCCAGAATTTACATGCTGGGCACTAGAGATGAGCGAATCACTCATCTTAACAAAGAGAAGTGCCTAGTTTGATCAGCGCTCCACTTATCAAGTCAGCTGGCGGTCAGCGCTGCTCTGCTCCCTGCCACTCCTCTCAGGATACCATAAAAGCTGTATCCAATCATGGGAGACTTCTCCCAGTTTCCCAGGATTGGATACAGCTTTTCCCTGGCACCGGGAGTGGATTGGCAGGGAGCAGAGCAGTGCTGACAGCCAGCCGACTTGATGAGCGGAGCACTGATCAAACTAGGCACTTCTCTTCGTTAAGATGAGTGATTCGCTCATATCTAGTGCCCAGCATGTATATTTTGGCCTCACTAGCCAAACTATGTAAACCAGACAATACTGGCAATTATCATAAGATGTGTCCACCCTTACCTTTCTATGAGTTCATTTCTTAATATAAACTTGTCAATATGTTATCATAACTAGAGATCGACACTTCGGTTTTACTCAATTCTACTTTTTAACCTTTGGTCCCCACTGGAAGCACCATCCCAATTAACATGTGATTCTGCTATTACTGTTTACACATGTTTAAGATAATTTATGACTGCGATTTGTACCATGCAGTTGTGACCACCTGGCCCCTGATGATAAGACGGACATTGGTCTTTGAAACGCGTTGGGCGTGGTTTATTGGTACTTTTGGTGGATCTGACTGATACATGACTTACCTGACTTCCCATTCTGTGCAATTGGCAACATAGCCTAACAGTGGGTAGTAACTTGTTAGTTGGTCATTTCCGGTGCTTGGTCCTCTCCATCTGGTAAAGGAGATTGGTTGTGTTTCTTATAGTGATTGACCTTATAGTGATTGACCTTATAGTGATTGACCTTATAGTGATTGACAATACTGGATACTTGTGGTTTGAACCTTGGATAGTAGACATTAATTCTACTTTGTCCAAATCCAATTCTTTATGTAGAGCACATTGTCCGTGCTGCTGTGTGAATCCAACTGTAATCTAAATTTAAAGACCGTTTCAAGTAAACCCGTACAAAATGAAGTATGGCAGGTTCACTCACCTCTGTCTGCTGCCGCACCTGCACTTACACCTTGCACCTCACATCAGTTCTAACCAAGGTCCGGTTACGGTGTGTCTGGGGGTGGGGGGTGGGGGGTGTTACTGCTCCTGGTCATGGTGACAAATAGCCTCCAAAACACCAGCACCCACAAGCAGGCCCAACACCAGTCCCAGCAACCAGGACCACAGCGGAAAGTCATGCTTCCCGTTTGAATCTAATCATCTTCTGGATATGGCAATCCAATAGGAAAGGTGGGGACAGGGCTGTAGATGTGCCCATAGTGCCATCATTATACTAACAGCTATAAGGTCAGCTTCCCAGTGGCCTCCATAGTGCCATCATTATAGTAACAGGTCAGCTTCCCAGTGGCCTCCATAGTGCCATCATTATAGTAACAGGTCAGCTTCCCAGTGGCCTCCATAGTGCCATCATTATAGTAACAGGTCAGCTTCCCAGTGGCCTCCATAGTGCCATCATTATAGTAACAGGTCAGCTTCCCAGTGGCCTCCATAGTGCCATCATTATAGTAACAGGTCAGCTTCCCAGTGGCCTCCATAGTGCAGTCATTATAGTAACAGGTCAGCTTCCCAGTGGCCTCCATAGTGCCATCATTATAGTAACAGGTCAGCTTCCCAGTGGCCTCCATAGTGCCATCATTATAGTAACAGGTCAGCTTCCCAGTGGCCTCCATAGTGCCATCATTATAGTAACAGGTCAGCTTTCCAGTGGCCTCCATAGTGCCATCATTATAGTAACAGGTCAGCTTTCCAGTGGCCTCCATAGTGCCATCATTATAGTAACAGGTCAGCTTCCCAGTAGCCTCTATAGTGTCCATAGTGCCATCATTATAGTAACAGGTCAGCTTCCCAGTAGCCTCTATAGTGCCCATAGTGCCATCATTATAGTAACAGGTCAGCTTCCCAGTGGCCTCCATAGTGCCATCATTATAGTAACAGGTCAGCTTCCCAGTGGCCTCCATAGTGCCATCATTATACTAACAGCTATAAGGTCAGCTTCCCAGTGGCCTCCATAGTGCCATCATTATAGTAACAGGTCAGCTTCCCAGTGGCCTCCATAGTGCCATCATTATACTAACAGCTATAAGGTCAGCTTCCCAGTGGCCTCCATAGTGCCATCATTATAGTAACAGGTCAGCTTCCCAGTGGCCTCCATAGTGCCCATAGTGCCATCATTATAGTAACAGGTCAGCTTTCCAGTGGCCTCCATAGTGCCATCATTATAGTAACAGGTCAGCTTCCCAGTGGCCTCCATAGTGCCATCATTATAGTAACAGGTCAGCTTCCCAGTGGCCTCCATAGTGCCCATAGTGCCATCATTATAGTAACAGGTCAGCTTCCCAGTGGCCTCCATAGTGCCATCATTATAGTAACAGGTCAGCTTCCCAGTGGCCTCCATAGTGCCATCATTATAGTAACAGGTCAGCTTCCCAGTGGCCTCCATAGTGCCATCATTATAGTAACAGGTCAGCTTCCCAGTGGCCTCCATAGTGCCATCATTATAGTAACAGGTCAGCTTCCCAGTGGCCTCCATAGTGCAGTCATTATAGTAACAGGTCAGCTTCCCAGTGGCCTCCATAGTGCCATCATTATAGTAACAGGTCAGCTTCCCAGTAGCCTCTATAGTGTCCATAGCGCTATGAATATAGATGGGGGGGATACCTCCCCTTCTAATGATAATCCATGGAGGGGGGCAGCTGGGTCGGTGCTGGGGGGCGGCGGATTTGCCAGTGAACCAAGCATTTCGGAACAAACTGCACAGAAATGGTGCAAGGGATGAAGATAACAGACATACCGTCATCCTTAGCACCCCATGCACACACGGCAGCTATCAGCAGGTTAGATTCACCAAGATATTTTCTGTACCTGAAGTGCAAACTCCATGGAAAGATCATATCACACCTCCCCCTCCTCTCCACCATACTCCCCTCCCCCCAGCCCCTTATCACTCTTGGTGATTGATTTAGACATTTCATATTTTCATTCTGTTGCTGGTGATCAGACAGATCGGTAAAGGAACAAGCTGGGAGAGAGATCAGCAGAACCATCGGTCTTATGTATAATAATCATTTGAGGATGAAGGTTCTGGAGGAGATTTTACCTTGAGACACTGTTGGTTGGTTGAGCCGGACGTGATACATAACAGATCGGACGGTCCAGTGCTGGAGTAAGGGATAACCGCTCACCTCGCTGAAGTTCACCATTCCTGCAGGGAAGGAAACATCATCGTTTTTAATATTTTGTTATCCATTCAAGTATTTCCTTTCTCCCTGTTAATAAGTAGCCAAGCCACATAGATATAAAAGCTCATCCAATGTACATAAACCCAGACACAGGAGGCCATAAAGAGGTAATCTACAGAACAAAGGAGCCCAAACTTCAAACCCAGGTACCCCTGAGGAAGCAGAATCCCCTTAGGAAGCCAATCCCCCTGAGGAAACTGAATCCCCTGAGGAAGCCGAATCCCCTGAGGAAGCAGAATCCCCTGAGGAAGCAGAATCCCCTTAGGAAGCCAACCCCCCTGAGGAAACTAAATCCCCTGAGGAAGCCGAATCCCCTGAAGAAGCCAAATCCCCTGAGGAGCCAAAGCCCCTGAGGAAGTAGAATCCCCTGAGGAAGCCAAACCCCCTGGGGAAACTGAATCCCCCGAGAAAGCCAAACCCCCTGAGGAAGCTGAATCCCCTGAGGAAGGCGAACCCCCTGAGCAAGCTGAATCCCCTGAGGAAGCCAAATCCCCTAAGGAAGCCAAACCCCCTGAGGAAGCCGAATCCCCTGAGGAAACTGAATACCCTGAAAGGCCAAATCCCCTGAGGAAGCCGAACCCCCTGAGGAAGCCCATAGTGAGATGAACATCACTGGGTTTGGTTATACAGTAATGTGGCTATTTGAGGGTCTTCATGTATCATAGACTTTCTCTGGTGTTTACGCATCTTTAGCTTTTGGTACTACACTTGTTTCCTCATCAGGGATGGGAATATTCATTCTTATAAGTTCTCCATCTTTAATGAAGTCCAGTGAATGATGAAGCAAAGTGAATTCAGTTTCAATGATAAAACCAGCAGCGTGCGGACCGACCGATCAGCAGCGAGAGCCTCTGCTAATCTGGAAGGTTGGATCTCCATGGATCACCATCTGGCTGTATTCATGGAGACCTGACATTACAGATTAGCAGAGGCTCTCGCTGCTGATCCAGAAGGTCCAATAGTAACAGATATATATTGTGCTTATATACCTGCTTATTTACCTGCTATATACCTGCTTATATACAGTACATGCTTATATATCTGCTATATACCTGCTTATATACCTGCTATATACATGCTATATACCTGCTATATACCTGCTATATACATGCTAATATACCTGCTTATATACCTGCTTATTTACCTGCTATATACCTGCTTATTTACAGTACATGCTTATATATCTGATATATATCTGATATATACCTGCTATATACCTGCTATATACATGCTATATACCTGCTTATATACCTGCCATATGCATGCTATATACCTGCTTATATACCTGCTTAAATATCTGATATATACTTACAATATACCTGCTTATATATCTGCTATATACATGCTATATACCTGCTTACCTGCTTATATACCTGCTATATATACATGCTTATATACATGCTTATATATCTGATATATACCTGCTATATACGTGCCTATATATCTGCTATATACATGCTATATACCTGCTATATACGTGCCTATATATCTGCTATATACATGCTATATACCTGCTTACCTGCTTATATACCTGCTATATACCTGCTTATATACATGCTTATATATCTGATATATACCTGCTTATATATCTGATATATACCTGCTATATACGTGCTTATATATCTGCTATATACCTGCTTATATATTTGCTATATACCTGTTATATACATGCTATATACCTGCTTATATATCTGCTTATATATCTTCTATATACCTGCTATATACATGCTATATACCTGCTATATACCTGCTTATATATCTGCTATATACCTGCCATATACCTGCTTCATACCTGCTATATACCTGCTTATATACCTGCTATATACATGCTATATACCTGCTTATATACCTGCTATATACATGCTATATACCTGCTTATATACCTGCTTATATACCTGCTAATATATCTGCTTATTTACCTGCTTATATACATGCTTATATATCTGCTATATACCTGTTTATATACCTGCTATATACATGCTATATATATGCTATATACATGCTTATATACCTGCTTATATATCTGATATATACCTGCCATATACCTGCTTATATACCTGCTATATACATGCTATATACCTGCTAATATATCTGCTTATATACCTGCTATATACCTGCTTATTTACCTGCTTATATACATGCTTATATATCTGCTATATACCTGCTATATACCTGTTTATATACCTGCTATATACATGCTATATACCTGCTTATATATTTGCTTATATATCTGCTATATACCTGCCATATACCTGCTTATATACCTGCTATATACCTGCTTATATATCTGCTATATACCTGCCATATACCTGCTTATATACCGGCTATATACCTGCTTATATACCTGCTAATATATCTGCTATATACCTGCTATATATATGCTTATATACCTGCCATATACCTGCTTAAATGACTGCTATATACCTGCTTATATATCTGCTATACACCTGCTTATTTATCTGGTTAAATATCTGCTATATACCTGCTTATACATCTGCTATATACCTGCTTATATACCTGCTTATATACCTGCCTATATATCTGCTTATATACCTGCTTATATATCTGCTTATATACCTGCTATATAACTGCTTATATACCTGCTATACACCTGCTATATACCTTCTTATATATCTGCTTATATACCTGCTATATATCTGCTTATATATCGGCTTATATACCTGCTATATACCTTCTTATATATCTGCTTATATACCTGCTATATACCTGCTATATACCTGCTATATACCTGCTTATATATCTGCATTGTATGTGTTAGCGCTGACAGGACTGAATGCAGCAAGAATGAGAAGTGTTCAGTACAGAAGGATCAGTGACAGCGACATCACAGAGATGAGAGGTGTATACGGCTCCGTATTCATCGCTATACGCGGGATCCAGGCCGGAGCGGTAATATTATGTAACAAATTGTCAGCCTGACCCGTCTGAGGCCGCGATGAACGTTACATAACTGTTCTATAGGTGAGATGCACGTGGGCCACGGACTGGAGAGCGACATGAAAGGGAGAACGCCAAACATTCACGTAGTGATAGAAAGCGCCAAAGCTGAGAACTCCTGCAGCTACACAGGCAGCGGCGCATAAAGAAATCAGCAGGAGATCACAAGCAGATCTGCAATATACGCCCTTTATTTATTTTAGTTTTTTACGTTTTTTTTTTTAGTTGTACATAGGTGTCACACTGCGCTCCATGCGGCCACTAGGTGTCTCCCTTCCTGTCACACTGCGCTCCATGCGGCCACTAGGTGTCTCCCTTCCTGTCACACTGCGCTCCATGCGGCCACTAGGTGTCTCCCTTCCTGTCACACTGCGCTCCATGCGGCCACTAGGTGTCTCCCTTCCTGTCACACTGCGCTCCATGCGGCCACTAGGTGTCTCCCTTCCTGTCACACTGCGCTCCATGCGGCCACTAGGTGTCTCCCTTCCTGTCACACTGCGCTCCATGCGGCCACTAGGTGTCTCCCTTCCTGTCACACTGCGCTCCATGCGGCCACTAGGTGTCTCCCTTCCCGTCACACTGCGCTCCATGCGGCCACTAGGTGTCTCCCTTCCCGTCACACTGCGCTCCATGCGGCCACTAGGTGTCTCCCTTCCTGTCACACTGCTCGCCATGCGGCCACTAGGTGTCTCCCTTCCTGTCACACTGCTCCATGCGGTCACTAGTTGTCTCCCTTCCTGTCACACTGCGTTCCATGCGGCCACTAGGTGTCTCCCTTCCTGTCACACTGCGCTCCATGCGGCCACTAGGGTCTCCCTTCCTGTCACACTGCGCTCCATGCGGCCACTAGGTGTCTCCCTTCCTGTGACACTGCTCCATGCGGCCACTAGTTGTCTCCTTGTCACACTGCGCTCCATGCGGCCACTAGGTGTCTCCCTTCCTGTCACACTGCTCCATGCGGTCACTAGTTGTCTCCCTTCCTGTCACACTGCGCTCCATGCGTCCACTAGGTGTCTCCCTTCCTGTCACACTGCTCCGTGCGGCCACTAGGTGTCTCCCTTCCTGTCACACTGCGCTCCATGCGGCCTCTAGGTGTCTCCTTTCCTGGCACACTGCGCTCCATGCGGCCACTAGGTGTCTCCCTTCCTGTCATACTGCGCTCCATGCGGCCACTAGGTGTCTCCCTTCCTGTCACACTGCTCCGTGCGGCCACTAGGTGTCTCCCTTCCTGTCATACTGGGCTCCATGCGGCCACTAGGTGTCTCCCTTCCTGTCACACTACGCTCCATGCGGCCACTAGGTGTCTCCCTTCCTGTCATACTGGGCTCCATGCGGCCACTAGGTGTCTCCCTTCCTGTCACACTGCGCTCCATGCGGCCACTAGGTGTCTCCCTTCCTGTCACACTGCTCCATGCGGCCACTAGGTGTCTCCCTTCCTGTCACACTGCTCCATGCGGCCACTAGGGTCTCCATTCCTGTCACACTGCTCCATGCGGCCACTAGGTGTCTCCCTTCCTGTCACACTGCGCTCCATGCGGCCACTAGGTGTCTCCCTTCCTGTCACACTACGCTCCATGCGGCCAGGGCCGGCGTTAGGGGGGGGCAAAGTAGGCACTTGCCCAGGGCCCCCATCCCCCAGGGGCCCCCTAGCTCCTTCCTTCATTAGTGGAGCAGGAAGCAGAGCAGCACAAGCAGCTCCCCTGCTCCACTAATGAACGAAGGAGCTGAGCTGTGAGGACGGAGCGCCCCTCCTGCAGAGCTGCCTGTGCCCTACAGAAGAGGAGGAACGGCAAGCCCAGGTAAAGAAATAGGGAGGGGGGGGGGGGGGTTAGAGGGTCACGGAGACTGGGGGCGGGACTTGCAGCCAGGGGGCGGTGCTTACGGCCGCGGGTGGGCGGAGCCTCGGGTGTCTTTATAAAACAGTAACCCCCTCCCCATATACTAGCCTAGCGAACAGTATACAGGAAGGGGGCAGGGGATCTTGTATGATGCAGTCCCCCCTTCCACCATATACTGTTCAGGGCCCTCCTCCCTCTGTATCTATGGGCACCAGGCCCTGAGCAGTACATGATGGAGGTGGGTGCTGAATCACACAGTATCCTGTATGATAAAGTACCCCCATATCTCTCCTCTGCTCTACTACTACCCCCAATACTACTCCTAATACTGCTCTACTATTACCCCCAATACTACTCCTAATACTGCCCTACTATTACCCCCAATAGTGCCCTACTACTACCCCAATACTACTCCTAATACTGCTCTACTACTACCCCCAATACTACTCCTAATACTGCTCTACTATTACCCCCAATACTACTCCTAATACTGCTCTACTACAACCCCCAATACTACTCCTAATACTGCTCTACTACTACCCCCAATAGTGCCCTACTACTACCCCAATACTACTCCTAATACTGCCCTACTACTACCCCAATACTACTCCTAATACTGCTCTACTATTACCCCCAATACTACTCCTAATACTGCTCTACTATTACCCCCAATACTACTCCTAATACTGCTCTACTATTACCCCCAATACTACTCCTAATACTGCTCTACTACTACCCCCAATAGTGCCCTACTACTACCACCATCAATACTACTCCTAATACTGCTCTACTACTACCCCCAATAGTGCCTTACTACTACCCCAATACTACTCCTAATACTGCCCTACTACTACCCCCAGTAGTGCCCTACTACTACCCCCAATACTACTCCTAATATTGCTCTACTACTACCCCCAATAGTGCCCTACTATTACCCCCAATACTACTCCTAATACTGCCCTACTACTACCCCCAATAGTGCCCTACTACTACCCCCAATACTACTTCTAATACTGCTCTACTACTACTCTCAATACTACTCCTAATACTGCCCTACTACTACCCCCAATAGTGCCCTACTACTACCCCCATCAATACTACTCCTAATACTGCTCTACTACTACCCCCAATAGTGCCCTACTATTACCCCCAATACTACTCCTAATACTGCTCTACTACTACCCCCAATACTACTCCTAATACTGCTCTACTATTACCCCCAATACTACTCCTAATACTGCTCTACTACAACCCCCAATACTACTCCTAATACTGCTCTACTACTACCCCCAATAGTGCCCTACTACTACCCCAATACTACTCCTAATACTGCCCTACTACTACCCCAATACTACTCCTAATACTGCTCTACTATTACCCCCAATACTACTCCTAATACTGCTCTACTATTACCCCCAATACTACTCCTAATACTGCTCTACTATTACCCCCAATACTACTCCTAATACTGCTCTACTACTACCCCCAATAGTGCCCTACTACTACCACCATCAATACTACTCCTAATACTGCTCTACTACTACCCCCAATAGTGCCTTACTACTACCCCAATACTACTCCTAATACTGCCCTACTACTACCCCCAGTAGTGCCCTACTACTACCCCCAATACTACTCCTAATATTGCTCTACTACTACCCCCAATAGTGCCCTACTATTACCCCCAATACTACTCCTAATACTGCCCTACTACTACCCCCAATAGTGCCCTACTACTACCCCCAATACTACTTCTAATACTGCTCTACTACTACTCTCAATACTACTCCTAATACTGCCCTACTACTACCCCCAATAGTGCCCTACTACTACCCCCATCAATACTACTCCTAATACTGCTCTACTACTACCCCCAATAGTGCCCTACTATTACCCCCAATACTACTCCCAATACTGCTCTACTACTACCACAAATACTGCCCTACTACTACCCCAATACTACTCCTAATACTGCTCTACTACTACTCCCAATACTGCCCTACTACTACTCCTAATACTGCTCTACTACTACTCCCAATACTGCCCTACTACTACTCCTAATACTGCTCTACTACTACCCCCAATACTGCTCTACTACTACCCCCATACTGCCCTACTACTACCCCCAATACTACTCCTAATACTGCTCTACTACTACCCCCAATACTGCTCTACTACTACCCCCAATACTGCTATACTACTACCACCATACTGCCCTACTACTACCCCCAATACTACTCCCAATACTACTCTACTACTACCCCTAATACTGCTCTACTACTACCCCCAATATTGCTCTACTACTACCCCCAATACTGCTCTACTACCATTGCTATTATTACCTCCACTCCTGATACTACTACTACTCCCAAAACTGCTACTCCCCTTATCTACTACTACACCCCTCATCTTATATGCTTCTACTATTGCTACACCCCTTATCCACTATGCCTATACTACTACACCCATCAAAAAATAAATAAAAAAAATCGAGAAAAGAAAAAACGAGATTTTATTTTTTGCCCACATCACCCCAGCCCTAGGAGATGCTATGTGCTGGGGGCGGGGGGGCATTTAACTATCAGTGGAGATGCTATCTGCTGAGGGGGCAACTATCAGTGGCGATGCTATGTGCTGGGGGGGGGGGGGGAACAGGGGAGATGCTATGTGCTGGGGGGGGGGGGGGAACAGGGGAGATGCTATGTGCTGGGGGGGGGGGGGGAACAGGGGAGATGCTATGTGCTGGGGGGGGGGGGAACAGGGGAGATGCTATGTGCTGGGGGGGGGGGGTAACTATCAGGGGAGCTGCTATCTGCTGAGGGGGCAACTATCAGGGGGCTAGCTAACAGGTGTAAAACCTACAGTGAGATGTCTCCTATATTGGTGGATACTACATACTGGGTGGTGGAGGTAACTACCAGAAGAATTACCTACAGAGGGATACCGACTATATGTACTATGGAGGCACAGAGGGGTCTTATTTAAGGACACAGAAGATCACCCCACCTCGAGCAGCGCGCCAACCGCTGACAAAAAAGTATCGGGACCTTAAATTGCTGCTACAATGTTTTAGCATTTGGGGCCCCACCTTCAACTTTGCCCAGGGCCACATTTTGTCTAAAACCGGCCCTGCATGCGGCCACTAGGTGTCTCCCTTCCTGTCATACTGGGCTCCATGCGGCCACTAGGTGTCTCCCTTCCCGTCACACTGCGCTCCATGCGGCCACTAGGTGTCTCCCTTCCTGTCACACTGCGCTCCATGCGGCCACTAGGTGTCTCCCTTCCTGTCACACTGCTCCATGCGGCCACTAGGTGTCTCCCTTCCTGTGACACTGCGCTCCATGCGGCCACTAGGTGTCTCCCTTCCTGTCACACTGCGCTCCATGCGGCCACTAGGTGTCTCCCTTCCTGTGACACTGCTCCATGCGGCCACTAGGTGTCTCCCTTCCTGTGACACTGCTCCATGCGGCCACTAGGTGTCGCCTTTCCTGTCACACTGCGCTCCATGCGGCAACTAGGTGTCTTCCTTCCTGTCACACTGCGCTCCATGTGGCCACTAGGTGTCTCCCTGTCACACTGCGCTCCATGCGGCCACTAGGTGTCTCGCTTCCTGTCACACTGCGCTCCATGCGGCCACTAGGTGTCTCCCTTCCCGTCACACTGCGCTCCATGCGGCCACTAGGTGTCTCCCTTCCCGTCACACTGCTCCATGCGGCCACTAGGTGTCTCCCTTCCTGTCACACTGCGCTCCATGCGGCCACTAGGTGTCTCTCTCCCTGTCACGCTGCACTCCATGCGGCCACTAGGTGTCTCCCTTCCTGTCACACTGCTCCATGCGGCCACTAGGTGTCTCCCTTCCTGTCACACTGCGCTCCATGCGGCCATTAGGTGTCTCCCTTCCTGTCACACTGAGCTCCATGCGGCCACTTGGTGTCTCCCTTCCTGTCACACTGCGCTCCATGCGGTCACTAGGTGTCTCCCTTCCTGTCACACTGCGCTCCATGCGGCCACTAGGTGTCTCCCTTCCTGTCACACTGCGCTCCATGCGGCCACTAGGTGTCTCCCTTCCTGTCACACTGCTCCATGCGGCCACTAGGTGTCTCCCTTCCTGTCACACTGCGCTTCATGCGTCCACTAGGTGTCTCCCTTCCTGTCACACTGCTCCATGCGGCCACTAGGTGTCTCCCTTCCTGTCACACTGCTCCATGCGGCCACTAGGTGTCTCCCTTCCTGTCACACTGTGCTCCATGCGGCCACTACCTGTCTCCCTTCCTGTCACACTGCTCCATGCGGCCACTAGGAGTCTCCCTTCCTGTCACATTGCGCTCCATGCGGCCACTAGGTGTCTCCCTTCCTGTCACACTGCGCTCCATGCGGCCACTAGGGTCTCCCTTCCTGTCACATTGCGCTCCATGCGGCCACTAGGTGTCTCCCTTTCTATCACACTGGGCTCCATGCGGCCACTAGGTGTCTCCCTTCCTGTCACATTGCGCTCCATGCGGCCACTAGGAGTCTCCCTTCCTGTCACACTGCTCTCCATGCGGCCACTAGGTGTCTCCCTTCCTTTCACACTGGGCTCCATGTGGCTCCTAGTGCTTGTAGTGGCCGCATGGAGCGCAGTGTGACAGGAAGGGAGACACCTAGTGGCTGCATGGAGCGCAGTGTGACAGGAAGGGAGACACCTAGTGGCCGGATGTATAATTTTAATATAAACATAGAAAACTAAATAAACAAATAAATAAATGAATAGAGAAAGTATATTGCAAATCTTCCAGTTTTTTTGCACCATTGGCTCCTTAATGGAGTATTGCTATGTGTGTTATTTATCTCCCATCTATAGAACAAGGTCTAACGTACTGATCATTGGGTGACCGACCTCCAGGACCCCACAGATCTGCGCTCCGTTTATTCATCACGTTGCTGCCGAGTGTTTCCGAGTTCAGCTCTGAAGATTGAAGAACTTTTAAAAATTGATATAAATCATGATTATTAATACCGGAACTTCTAATGTTTACATTTACTTCAAGGAATATTTCAAGTTCATGAACTCGGGTCCCATCTGCTGGGAGGTTATGGTGGAGACGCGTGGAGTTGAGGAGCTCCGACAAGAAGCTAAAACTAATGATCTTCTATAAATATTAATGGCTGAGAGCTTAGATGTAGACGAGGAGCGTAGGCAGCAGTCACATCCCGGGGCCCGGGGGGCTCCGCTCTTATCAATGGCACATGCCGGGAAGGTGAGAGCTCCTGCTGTACGTTCTGCCTGATATCCCAGGAGCATCAAGGAAAATAACACAGAAATAGAAGCCGAGCCGTCAGTATGGTGAGTGTCTGTATTCAGGCTCTGACTCTCGGTGAATGGATGAGAGGATCCCGGCCCCGTGTACTGTCCGGGGCACTCGCCTCTCTTACATACTAGAGATGAGCGTAACTATCTGCTCGATAACTGGATATTTCCCGGACTCCCATGGGCGACATCCGACTTCTTCAGCCACTGGGAATCAAATACAGAGACTTCCGGGGTTTGTCCGGACTCCAGTTGTGTCCATCTCTAGTAGGTAACAACCACTGCCTGACGGGAGCTGCCCGAGCCCGGCCGCTTCGGAGAGACTCTCACTCGTCTGATGGTCGCCGGTCACCAGACACCTGACGCTTCCTGCTCCAAAAACATCAACTTCCCTAGCTGCTTCTTCTGGAAGTGCCGTATCCTATACATGGGGGCGTATCCTATACATGGGGGCGTATCCTATACATGGGGGCGTATCCTATACATGGGGGCGTATCCTATACATGGGGGCGTATCCTATACATGGGGGCGTATCCTATACATTGGGGCGTATCCTATACATTGGGGCGTATCCTATACATGGGGGCGTATCCTATACTTGGGGCATATCCTATACATGGGGGCATATCCTATACATGGGGGCGTATCCTATACATGGGGGCGTATCCTATACATTGGGGCGTATCCTATACATTGGGGCGTATCCTATACATTGGGGCGTATCCTATACATGGGGGCGTATCCTATACATGGGGGCGTATCCTATACATGGGGGCATATCCTATACATGGGGGCGTATCCTATACATGGAGGCGTATCCTATACATGGGGGCGTATCCTATACATGGGGGCGTATCCTATACATGGGGGCGTATCCTATACATGGGGGCGTATCCTATACATGGAGGCGTATCCTATACATGGGGGCGTATCCTATACATGGGGGCGTATCCTATACATGGGGGCGTATCCTATACATGGGGGCGTATCCTATACATGGAGGCATATCCTATACATGGGGGCATATCCTATACATGGGGGCGTATCCTATACATGGGGGCATATCCTATAGTCGGGGGCATATCCTATACA
Organism: Dendropsophus ebraccatus; assembly: GCA_027789725.1. Lineage (NCBI taxonomy): Eukaryota > Metazoa > Chordata > Amphibia > Anura > Hylidae > Dendropsophus > Dendropsophus ebraccatus. The sequence continues at coordinate 32,099,672 of JAQFWZ010000025.1, forward strand.
TGGGGGCGTATCCTATACATGGGGCGTATCCTATACATGGGGGCGTATCCTATACATGGGGGCGTATCCTATACATGGGGGCGTATCCTATACATGGGGGCATATCCTATACATGGGGGCATATCCTATACATGGAGGCATATCCTATACATGGGGGCATATCCTATACATGGGGTCGTATCCTATACATGGGGGCATATCCTATACATGGGGGCGTATCCTATACATGGGGGCATATCCTATACATGGGGTCGTATCCTATACATGGGGGCATATCCTATACATGGGGGCGTATCCTATACATGGGGGCATATCCTATACATGGGGGCATATCCTATACATGGGGGCATATCCTATACATGGGGGCATATCCTATACATGGGGTCGTATCCTATACATGGGGGCATATCCTATACATGGGGGCGTATCCTATACATGGGGGCATATCCTATACATGGGGGCACATCCTATACATGGGGGCGTATCCTATACATGGGGGCATATCCTATATATATGTGGCATGTGCTATACATGGGGGCGTATCCTATACATGGGGGCATCCCCAATGATTGTGGTCGGAACAGATAGGTGACTGCGCGGAAAAACATTTTCCACATCTGCCCCTGGGTGGATAGGTGAATGGCAGAAGAGGAAAACACAGGGCAAGGGGCATAAAGTGTAGCTTGAACCTACTGGCTCTGAGCTCAGATGTGCCCGGGTCTGAGGAGATGCCGGAGGTGAGGAGAGGCCCGGGGGTGAGGAGAGGCCGGAGTTCAGGAGAGGCCCGGGGGTGAGGAGAGGCCGGAGTTCAGGAGAGGCCCGGGGGTGAGGAGAGGCCCGGGGGTGCGGAAAGGCCCAGGCGTGAGCAAAGGCTGGAGATGAGGAGAGGCCGCAGGAGAGGAGAGGCCGCAGGAGAGGAGAGGCCGCAGGAGAGGAGAGGCCGCAGGTGAGGCCATTACATTTTGGTGTAAGGGCCTGCTGTATACTATGGAGCGCTGTCTCTTTTTTACCTTACTGTATGTGGCACCCCGGTGTGCATGGACCTTGGCTGGGATATCACCGATCACTTACTTAGGCTGGGTGCATGCTGTGTATTTGCAACCTGTTCTATGCAAAAACGGATGAAAAACGGATTAAAAAAACGATGCATTTGTGTGCATCCGTCTTGATCTGTTTTTCTATTCACTTCCATTCTTCCATATCACCTGGTATCAGAAAGTTATATAAATTTGTAATTTACTTCTATTTAAAAATCTCCAGTCTTCCAGGACTTATCAGCTGTCGTATGTCCTGCAGGAAGTGGTGTATTCTCTCCAGTCTTCCAGTACTTATTAGCTGCTGTATGTCCTGCAGGAAGTGGTGTATTCTCTCCAGTCTGACACAGTGCTCTCTGCTGCCACCTCTGTCCATGTCAGGAAATGTCCAGAGCAGCAGCAAATCCCCATAGAAAACCTCTCCTGCTCTGGACAGTTCCTGACATGGACAGAGGTGGCAGCAGAGAGCACTGTGTCAGACTGGAGAGAATACACCACTTCCTGCAGGACATACAGCAGCTGATAAGTACAGGAAGACTGGAGACTTTTAAATAGAAGTAAATTACAAATCTGTATAACTTTCTGACACCAGTTGATTTAAAAGAAAAGCATTATTGCCGGAGTTCCCCTTTAAGGTGTTTTTTTCCCGGTATTCTGTAAGGTCTTTGTGTTTTCTTCCATCGCCCCGGCCTCTCCTCATTCCTTCTCACCTCACCGCACATTGGCGGCTATAAACCATTCCTAAGCACAAAGCCATGATAACGTCTATGGGATGTCTTCTCTGGGTGATATCTGGTGTCACACACAAAGGCCGGGACGGGAGGATTGTTAGCGGTATGAGAATCATTGTGAGGATGAATGCAAAGAAGTGTGAAATTACCCTCCCGGCACAAATAAGATTAGGGGCTCCCATCCATTCATTTAGCTCTTAATTGATCAAAATCATCAAATGAGCAACTCTGCAAAGTTCTGATATCACATAATCCATCTGAGCGGCGCGATCTGTCACATAGGCTGGAGGAGTGATTAGCACAGTACATAATCCGATCGAGGTAATTCTGTCCCGGAACGCAGCAATACACCGGCGTCTCTCCGTACACCGGCGTCTCTCCGTACACCGGCGTCTCTCCGTACACCGGCGTCTCTCCGTACACCGGCGTCTCTCCGTACACCGGCGTCTCTCCGTACACCGGCGTCTCTCCGTACACCGGCGTCTCTCCGTACACCGGCGTGTCTCTCTCCGTACACCGGCGTCTCTCTCCGTACACCGGCGTCTCTCTCCGTACACCGGCATCTCTCCGTACACCGGCGTCTCTCCGTACACCGGCGTCTCTCCGTACACCGGCATCTCTCCGTACACCGGCGTCTCTCCGTACACCGGCGTCTCTCCGTACACCGGCGTCTCTCCGTACACCGGCGTCTCTCCGTACACCGGCATCTCTCCGTACACCGGCGTCTCTCCGTACACCGGCGTCTCTCCGTACACCGGCATCTCTCCATACACCGGCGTCTCTCCATACACCACCGTCTCTCCATACACCGGCGTCTCTCCATACACCGGCATCTCTCCATACACCGGCATCTCTCCATACACCGGCATCTCTCCATACACCGGCATCTCTCCATACACCGGCATCTCTCCATACACCGGCGTCTCTCCATACACCGGCGTCTCTCCATACACCGGCGTCTCTCCATACACCGGCGTCTCTCCATACACCACCATCTCTCCATACACCACCATCTCTCCATACACCGGCGTCTCTCCATACACCGGCGTCTCTCCATACACCGGCGTCTCTCCGTACACCGGCGTCTCTCCGTACACCGGCGTCTCTCCGTACACCGGCATCTCTCCGTACACCGACGTCTCTCCATACACCGGCGTCTCTCCATACACCGGCGTCTCTCCATACACCACCATCTCTCCATACACCGGCATCTCTCTCCGTACACCGGCATCTCTCCGTACACCGGCGTCTCTCCGTACACCGGCATCTCTCCGTACACCGGCGTCTCTCCGTACACCGGCATCTCTCCATACACCGGCGTCTCTCCATACACCACCATCTCTCCGTACACCGGCGTCTCTCCGTACACCGGCATCTCTCCATACACCGGCGTCTCTCCATACACCGGCGTCTCTCCATACACCGGCGTCTCTCCATACACCGGCGTCTCTCCATACACCGGCGTCTCTCCATACACCGGCGTCTCTCCATACACCGGCGTCTCTCCATACACCGGCATCTCTCCATACACCGGCGTCTCTCCATACACCACCATCTCTCCGTACACCGGCGTCTCTCCATACACCGGCGTCTCTCCGTACACCGGCGTCTCTCCATACACCGGCGTCTCTCCATACACCGGCGTCTCTCCGTACACCGGCGTCTCTCCGTACACCGGCGTCTCTCCGTACACCGGCGTCTCTCCGTACACCGGCATCTCTCCATACACCGGCGTCTCTCCATACACCACCATCTCTCCGTACACCGGCGTCTCTCCGTACACCGGCGTCTCTCCGTACACCGGCATCTCTCCATACACCGGCGTCTCTCCATACACCGGCGTCTCTCCATACACCGGCGTCTCTCCATACACCGGCGTCTCTCCATACACCGGCGTCTCTCCATACACCGGCGTCTCTCCATACACCGGCGTCTCTCCATACACCGGCGTCTCTCCATACACCGGCGTCTCTCCATACACCGGCGTCTCTCCATACACCGGCGTCTCTCCATACACCGGCGTCTCTCCATACACCGGCGTCTCTCCATACACCGGCGTCTCTCCATACACCGGCGTCTCTCCATACACCGGCGTCTCTCCATACACCGGCGTCTCTCCATACACCACCGTCTCTCCATACACCAGCATCTCTCCATACACCACCATCTCTCCATACACCACCATCTCTCCATACACCACCATCTCTCCATACACCAGCATCTCTCCATACACCGGCGTCTCTCCATACACCGGCATCTCTCCATACACCGGCATCTCTCCATACACCAGCATCTCTCCTGCCGGAACAATGAGGACGAGCCACCTGAGACGGATACTCGGACCCCCAGCAATGAGACAGAACCTGCTAGAGAACATGGCAGCTACCAGTCCCATACAGAACCTCAACCTGGGGAACCAAGAACTACACCGGATTTATTGAAACCAATAGTTGTCAGTAATGCAGGGTCCTTAAGAAAGCCGGGGGGGGGGGGGGGCGCTCTTGGTTGTTTCTTTCTTACAAGTAAAGAACAAGATCACAACACGTTTCCAACTACGTCCCAATAGACACAAACTGGTGACGAACACAAGCTCTACCATCTGTAATGGATTGTGTAGTTTTATGGTTTTCCATTGGGATGTGAATGGTAGGGGGCTGCTCCTATCAATGGTAGGTAAATCCTCCAACTCCATGACCACTCTGTCTGGAGAATGGAAGAACATACATTGTGGATTATAGTATGGGCCCAAAGATGTAGCTGTCAGCTGAGTACTTCTAAAGTCACACAATGAAAGGTATGGCTGCTGCCAGTAAATCTGCTGAAGGCATGGGGGGGGACGTGGGAACATAAAAAATCTATACTTACCAATCCCTGCCTCACCGCTCCTGGCCCCCCGCTGGAGGAATGCCCGCTCATCCGATCAGTGACTGGGGTGGGACACTGCTGCGGTTACTGACTGGCTGAGCTGGGACTTTCCTCTACTAGGAAACTGCAAGAAACTGGAGCCTGGTGGCGGTCAGGGAGCTGGTAAGTACAGATTTTTATTACGTTCTCACACCCTGTCTCAAGAAGAGTTTTTCTTTGGCCGGACTTCTCCTTTAGGACTTTACTTACTCTGAATTATTTTAGAGAAGATCTGGCAGGATGACTTATAGGATCGGAGCTTTCCTGGACAGTGGAGCCCGGTAAGGTTTGGTAAGGGCAATGGTATCCACTACGTATAAGGCCGAGTCAGCAAAATCTCACAGAGCCAAAACATGCTATCCTTTTATCATATTAATAGAAGGTCGACCTCATCTGTTTCAGTCATGTTACCAATTTACATAAAGGAAAGATAATGTATGTGTGCATAAGGTTACGGTGTGAGCTAAAGAGAAGAAAGCAGACAGCTCCGGCAATAGGTGAGTGGAGAGTAATGACAGATCCCGTTTATCTATGAAAACTGCTAATTACAGAGGGTTCAAACAATATCGGCGCGCCGGCTACGCGGCATATGTTACAGCGGGATAAGAAGGTGTCTACGAGAAGCGTAATGCTTCGATAATGTCACCGTGCTGATTAGTAATGGCTTTGACTGGAATCGGCTGCTGTGAAATTCTGAGACTGAATATTGTGACTTTAACTGTTTGTAACCAAAGCTCCAGGAGCCGTCACATATGTATAACGCTGAAGACTACAGCGTGGGATAGTGCTCCACCCTGACGAACACCAGGCAGACATGAGCCTGTACTGGTTGTAGGACATACAGGTCCAGACAAGGGGAAAAAAAAAATCCTTTTGATGTGTGGCAGGGTCAACTGGGGTCTCACCGAGCTGGGGGGGGAGTATGTAGTAGCCCATTTCATTCCCTGGCTTTTAGCGATCTCTTTCCAGAAGGTGTATGGGCCTGTCTGGATGGAGATGATTTACAAGGACGTCCGTCGCAAACATCTCCCCACTCATTCTCCTAATTGGTGAGACCCCGACCAATGAAAACTTGATGGGTTCCATAGACTTACTATACAATCTGTCCCCTGCAGTGATAAAGAGAAAGAAGTGCGCTGCCAGGCTCTTCTTCCAGCTTGTCCTAGCTATGGGTGAGTGTATGAACACTCAGATCCTGACCGATTATAACTTCTCACACAGGTCTATGACATTTGAAAATTTTTGTTAAATGACATGAATATCAATTTTGGGTTTTGAGGCCACAGAAATCTTTTTGCCATTTTTTTCTTTTAATAGGCTATTTGCACTTTTTTTAAGGACAAGTTGTCGAGTTTCTGGGTATCATTATGAAGTGAAAATCAATGTATATAAGTGGCCCCATATAGTTCTATAGTCAGGGATGTTCGGGCGCAGGTCGTGACTACACTTCCCATGTATAGATGAAGCGATCCATACTCCACACTAATGAGTCCAAGACCATCACCTGGACTCCTGCCCGCGCTCGGAGATGTTGGCATCCCATCGTGACATATATATGATTTTACCAGACCAAAGTCTATAATATAATTATTCATTTTCTTTCATTACTTTTTGTTTTTTTGCAGTTTGTTTAACGCAAACATTTTATGAGAAAAAAAAAAACGTTTGGAAAAATGGATGCAGTTGTGGGCCCTCTGGTTGGATCCCTTTTTCCATTGACTTCCATTTTATAAAAAAAAAAAAGGATGAAAACAGATGCAATTTTTCCCTGTTTTTAGGGTAGTGGTTCACCACGTTTTTTCTACGTTAAAGGTAATCATTGAAAAATGGATGCGCTGAACGGACAGCAAAACAGTGTGGACCCGGACGTGCTCTCTAAATATATCTATAAAAAATGCTATATGTATGAATGTGGACACACAGTCATCTGTCAGGGTATAGCCAGCGTCCTCTTTGCCCTCAGATGTATATTTCTGGACGGCTCTAATCACTCATATAAAACCAGGAGACCTGGCAAGGGCAAAATGAGGTCAAAAGTGATAAAGATCTACCTCCATATATTAGCACTGTGATCAGCATGGAAGAGGTTAATCACGGTGATCTCCTGCCGGGAACTGAGTCTACTGGCTGAGTTATTATTGGGAAAGTGCCAGAACTGAGGCCGGCAGCAAAAGATAGGGAGAGGGGGGAGCAGTGGACGGCAGCGGGAGGAGAAGGGTAAAGAACATGAAGAGGCAGGGAAGGAAGTGATAGAAAGGGATCCCCATCATATATAATATAGTATATACCTGTAGGGATCAGGATAGAGGGGTAACCCCATCATATATAATATAGTATATACCTGTAGGGATCAGGATAGAGGGGTAACCCCATCATATATAATATAGTATATACCTGTAGGGATCAGGATACAGGGGTAACCCCATCATATATAATATAGTATATACTTGTAGGGATCAGGATACAGGGGGATTCCCATCATATATAATATAGTATATACCTGTAGGGATCAGGATACAGGGGTAACCCCATCATATATAATATAGTATATACCTGTAGGGATCAGGATACAGGGGGATTCCCATCATATATAATATAGTATATACCTGTAGGGATCGGGATACAGGGGGATTCCAATCATATATAATATAGTATATACCTGTAGGGATCAGAATACAGGGGTAACCCCATCATATATAATATAGTATATACCTGTAGGGATCAGGATATAGGGGGATTCCCATCATATATAATATAGTATATACCCGTAGGGATCAGGATAGAGGGGATCCCCATCATATATAATATAGTATATACCTGTAGGGATCAGGATACAGGGGTAATCCCATCGTATATAATATAGTATATACCTGTAGGGATCAGGATACAGGGGTAACCCCATCATATATAATATAGTATATACCTGTAGGGATCAGGATACAGGGGTAACCCCATCATATATAATATAGTATATACCTGTAGGGATCAGGATACAGGGGGATTCCCATCATATATGATATAGTATATACCTGTAGGGATCAGGATACAGGGGGATTCGCATCATATATAATATAGTATATACCTGTAGGGATCAGGATACAGGGGGATTCCCATCATATATAATATAGTATATTCCTGTACGGATCAGGATACAGGGGTAACCCCATCATATATAATATAGTATATACCTGTAGGGATCAGGATACAGGGGTAACCCCATCATATATAATATAGTATATACCTGTAGGGATCAGGATACAGGGGTAACCCCATCATATATAATATAGTATATACCTGTAGGATCAGGATACAGGGGGATCCCCATCATATATAATATAGTATATACCCGTAGGGATCAGGATAGAGGGGATCCCCATCATATATAATATAGTATATACCTGTAGGGATCAGGATACAGGGGTAACCCCATCATATATAATATAGTATATACCTGTAGGGATCAGGATACAGGGGGATTCCCATCATATATGATATAGTATATACCTGTAGGATCAGGATACAGGGGTAACCCCTTCATATATAATATAGTATATTCCTGTACGGATCAGGATACAGGGGTAACCCCATCATATATAATATAGTATATACCTGTAGGGATCAGAATACAGGGGTAACCCCATCATATATAATATAGTATATACCTGTAGGGATCAGGATACAGGGGTAACCCCATCATATATAATATAGTATATACCTGTAGGGATCAGGATACAGGGGTAACCCCATCATATATAATATAGTATATACCTGTAGGGATCAGGATAGAGGGGATCCCCATCATATATAATATAGTATATACCTGTAGGGATCAGGATATAGGGGGATTCCCATCATATATAATATAGTATATACCTGTAGGGATCAGGATACAGGGGGATTCCCATCATATATAATATAGTATATACCTGTAGGGATCAGGATATAGGGGTAACCCCATCTATATATAATATAGTATATACCTGTAGGGATCAGGATACAGGGGTAACCCCATCATATATTATATAGTATATACCTGTAGGGATCAGGATACAGGGGTAACCCCATCATATATTATATAGTATATACCTGTAGGGATCAGGATAGAGGGGTAATCCCATCATATATGATATAGTATATATCTGTAGGGATCAGGATACAGGGGTAACCCCATCATATATAATATAGTATATACCTGTAGGGATCAGGATACAGGGGGATTCCCATCATATATAATATAGTATATTCCTGTACGGATCAGGATACAGGGGTAACCCCATCATATATAATATAGTATATACCTGTAGGGATCAGGATATAGGGGGATTCCCATCATATATGATATAGTATATATCTGTAGGGATCAGGATACAGGGGTAACCCCATCATATATAATATAGTATATACCTGTAGGGATCAGGATACAGGGGGATTACCCCATCATATATAATATAGTATATACCTGTAGGGATCAGGATACAGGGGTAACCCCATCATATATAATATAGTATATACCTGTAGGGATCAGGATACAGGGGTAACCCCATCATATATAATATAGTATATACCTGTAGGGATCAGGATACAGGGGTAACCCCATCATATATAATATAGTATATACCTGTAGGGATCAGGGTACAGGGGTAACCCCATCATATATAATATAGTATATACCTGTAGGGATCAGGATACAGGGGTAACCCCATCATATATAATATAGTATATACCTGTAGGGATCAGGATACAGGGGTAACCCCATCATATATAATATAGTATATACCTGTAGGAAAGGAAGTGGTAAAGGAGTATCCCCATCCCATTCCCACATGCATATACTGTATATATATATATATATATATATATATACACACACAATTTTATTGTAGTGACTTTAAAATCCCGACACGTTTCGAACTCGACAGTCCTTATTCATGGCTCTTTATAATCTTGTATCTCTACGAAGTCTATCACTAATCGTAATTCCGCATGAAATAAAGAAAACAATGATTTGCTAAATTGGAGACAATTCTTTATAGACCCTCTTTACCCTAAAATAGTGAGATCAGGTTGTAAAGGGGTAGTGCGGCGGTAAACATTTATTCACAAAATAACACACATTACAAAGTTATACAACTTTGTAATGTGTGTTATTTATGTGAATGGCCCCCTTCCCGTGTCCCGCCACCCCCACCCGTGTACCCGGAAGTGTTGGTTCAATCGCAGCTGAGCAGCTGATGACGCGGCAGAGGGCGGCCAGCATGAGGGACGGATGGAGCGGTTCGGCCGGCCTCCCGAAGACGACGTCATTGTCACAAGTTGGCGGACGGGGGTCTACACGAATGCGGTAAGTATAATGCACAAACACTTCCAGGTCTGGCAAGGGTGTTTGGAACACAGGGAAGGGGGCCATTCACATTGTATAACTTTGTAATGTGTGTTATTTTGGGAATAAATGTTTACAGCCGCACTACCCCTTTAATGGAGAGCCTCTCCCCACCACAAATGCACACATACACACACACAAACCCAAACACGCACACATACACAAACATACACATATACACACATGCACACATAAACATACACACACAAACATGCACACATACACAAACATATACACACATGCACACACAATCATACACACATGCACACACAAACATACACACACAAACACGCACACATACACAAACATACACATATACACACATGCACACATAAACATACACACACAAACACGCACACATACACAAACATATACACACATGCACACACAAACATACACACATGCACACACAAACACACACACATATACACACATAAACATACACACATACACACAAACACGCACACATACACAAACATATGCACACATACACAAACATATACACACATGCACACACAAACATATACACACATGCACACACAAACATACACACATGCACACACAAACACACACATGCACACACAAACACGCACACATACACAAACATACACATATACACACATGCACACACAAACATACACACACAAACCCAAACACGAACACATACACAAACATATACACACACATGCACACACAATCATACACACATGCACACACAAACATACACACACAAACACGCACACATACACAAACATACATATACACACACGTGCACACACAATCATACACACATACACGCACTCATACACAAACATACACACAGACACATACTTTCACATACACTCACGCACACGCACAAACACACGCATATACACACATGCAGAAACACATGCACACACACACATACACACACACACGCACACACACACACACACACACATAAACACACACATGCACACACACATACACACACACACATAAACACACACATGCACACACACATAAACACATGCATACACACACAGCTCATTTATTAGTTCTCAGTTTGGAGACTGGCTAGGCCGGGATGGGAGACATTTATTAGCTACTATTAAGCAGTTTTCTTACTTTGGGGGCGGGGCTTATTTGCATACTTTCTTCCCATGGAGCATTGCCTGACAAGTCTTTGCACACAGGCTCCCCCAGCTCTCCTCAATAGTAATCATTACCTCCCCATCAGTTTCATCTACAGACACCCTGACTCACAATCCACCATGTCAGCCACATCACAATGAGTCTCCTGTCATTTTCACCATCTCGTCTCGTGCATTTCTGTCGTTTTGTAAAGTTTTCCGTGATTTCTGCCGGATGTGTTATCCTCTAATATTATCACCTTTTTAATGGCTTTTCAGGCTTTCCACATACAAGCAGCGTTATTATTGGGTGTGAGCGTCATGTGATAACACATTAAGGGGTGATAATATCGGTCTAACGACACAAACAACCTTCCACTTATGTTAACTAATAGCACGAAAATAAGCCCCCCCACCCCCCACCCCCGTCCTGGCGATAACCTGACATTAGTCGGTAAATCTAGGAGAGATCTCTTCATCGGCAGTACAGGGATGGGAAAGTAATGGAGTCACCCACCTGTCAGGAAATCAGGGTCAGGGACCGGCTCCGATATCTCTTCGTGGCATTGGGTTTCTGAGGGGATGGTGGACACTACCAAACCATCCGGGAGCTGATGTTCCAGTCCACGGGCAAAATTATTCTGTCTACAATAAAAGAAACGTGAGTATGTGAGAATTACACAGCACCGGCCATCACACATACCGGGGGGAGTCATCTGGGAGGGATCAGGAGGTAGGAGGACATCTTAGCTCTTCATCGTATACTACAGGAGATTACAGGAAGCTAAAATAGCATTGAGATATATTACAGGAGAAGGTCTATGTATGGTGCCCCATATATTACAGGAGAAGGTCTATGTATGGTGCCCCATATATTACAGGAGAAGGTCTATGTATGGTGCCCCATATATTACAGGAGAAGGTCGATGTATGGTGCCCCATATATTACAGGAGAAGGTCTATGTATGGTGCCCCATATATTACAGGAGAAGGTCTATGTATGGTGCCCCATATATTACAGGAGAAGGTCTATGTATGGTGCCCTATATATTACAGGAGAAGGTCTATGTATGGTGCCCTATATATTACAGGAGAAGGTCTATGTATGGTGCCCCATATATTACAGGAGGTGGTCTATGTATGGTGCCCCATATATTACAGGAGAAGGTCGATGTATGGTGCCCCATATATTACAGGAGAAGGTCTATGTATGGTGCCCCATATATTACAGGAGGTGGTCGATGTATGGTGCCCCATATATTACAGGAGGTGGTCGATGTATGGTGCCCCATATATTACAGGAGGTGGTCTATGTATGGTGCCCCATATATTACAGGAGAAGGTCTATGTATGGTGCCCCATATATTACAGGAGAAGGTCTATGTATGGTGCCCCATATATTACAGGAGAAGGTCTATGTATGGTGCCCCATATATTACAGGAGAAGGTCTATGTATGGTGCCCTATATATTACAGGAGAAGGTCGATGTATGGTGCCCCATATATTACAGGAGAAGGTCGATGTATGGTGCCCCATATATTACAGGAGAAGGTCTATGTATGGTGCCCCATATATTACAGGAGAAGGTCTATGTATGGTGCCCCATATATTACAGGAGGTGGTCGATGTATGGTGCCCCATATATTACAGGAGGTGGTCTATGTATGGTGCCCCATATATTACAGGAGAAGGTCGATGTATGGTGCCCCATATATTACAGGAGAAGGTCTATGTATGGTGCCCCATATATTACAGGAGGTGGTCGATGTATGGTGCCCCATATATTACAGGAGAAGGTCTATGTATGGTGCCCCATATATTACAGGAGAAGGTCTATGTATGGTGCCCCATATATTACAGGAGGTGGTCGATGTATGGTGCCCCATATATTACAGGAGGTGGTCTATGTATGGTGCCCCATATATTACCGGAGAAGGTCTATGTATGGTGCCCCATATATTACAGGAGAAGGTCTATGTATGGTGCCCTATATATTACAGGAGAAGGTCTATGTATGGTGCCCCATATATTACAGGAGAAGGTCTATGTATGGTGCCCCATATATTACAGGAGAAGGTCTATGTATGGTGCCCTATATATTACAGGAGAAGGTCTATGTATGGTGCCCCATATATTACAGGAGAAGGTCGATGTATGGTGCCCCATATATTACAGGAGAAGGTCTATGTATGGTGCCCCATATATTACAGGAGGTGGTCGATGTATGGTGCCCCATATATTACAGGAGGTGGTCGATGTATGGTGCCCCATATATTACAGGAGGTGGTCTATGTATGGTGCCCCATATATTACAGGAGAAGGTCTATGTATGGTGCCCTATATATTACAGGAGAAGGTCTATGTATGGTGCCCCATATATTACAGGAGAAGGTCTATGTATGGTGCCCCATATATTACAGGAGAAGGTCTATGTATGGTGCCCTATATATTACAGGAGAAGGTCTATGTATGGTGCCCTATATATTACAGGAGAAGGTCGATGTATGGTGCCCCATATATTACAGGAGAAGGTCTATGTATGGTGCCCCATATATTACAGGAGAAGGTCTATGTATGGTGCCCCATATATTACAGGAGGTGGTCGATGTATGGTGCCCCATATATTACAGGAGGTGGTCTATGTATGGTGCCCCATATATTACCGGAGAAGGTCTATGTATGGTGCCCCATATATTACAGGAGAAGGTCTATGTATGGTGCCCCATATATTACAGGAGAAGGTCTATGTATGGTGCCCCATATATTACAGGAGAAGGTCTATGTATGGTGCCCCATATATTACAGGAGGTGGTCGATGTATGGTGCCCCATATATTACAGGAGGTGGTCTATGTATGGTGCCCCATATATTACCGGAGAAGGTCTATGTATGGTGCCCCATATATTACAGGAGAAGGTCTATGTATGGTGCCCCATATATTACAGGAGAAGGTCTATGTATGGTGCCCTATATATTACAGGAGAAGGTCTATGTATGGTGCCCTATATATTACAGGAGAAGGTCTATGTATGGTGCCCCATATATTACAGGAGGTGGTCGATGTATGGTGCCCCATATATTACAGGAGGTGGTCTATGTATGGTGCCCCATATATTACCGGAGAAGGTCTATGTATGGTGCCCCATATATTACAGGAGAAGGTCTATGTATGGTGCCCTATATATTACAGGAGAAGGTCTATGTATAATGCCCCATATATTACAGGAGAAGGTCTATGTATGGTGCCCCATATATTACAGGAGGTGGTCGATGTATGGTGCCCCATATATTACAGGAGGTGGTCTATGTATGGTGCCCCATATATTACCGGAGAAGGTCTATGTATGGTGCCCCATATATTACAGGAGAAGGTCTATGTATGGTGCCCTATATATTACAGGAGAAGGTCTATGTATGGTGCCCCATATATTACAGGAGAAGGTCTATGTATGGTGCCCCATATATTACAGGAGAAGGTCTATGTATGGTGCCCCATATATTACAGGAGAAGGTCTATGTATGGTGCCCCATATATTACAGGAGAAGGTCTATGTATGGTGCCCCATATATTACAGGAGAAGGTCGATGTATGGTGCCCTATATATTACAGATGGAAGGTCTATGTATGGTGCCCTATATATTACAGGAGAAGGTCTATCTATAATGCCCCATATATTACAGGAGAAGGTCTATGTATGGTGCCCCATATATTACAGGAGAAGGTCTATGTATAATGCCCCATATATTACCGGAGAAGGTCTATGTATGGTGCCCCATATATTACAGGAGAAGGTCTATGTATAATGCCTCATATATTACAGGAGAATGTCTATGTATGGTGCCCTATATATTACAGGAGCTGTCAGGAACTGTCCATTTCAGAGAGGTTTTCTATGGGGATTTGCTGTTGCTGTGGACAGTTCCTGACATGGAAAGAGGTGGCAGCAGAGAGCGCTGTGTCAGACTGGAGAGAATACACCACTTCCTGCAGGACATACAGCAGCTGATAAGTACAGGAAGACTGGACATTTTTTTTACTAGAAATAAATTACAAATCTCTGGCACTTTCTTGCTCCAGTTGATTTGAAATATACATACATATAATATATATATATATATATATATATATATATATATATATATATATATATATATATATATATATATATTGTAGGGATCTTCCCGGGGGATGGTGTGTTTGGACACAGTTCACAACAGACTTGGACTTGTAAAATAACAGCTTGGCGTTTATTTGCAGCATAAACCGTCCATAACAGAAATATAGCAATACTGGGCTTTAAGAACAAAACAAAAGGTCTTCCCCGTCTGGGCGCTAACTAACACAGCAGGTTACCTCTCTGACACTTCAGTCGGCAGTATTGCGGGGTGTGAACAGGCCCCAGCAGCGGCTGTCTTCCCAGCTCTCACCAAACAGCATGCAGGCTGTTCACTCCTGGCTGAGAGAGAGAGACCTGTACACTGAGCACACCTTTTGCCTTCTCAGGCTGATTGGGATCAGAGCTCACCTGATCCCAAAACCCATACTGG
This sequence comes from Dendropsophus ebraccatus, assembly GCA_027789725.1. NCBI lineage: Eukaryota > Metazoa > Chordata > Amphibia > Anura > Hylidae > Dendropsophus > Dendropsophus ebraccatus. The sequence goes on from JAQFWZ010000025.1 coordinate 32,115,382, forward strand.
ATCGAGGGGGAGGGAATGGCAAGTCCCACTACCAACCTACCTGCCATTCCATGTAAGTCCAGGCCCGGCAATAATAAATAATAGCTCAGCAGCATAACACTGCTGAGCAACAGATCCCTCCTGGACTCACCATCTCACACTATGTATCAGCCTAGGTGAGATGTACACCCCCTCGAGCACTTCTCCAGTGACATGTCCACATATCCCCCCCCTCTTCTTCAGACCGGAGGGCTGAGCGTATTGTCCCCACAGACAGTGTACCCTTGATAGGGCGTCAGCATTTGCCTGTAATTTCCCTGGCCGGTGTTCTACAGTGAAATTGAAGTTTTGTAGGGACAGAAACCATCTAGTCACCCTCGCATTTCTCTCCTTATTAAGCTTCATCCATGTTAGGGGGGCATGGTCTGTCACTAACTTGAATCTCCTGCCTAGTAAGTAATACCGCAGGGATTCGAGGGCCCATTTCACTGCCAGACACTCTCGCTCAACTATGGCATAGTTTTTCTCGGCCGGGGATAGCTTCCTGCTTAAGTACATCACCGGGTGCTCCTCGCCATTCACGACCTGTGAGAGGACGGCACCTAACCCTGTGTTAGAGGCGTCTGTCTGTACTAGAAACTCTCGCCTAAAGTCAGGGGTAACTAGCACAGGCTGTTGGCACAAGGCAGACTTAAGGCTTTGAAAAGCCTTCTCGGCCTCTGGAGTCCATGTCACCATTGCGGACTTCGCACCCTTTGTCAGGTCAGTTAGTGGGGCTGCAACTGTGGCAAAGTTTGGCACAAACCTCCGGTAATAGCCCGTAATACCCAGGAACGCTCTGACCTGTTTCTTTGTGAGGGGTTGAGGCCAATTCTGTATTGCCTCAATTTTATTTAGTTGTGGTTTCACTAACCCCCTCCCAATAATGTAGCCCAGGTATTTGGCCTCCTCTAAGGCTAGTGCACACTTCTCTGCATTGATGGTTAACCTCGCATCACTTATGGCATCTAACACCGCCTGGACCTTACAGAGGTGACTTTCCCAATCCGGGCTAAAAATGACCACATCATCGAGGTAGGCAGCGGAGTAATCACGATGTGGTCGCAGAATCAAGTCCATCAACCTCTGAAAAGTGGCAGGGGCTCCATGTAACCCGAATGGCATCACTACATATTGGAAGAGCCCATCAGGGGTGGAGAATGCAGTCTTCTCTCTAGCCTTAGGAGTGAGTGGGATCTGCCAGTAGCCCTTAGTGAGATCGAGGGTAGTTATGTACCTGGCATTACCCATCCTTTCTATCAACTCATCTACCCTGGGCATGGGGTAGGCATCGAACTTGGAGATCTCATCTAACTTTCTAAAGTCATTACAGAACCTCCAAGTTCCATTGGGCTTTGGGATTAACACAATCGGGCTGGACCACTCGCTCTGGGACACCTCAATGACTCCTAGGTCAAGCATACGTTTTACCTCAGAGGATACCGCCTCCCTCCGGGCTTCTGGTATCCTATAGGGCTTCAGGTTTACTCTGCTTCTAGGCTCAGTTTCAATGTGATGACTAATGAGATGCGTACGCCCTGGAAGGTCAGAAAACTTGTCTTTATTTCTCTGCAGGAACTCCTTGGCTTCCTGCTTCTGGGACACTGATAGGGTGTCACCAATCCTGACCGGAGGGATTGGTGGTGACAGATGACCAACAGGATTTGTCGCCACCAAGGATTCCCTGTCTTTGCAGGGTTGGATCAGGTTTATGTGATACACTTGGAAAGGCTTCCTTCTACCTGGTTGGTGCACCTTGTAGTTGACCTCACTGATCTTCTCTACAATTTCATAGGGACCCTCCGGGCACGGACAGCAGCAGTAACTCCTAGTCGGGCGAGTATCTCCGCTCTTAGCCGAGCATAGTCTTTGACCTCTTGCTCACTGAGGTCATAGTAGGCTTTTTGAGGTTCGCCTGTTAAATAGGGCGCAATCACTTCTGCCCACTCAGTGGAGGGTAGCTTTTCTCGCTCAGCCACACGCTCAAAGACAGTTAAATAGGCCTCAACATCGTCATCAGCAGTCATCTTTTGCAGCGCACGCTACACGGCTCTTCTCACAGACAAAGTCTCTGGCGCGGCTGCTGCCACCAGCTGGGGATTAGCACCTGCAGACGCCTCTTGCTTTGCTATCAGGTGCTCAATAAGTCTCTGTTGTTGAGCCATCGCTTGTTCGTGGCGCAGATTAGCATCTGCCTGAGCCTGTTCATGGCGCAGGTTAGCGTCTGTCAGAGCCTGTTGTTGCTGCCGATTAGCCCGCTCATGGCGCAGATTGGCGTCTGTCAGAGCTTGTTGCTGTTGCAGACTCACTTGCATTAGCTGCTTTATCATCTCCTCCATGTTGCTTGTCTGTTTTTGGAGTGAAGCCGCAGCCGTCACCCAGGACATAAGCAGCTGTAGCCAAGGTGATGCACACCGTTGCCCCTAGCAACCGTTTTGCCCGCTCCGCAGCACCAATTGTAGGGATCTTCCCGGGGGATGGTGTGTTTGGACACAGTTCACAGCAGACTTGGACTTGTAAAATAACAGCTTGGCGTTTATTTGCAGCATAAACCGTCCATAACAGAAATATAGCAATACTGGGCTTTAAGAACAAAACAAAAAGGTCTTGCCCGTCTGGGCGCTAACTAACAACGCAGGTTACCTCTCTGGCACTTCAGTCGGCAGTATTGCGGGGTGTGAACAGGCCCCAACAGCGGCTGTCTTCCCAGCTCTCACCAAACAGCATGCAGGCTGTTCACTCCTGGCTGAGAGCCTCCCCTGTACACTGAGCCCACCTTTTGCCTTCTCAGGCTGATTGGGATCAGAGCTCACCTGATCCCAAAACCCACACTGGATCGAGGGGGAGGGAATGGCAGATCCCACTACCAACCTATCCAGCATTCCAGTAAATCCAGGCCCGGTAAAAATAAATAATAACTCAGCAGCATAACACTGCTGAGCAACAGATCCCTCCTGGACTCACCATCTCACACTATGCATCAGCCTGGGTGAGATGTACACCCCCTCGAACACATCTCCAGTGACATGTCTACAATATATATACACATATATATATATATATATATATATATATATATTTTTTATTTTTTATTTTTTATTTTTTTTTTGGTAAACAATCCCTTTAAGGGTTATTTCTTGCGGCTGCACATGTGAGTGGTAGAGGATCCGTGCAGGAAGGTGGAGGGTCTCAGCATCTGGTAAGCCGGACTATTACTGACATTACCAGAATCTTTAGTTGCACATCCTGTAGGAGACGTATGGGCGATCCAGCAGCTTTCTCTGGTGTCTGCATTTTCATAGTCTGACACCATATCACCTAGGTCTGTATATCACATAGGTCTGTATATCACATAGGTCTGTAGGTCTGTATATCACATAGGTCTGTATATCACCTAGGTCTGTAGGTCTGTATATCACATAGGTCTGTAGGTCTGTATATCACATAGGTCTGTATATCACATAGGTCTGTATATCACATAGGTCTGTAGGTCTGTATATCACATAGGTCTGTATATCACATAGGTCTGTATATCACATAGGTCTGTATATCACCTAGGTCTGTAGGTCTGTATATCACATAGGTCTGTAGGTCTGTATATCACATAGGTCTGTATATCACATAGGTCTGTAGGTCTGTATATCACATAGGTCTGTATATCACATGGGTCTGTATATCACATAGGTCTGTATATCACATAGGTCTGTATATCACCTAGGTCTGTATATCACATAGGTCTGTATATCACATAGGTCTGTAGGTCTGTATATCACATAGGTCTGTATATCACATAGGTCTGTATATCACATAGGTCTGTATATCACATAGGTCTGTATATCACATAGGTCTGTAGGTCTGTATATCACATAGGTCTGTATATCACATAGGTCTGTATATCACATAGGTCTGTAGGTCTGTATATCACATAGGTCTGTATATCACATAGGTCTGTATATCACATAGGTCTGTATATCACATAGGTCTGTAGGTCTGTATATCACATAGGTCTGTATATCACATAGGTCTGTATATCACATAGGTCTGTATATCACATAGGTCTGTATATCACATAGGTCTGTATATCACATAGGTCTGTATATCACATAGGTCTGTATATTACATAGGTCTGTATATCACCTAGGTCTGTATATCACATAGGTCTGTATATCACATAGGTCTGTAGGTCTGTATATCACATAGGTCTGTATATCACATAGGTCTGTATATCACATAATACTTCTTTATGGAGAATAAAAAAGAGAAAAGTTGTATTCACCTAAATGATCCCCTGATCAGCTGGCCCGGAGAAACGTCCTTGGTCTGGTTGTTGTAACCATAAAAGAGTTCCCCAAAAAGCGTCTGGTTCATGGGCACCTCGGGACTCTCCCCGCAGTGAGCTCCGCCAGGACACGATTCCGTCACCAGGTGACACGACAGCCCATCTGGCCCCAGTTTATAGTCTTCTATACAGCTGGAAGAAAACCACATAATTGGTTGAGTCAATAATGGATTCCGCGCTCTTAACTAGAGACTTAATCATTTGTTGCCGTCAGCAGATCTGTCTCCGCTTTGTTTCATTAGAATTAGTGACCTGCAATGCAGGAAAGCCACTCGGTAATTGCCGAGTCCCTTCCGTAAGACAACACGAAGACATCGCTCTGACCTTAACGCCAATTACAGCACAAAATAGTCAAATAAAATCCATAGACTGAATAAATGTAAACTCCACATTCACATATAACAAGGCCCAACCCCCGGCCCGGTGACACCGCTGAGGGCCGCCGCCATTTGTTGGCTAATGAGGATAGACTCCATCAATTAGACGCTCCTTTCATATTTTGCTCATGAGATTGATTTTTCTCAAACTTTTTGAAGATCTTTTGAAGAATTATATTTTTAACTCCCCGAAATTAACAAGTCATAAAATTCATTAAAAAGTCTCTTCTCATTGATTCCCCGGGAGGTAAATGAGGTCGCTGCGCCAGATCAGAGGAGGATCAATTATAGTAGAGGAAGAAGAGGAGACATCTCATGGAGGGTACGCCACGCGGATAGACCATGGTCCATGTGCCCGGTGAGTAGATGCACTTACCGCTGGTTATAATAGGTCGTGTTATTTACTCTTGGCCTCATCTATGTAGTTTTCATCGTGGTTGGCAGTGGCGTTGCTATAAGGGTCGCAGCGGTCGCCATGGTGACTGGGCCCCTAGGCTAGGGGGGCCCCGCTGCCCCCCCCGCACCACTTCCTGTCACTATGCAGTTCTCTCCAATGGGCTGTGATAATGACTTGTGATGAGCGAATAGTGAGATATTCAAATATTCGTACGAATATCCGCGAATATTCGAATATTCAATCGAATATTCGATCCCATTAAAGTCTATGGGAACAAGTATTCGATTAGTGAAAAACATCTATTTGACCATTTGGAGGATGAAACCAGAAGCTGGGGGATTTGAACGCTTATCGAATATTCGCGTGATATTCGTACGAATATCGAATATTCGAATATCTCACTATTCGATCGAACAGTATTCGCTCATCACTAATAATGACAGCCAGTTTGGGAGAAATGCACTAAGCCCCCTCTGCCCGGACCAGTGAGCTAACCAGATTGTCAGTCCCTGTGAGGCCGCCTGGTGCATAAAAGAAAGTATCAGGCAGCGCAGGGGACAGCCCTTACTTCCTGCCCGAGGCCCCTCCCCCCCCTCCCTCTCCCCCTCCCCTCCTCCCTCTCCCCCTCCCCTCCTCCCTCTCCCCCTCCTCCCCTTCCTCCCCCTCCCTCCCCCTCCTCCCCTTCCTCCCCCTCCCTCCCCCTCCTCCCCTTCCTCCCCCTCCTCCCCCTCCTCCCCCTCCTCCCCTCCTCCTCCCCCTCCCCCCCTCCTCCCCCTCCCCCTCCTCCCCCTCCTCCCCTTCCTCCCCCTCCTCCTCCTCCTCCCCTTCCTCCCCTTCCTCCCCCTCCTCCCCCTCCTCCCCCTCCTCCTCCCCCTCTCCCCCTCCTCCTCCCCCTCCTCCTCCCCCTCTCCCCCTCCTCCTCCCCCTCTCCCCCTCCTCCCCCTCCTCCTCCTTCTCCCCCTCCTCCCCCTCCTCCCCCTCCTCCTCCTCCTCCTCCGCCCCCCTCCTCCCCCTCCTCCTCCTCCCCCTCCTCCCCCTCCTCCCCTTCCTCCCCCTCCTCCCCCTCCTCCCCTTCCTCCCCCTCCTCCCCCCGGAACTACCTGAGCATCTGCTGAGAGCCGGAACCCCATTACAAGGCTCTAGGAAAAGGAGGAACAGGAAGTCTGCTGCACTGGTCCCAGGACGCTGATCAGTGAGAGGACAACATGTCCCCTGCAGGAGGAAGCTCCGCCCACAGACTGCCCGCAGGAGAGGAGGACTATGGTAGTGCTGCTGTGTACTGTCTGTCTGTCTGGGTATATATCTGTCTATATGACAGCCTGTGTAGAACTAAAGCTCCCAGCATGCCCTGACAGCCTGGGTAGAACTAAAGCTCCCAGCATGCCCTGACAGCCTGGGTAGAACTACTGCTCCCAGCATGCCCTGACAGCCTGTGTAGAACTACTACTCTCCGCATGCCCTGACAGCCTGTGTAGAACTACTACTCCCAGCATGCCCTGATAACCTGTGTAGAACTACAGCTCCCAGCATGCCCTGACAGCCTGTGTAGAACTACAGCTCCCAGCATGCCCTGACAGCCTGTGTAGAACTACTAGTCCCAGCATGCCCTGACAGCTTGTATGTGTAGAACTACTACCACCCAGCCTGTATGTGTATAACTACTGCTCCCAGCATGCCTCAGTCCCCCTTAGTCACCCCCAGCTCCCCCTCAGTCACCCCCAGTCTGCCCCAGCTCCCCCTCAGTCACCCCCAGCTCCCCCCAGTCACCCCCAGTCCCTCTCAGTCTTCCTCAGTCACCCCCAGCTCCCTCTCTGGCTGCCAGTCTGAGAGGATCCTATAAATGAGGCTGCCGGCTGCCCAGTAGAGCTGTCAGTGCTGAGAGAAGAGATGACGGATCCTGTGCGGTGAGATACAGAAGTAGCTGGAGAAATTATGAAGGTCACCGTCCTATCACCAACGACAGTGGCGCAGTACAAGAGGTAGAGGCAGTAGCACGGTATATGAGGGAACACAGTGACAGTATATAGGACACATTGGCACATAAGGGGGCGTCACCTTAGAGTAATTGGATATAATGTTTTTGGCCTCTGACTGTGTCTGATTGGTTAGGATGGGGGGGAGGGGAGGGGGGGGGGCAAGCTAAAATTTAGCATCAGGGCCCATCAGCCTTTAGCTACGCCCCTGGTGGTTGGGTTCTTCTAGTGAATATTCTGCTGGGCCAAAGGTTCATGTGTATGGGGGGGGAATAAGAGGGGAAGCTCAGCCGACAGCTACTGGAGGTGGAGGAGCACCCTAAAGGGATTGTACAGGGAAAATGACACATTTCAGGACAGCTGAGGGGATGGGGGGGGTGTAGTTTTTAATTTTATTTATTTTTATTTTTTTTTTTTTTGGGGGGGGGGGGGAGTAAAGATAATAAACAGGTAATAAACACCTGATGACAGCCACAGCCGGCAGCCCTGGTCACCTGTTGGCTCATCAATCGGACGGTACCAGCGGTTGGGGGGGAGGGGGATCCAGTGTAATTTTTTAATGTTGGCCCCTTTGGAATATTACTCTTTCCAAGGAGACGGCAGAGTTCGCCATTGAGCCACTTAGACCGGATATTCCTGGAGTAGAGTTGTGTTCTAACCAATATAAATGATGAATAAGACGGGTTCACAAATGCTTCTGGTATTTATGCTGCATTGTAAACCACCGTGTCGCCGGCTGTGAATCATCTCACACCGCTATAGGAGATACAAAGGTGAATCTTCATCAGCCCAAACGCCTTTGGTTTACAAGACAATTAAACGTGCCGCTCAGCAGCTCATTTTGCTGCGACAGAAAAACACAGAGGATTTGGCAGAGCGGAAACGATGAAAGGTTACCGATATTAATAGCGTCAGCCAATTATCTCATTTGGGTAATTATGTTACATTGATACTTGCTGTGTACACAATGGTCGCATTTACCCCAACTGGAGCAGAGGACAAACAATGGAACATCTATTGTTACAGGCAGCAAACTGGAGGAATAACAGGGCCGCAATGGCGCTAGGTGCTGCAGATTCTCTTCATATTGTCTGTTTTACATTTCTTTTCCAGTATTTAAAGGGGATTTCTGGCAATTCGATCCTTTAAAAGGGTCCAACTGGATTTGAAATAAAAGATTCTGTTCACATTGTTTTTGACCTTCCTGTTTAGTTTGTTTATTTGTTCTTTTCGATTCTTTAAAAAAAATTGCAGTTGCAGTTCTCATTCTGACCACTGGGGGTAAAACTAAGCTAAGACTTCCTGTTGTCTGTGGTGATAAGAAGAGGCTGCAGTAAAGTGATCTGTACAGCATTGCAGCGTCATGTGACACCAGTAGATAGAGGAGACAATAGCAGCTCCCTGGGGAATGACCTCTTCACAGGTCACAGAGCGTGCTCAGTAATGTCTCACATTCATCTCAAGGGGACACAGTCTGTATAATGTTGTCTATGTCCATGAGCCTGGCTGTAAAGCATGTCACTAAATGCTGTTAAGAACAGTCCAGGCAATATGGCCGCCCTCATAACAATGTACAAGTAGGGAAATAAAATAACTTGCAGTCAGAAACCGATTAGAATAAAAGAAGTTTTAGTATCTGACTCTGATCAGTAACAGAAAATCTAAGTGACACATTCCCTTTAAAGAGGTTATCAAGGATTTTAAAAATGCACAAATACTTTCTCGCAAAAACAGCACCACCCCTGTCCTCAGGATATGTGTGGTATTACAATTCACCTCAATAGAACTGAGCTGCAAACTGCATCCAAGCTGAGTACAGGAGTGGGGGTTATGGCTCTGGATGAATGCAGACACAGGCTAAGGTCACACAATGGGATTTTGCGTCTGTCATTGCCGATGGCCATTAACAAGACGTCCGTTATTTGTCGATGACCAACATCTATAATGATCATAATCAATACAAAAATTGTCACAGGCATAAAACACAAAAATTGGCAATAGAGATGAGCGAAGGGAGCCTGCCGAACCCAGGTTCATTTCAAACTTTGCAAAAAATTTGGTTGCTACTGAACCAACCTTTTTGCTAAGTTTAGAACAAGTTCGGCAAGATGGCGGCTGCACATTAACCCCTCCCCCCCCAAAAAAAAGGGTTTTCTCACCTGTCCACGCTGTCCTTGTGTCCTCCAATGGTCTTCTGCCTGTTCAGTCAATCATTGCCTTAGACAGGACAGTGATTGGCCGAGCAGGTTGTCTCTAGAGTGACAGCCCACTCAGACTATCACTTGCAGCAGTGCTATCTCGTCTAAGTCAGCCTGTGATTGGCTGAGCTGGCTGTCACTCTAGAGACACTCTAGTGACCTTAGCCATAGACTGGGTTTTTTTTTGGGGGGGGGGGGAGGGGTTAATGTGCAGCCGCCATCTTGCCGAACTTGTTTTTGTTGTTTTACTCTTATTATATATGATGCAACAGAATAATTCATATAAGGTTAGCACTTTCTATGATTCTTACCCACAAACCATTAGGATGTTGTACATCTCCGGGTCATCGGGGAAGGGGACCTCTTTCTGCAGACACAGCTGTTCACAGCCTCCATTGAAGCCATCGGAGCAGTCGACTCCCACCTGCCGATTGTAGCAGCCCGAGGCGTCTTTCATAGGACTCAGCCCTGGCGGGCACTGCGGAGAGGAGAGATTAATGCACTAGGCCGCCATTGTAATAACAAGCGTTTTATTATTGTCCTTGAATGCGATTTTTATCCGGCACAAGATGTTATACGTCCATTTATTCCAAAGCTTTCTGATTCCTTTCTGCATTTTGAGAGTGCATTATGAAAAATGAAGAGTTTCTTATTTATTTGTGTGTTGTTCTGCCAAATCTAAAGCATTTTAATCAAGTGGCTGACAATTGATCTGCCTGCTGGAGATGTTCACATCTTCTCTCTTCATTCTTAAGAGTTCAGTTTATGGAATACAAACCGCATTTTAGTGGAAGCAGCGACTCGGAGGATGAGGTTGCTAAGCAATGATCCAGACAGAACAAAACTTCAAAAATAAGTTTGTCTACTGGTAACTTAAAACCCTCAGATCCCGCAATAAACACCAAAACTCCAAGCCAAGACCCAGGAAAAAAAAAACACCAAAACTCCAAGCCAAGACCGAAAAAAAAAACCCCACTACAAACACAACCCGAGACCAAACCAAGACCAAAGGATAAAAATACAACCGAGACCAAAGTGAAACTAAAAACACAACACAAAATTGAGCCAAGACAAAAAAGAAACAAAACAGACCAGGCCAAGACCAAAGAGAAAAAAAACACTAAAAACACAACCCGAGATCAAGCCAAGATTAAAGAGAAAAAAACTCACTTAGAACACAACCCAAGACCAAGCCAAGACCAAAGAGAGAAAAAAAACACACTAAAAACAGAACCCGAGACCAAGCCAAGACCAAAGAGAAAAAAACACTAAAAACATTACAAATACAACCCGAGACCAAGCCAAGCCCAAAGAAAAACAACACTAAAAACACAAGCCAAGACCAAAGATAAAAAGAAAAACAACACTAAAAACACAACCCAAGACCAAGCCAAGACCAAAGAAAAACAACACTAAAAACACAAGCCAAGACCAAAGATAAAAAGAAAAAAAACACTAAAAACACAACATGAACCGCAGCTCTGACAGAGATAAGAGCTCGGCTGAGCCAATAAGATCGCTTTCTTCACTCTGCATATAAAGTAAGGGGAAAGGGTTGTGGGTGTGTGGGTGTGTGGGTATGTGGTTGTGTGTGTGTGTGTATGTGGGTATGTGTGTGGGTATGTAGTGTGTGTGCGTGCGTGCGTGGATGTGGCTGTGTGGGTATGTGTGTGTGGGTATGTAGCTGTGTGTGTGTGGGTATGTAGCTGTGTGTGTGTGGGTATGTAGCTGTGTGTGTGTGGGTATGTAGTGTGTGTGTGTGTGTGTGTGTGTGCGTGCGTGCGTGGATGTGGCTGTGTGGGTATGTGTGTGTGGGTATGTAGCTGTGTGTGTGGGGGTATGTAGTGTGGGGGTGTGTGGGTATGTGGCTGTGTGTGTGTTGGTATACAGTGTAAGGGTATGTGGCTGTGTGTGTAAGGGTATACAGTGTGGGGATATGTAGTGTGTGTGGGTGTGTAGCTATGTGGGTGTGTTACTCGAGAGCATGTGTGAACTGCTCCTTACTATTGGGTAAACAGATGGGGGGACTAGGGGGACACTTTATCAGCCATAAAAAATATTGAGGTGTAAAAGCCTGTAAATAATATTACTATAAATAGTAAATCCAGAGGAGATTGAAATATATTAGGATTAAGCAGAGGAGGGACAGAATATAGACACTTTCTATGATTATGAATACAGAAGAACTTGTGTGAGAAGATCTGTGGGGATGACCTTCTCCAGGAAGATGTCCACTACATAATACTGTATATAGTGGACTGAAGAAGGTCTGGGGGAATCATCATCTCTACGAGAGGTTTTCCTGTTTTAGGCCTCATGTGTATAGTCAACCTCTGCAGAGTCCCTGATACGGTGTCAGTGTGAGGCCTGTATTTCCCTGCTTGAAGGCTTAGAGGGAACATTGTCGAGATATCTGGGGGGCCAAGCTGACACTAGGGCCCCATGAGCCTTTAGCTTTGTTCCTGGATGGATTCTCTAAAGAAAATACCATATATCTTATATGGGAATCGTATCTAACCTCCTGTTATGTCCCTATTGCACAGGAGACGCAGAGGAGGAAGGTAAGTGTCTTATAGTATGACTCTTACCTTCCTCCTCGGCGACGTTTGATGCAGTTAATTGTTTACTCCATAGTCCGGTGGGACTGTTAGGGGTGGACAGTGCTCCTAACAGCCTCACCAGACCATAGAGTAAACGACTAACTGCACCGATCAGCGCTGAGGATGAAGGTAAGAAACATACTATAAGAGACATACCTTCCTCCTCGGCGTCTCCTGTGCAAAAGTAACATATCTGTTACAGCCACAGCCACAGCACACCAAACACCGCCCCCCCCCCCGCAGTGGCCCCAGTGTCATCCCCGGCCATGTGTTCCCCTGTGCTCCCTGCCAGCTGCCTTCCTTCTCAGGTCTCAGCCCTGCCCTGACATATGTGTTGGAGCCTCTGCATGCTTCCCATAGCGGGTGGTCCCAGCTCTCCGTGATTCCTGCATGAGGTTCCAGCCGTGACTCTTGCTTTGTTCCTGTCTTCCTACATGTCTCTAGCTGCGCCTCGCCACCGTAAGCAAGCCAGGGGCTTTATCAGGGGCGTCTGACGTCCTGGGACAAGAAGAGTCTCCTTGCCACATCATACCACCTGATCGCCTAATGCTGGTCACCACCTCAGTTCTTCAAAATGTTCCCCCTGGGAAGACCTATGTACGCTCCAAAGAATTCTGAAATGGGGTCATATTTCCTTGATCCCCGGGCGTCCTGGAGTCCTTAAGACCGGGCCACTGATCTCCTGCCACTACTGGTTGTCGAGTCTATCAAAGGACGTCAATGACTATGTGGCTTCCTGCACCACCTGTGACCAAAACAAACCTTCCCGACAAAGACCAGCAGGCTTTCTTTAGCCTTCGCCCATTCCAGCCCACCTTTTGACACCTATTGCCATGGACTTGGTTATCGATGTTCCTCCCTCTGCAGGTAACACTGTCATCTGGGTGGTTACGGATCGGTTTTCCAAAATGTCTAATTTCGTGCCTCTTTCTGGTTTACCCTCTGCTCCTCGTCTGGCCAGCCTCTTCTTCCAGCATGTTTTCCGCTTGCACAGCCTACCGCAACATATTGTTTTGCACAGGGGACTTCAGTTTGTCCTGAGGTTTTGGCATGCTCTCTGATCCCAGCTCCAGGTCAAGTTGGACTTTTCTTCGGCCTATTACCCTGAGATCAACAAAAAAGTCGAGAGAATCAGCCAGGTTCCAGGAAACTATCTTCATCATTTTGTTTCTGGCCTCAAGGACAACAGGTCTAGTCTACTTCCCTGGGCAGTGTTCTCCTATAATCACCTAGACTCAAGTTCTACCGGCAAATCACCATTTTTCATTGTCTGTGGGTGACAACCTCTCCCTCCGGTCTACCTCTGTCTACATCTTCTGAGGTAGCAGCCGTGGCCGAATTGGTAAAATACTTTAAGTCCATTTGAGAAGAGATGCACCAATCCCTAATACATGCAACTGGTCAGATAAAGGCCCAGGCAGACAAGAAGAGGAGACCTGCCATACCCTTCACTCCTGGTGACTAGGTTTGGTTCTCCGGTAAGTATGTGAGACTTCAAGTCAAGATTCCAAGTTACATCAATCTGGTTATCTATAAACTACATCTGCCTCACACCATACAAATTCCGAACTTCTTCCATGTCTCCCTCCTGAAGCGGGCGGTCCTTATCCGCTTCTCTAGGAAAACCCTCTCCCCTCCTCCGCAAGCAGTATCCTCAGACATCTATACTGTCAAGGACATTCTGGCTATGAGGATGGTCAGAAGGTCTGAATCCAACATCTTGTATTGGGACCTCATCAAGAGCTTCTTGCAGGCAAGAAAGAGGGGGAGGCCAAAGGGGGAAGAGGGGCACAGTTACAGATGTGGCCACGGCATGTACCTCCCGCCACCGCCACGCTATCAACCCCGGCCGCATGTGACCCTGTGTCCCTCACCAACCATCTTCCTTCTGGGGTCTCTGCTCCTCCTACGGTGTGCATGTGCTGGCTCTGCTTAGATTTAAAGGGCCAGCATGCCCCTGATGTGTTCCCGCTGCCTGTGGTTCCAGCCGTCAGTCCTGCGTTGTTCCCGCTGCCTGTGGTTCCAGCCGTCAGTCCTGCTGTGTTCCCGCTGCCTGTGGTTCCAGCCGTCAGTCCTGCGTTGTTCCCGCTGCCTGTGGTTCCAGCCGTCAGTCCTGCTGTGTTCCCGCTGCCTGTGGTTCCAGCCGTCAGTCCTGCTGTGTTCCCTCTGCCTGTGGTTCCAGCTGTCAGTCCTGCTGTGTTCCCGCTGCCTGTGGTTCCAGCCGTCAGTCCTGCGTTGTTCCCGCTGCCTGTGGTTCCAGCCGTCAGTCCTGCTGTGTTCCCGCTGCCTGTGGTTCCAGCCGTCAGTCCTGCTGTGTTCCCTCTGCCTGTTGGATTTATATAACCTGATGAGAGTTCCCCTTTAAGTGACAGGTTAGGCCATCAGTATTCTCCCGCCCTGTGTTCGGCTATCACTCAGAGCTTTGACTTATTGCTTGGCACGAGTCACCCAGGTATGGGCCTATTGGGCACCAACAATGGTTGTGGTACGGTGCCAGGAGGGTAATCGGGGCGCACTGGCAGTTTGACCATCGGTTTTGCCGCCTTGAATGATCCTTATTATGTTAGATTGTTAGCAAGGTAAGATGGAGGCTAAAAAAAAAGGCAACACAACACGGCCCAGCACAGGCTTCACATGGCGCCGGGTCTATAATACCTATTGATTACAATGTCCCAGCTAAATAAAAGCTGAATTTGTACGTTTCGTTGCTCTAAACGTGGGAATGAGGCCTTTTCTTTCTCGCTGCATCTGACTTTTATTTCGTCAGTATTTTTTATGCGGTGATTTGAACGTTGCCCGCTGAGCTCTTTTCTATTTGCTGCCGCACAATCCTCCGTTTCTAAATATACTCTTGTCTTCTCTCCCGGCGTCTTTTCTTCCAATCCTCATTCTCACCTCCTTCCCCTGTTATCCTCTTCTCTGTTTCACAATCACAGGCTGCTTGTGATTCAATTTCTCTTGTTAACAGATCTGGTCCCCTTTGAGGGGAACAAAATACCACCGACACTTCTCTTTTCTGTGTTTGATGGAGCAGGTGCAGCGAGGTGTTACATACTAAATGAGGGGAGGTGTGATCGCAACCCCCCCCCCCCCCGCCCGCCCGCCATCGGTGTCAGCGGAGAACGCCAGGTGCTACATGTTACCTGGAGATGATGAGCGGCCAGATTCATGGAGGCAAACATATGTCGCACACCTCACGCTTATTACAGGGTGCAGTCACTTTTGTATCAGGTTTACTTTGCTGTTTCTGTAATTTTGCAGATTTACCAGAAATGAAATTGACTTTTGCAGCGTTTGGATTCATCATTCATGTTGCTGGGCTCCTCACAGATGTCTGGTCTCCTCTTCCATATTATTTGATATTGGGAATGGACTGATTGGGTGATCGGTGCTGTAACGATATTCTACGATTCATGGTCCGACTGCTACATAAGCTTCACAACTAGTGACCAGCGGACTTGCCAAAGGTTCGGTGGGTTTGGTGAAATTCTCCAAACACTGGTGGATACAGCCATGGGCCACAACATGTGAATAGCATCAATCACGGCCGTTGCAATTTGCAACAATGGTTGTTATTTATGCTAAACATACGTTGTATTGGAACAAATGTAATCCTGGCCGGAACATATACACATAGTACATATATACATACACATAGTATACACATGGAACATATATACATACACATAGTACATATATACATACACATAGTATACACATAGTACATATATACATACACATAGTATACACATAGTACATATATACATACACATAGTATACACATGGAACATATATACATACACATAGTATACACATAGTACATATATACATACACATAGTGTACACATAGTACATATATACATACACATAGTATACACATAGTACATATATACATACACATAGTACATATATACATACACATAGTATACACATAGTACATATATACATACACATAGTATACACATAGTACATATATACATACACATAGTATACACATAGTACATATATACATACACATAGTACATATATACATACACATAGTATACACATAGTACATATATACATACACATAGTATACACATAGTACATATATACATACACATAGTATACACATAGTACATATATACATACACATAGTATACACATAGTACATATATACATACACATAGTATACACATGGAACATATATACATACACATAGTACATATATACATACACATAGTATACACATAGTACATATATACATACACATAGTACATATATACATACACATAGTATACACATAGTACATATATACATACACATAGTATACACATAGTACATATATACATACACATAGTACATATATACATACACATAGTATACACATAGTACATATATACATACACATAGTACATATATACATACACATAGTATACACATAGTACATATATACATACACATAGTATACACATGGAACATATATACATACACATAGTACATATATACATACACATAGTATACACATAGTACATATATACATACACATAGTATACACATAGTACATATATACATACACATAGTACATATATACATACACATAGTATACACACTACATATATACATACACATAGTATACACATAGTACATATATACATACACATAGTATACACATAGTACATATATACATACACATAGTATACACATTACATATATACATACACATAGTATACACATAGTACATATATACATACACATAGTATACACATAGTACATATATACATACACATAGTATACACATAGTACATATATACATACACATAGTATACACATAGTACATATATACATACACATAGTATACACATAGTACATATATACATACACATAGTATACACATTACATATATACATACACATAGTATACACATAGTACATATATACA
Source organism: Dendropsophus ebraccatus (assembly GCA_027789725.1). Classification (NCBI taxonomy): domain Eukaryota; kingdom Metazoa; phylum Chordata; class Amphibia; order Anura; family Hylidae; genus Dendropsophus; species Dendropsophus ebraccatus. The sequence goes on from JAQFWZ010000025.1 coordinate 32,132,204, forward strand.
TACACATAGTATACACATAGTACATATATACATACACATAGTACATATATACATACACATAGTATACACATAGTACATATATACATGCACATAGTATACACATAGTACATATATACATACACATAGTATACACATAGTACATATATACATACATACACATAGTATACACATAGTACATATATACATACACATGGTATACACATAGTACATATATACATACACATAGTATATGCTCTGTCCGGGATTCCATCTGGCTGCACAAAAAACTGACATGTCAGTTCACACAATGGAGCGTGCGGCTTCGGCCACACACTCCATTGTGTGCAGTGGTGAATTGGGATGCAGGAGCACACGGGTATGCCCACATCCAAATTCACTAGAAATGATGATCTTCAGTAACACCGGCTGTTCTGTCACAGAACGGTTGGTGTTATAAGTAGTGGGAACATGGCCCTAAGCTGTATATATGGTTTCCTGGCAGACGCCAGGAGTCAAATGGCTAGCGTTCAGGTTTGGAGAACTGCACCAAACCAGAAGTTTTAGAAAATTTGCTCAACAGTAGTCGTTTTATAGAGAGACAGGTTTCTTAATATGCTAATGAGGCTGTAGTAATATGCTAATGAGGCTGTAGTAATATGCTAATGAGGCTGTAGTAATATGCTAATGAGGCTGTAGTAATATGCTAATGAGGCTGTAGTAATATGCTAATGAGGCTGTTGGGTGCACCTCAGATGGTGCATCAATATGACCCCCACTTGCTCCTCTAGCAGCGCCCTCTACTGAACAGCAAGGTCACCCCTCCTCAGTGACGTCTCCGCAGAAGGGCCGGAGATCCGGATGCCATAACCTACTTAGAGAATAAATTCAGCATAATATCATGCCAAGCTACAGAAGAAAACTAAGGAGAGCTGGATGTGCGCACAATGACAAACACAGTATATATACAGTATATACAGTATAATATATAAGCGAAGAAAAAGTGGTTTTTGTTCACCCATTGGTAAGCAACGTTTCAATCTCTCCTTGAGATCTTTGCTTGAAAAAGATCTCAAGGAGAGATTGAACAGTTGCTTACCAATGGGTGAATAAAAACCACTTTTTCTTCACTTATATTGGAGTGCCGCCTCATTCGACTACTACAGTATAATATATATATGGAGAAGGTGTCACCAGAGTTAAGAGCCGGTAACCTCACTTGATATGTCCTAGGATATTTATGTATGTATATGTGTGTATGTATATATATATATATATATATATATATATATATATATACGGTTAGGATATGTACAGTATGTGTATATATGTATGTGTATCTTAGGATATGTATGTATGTGTATAAAGCATACCCCATCTCCCCATTCCCAGTGCTCTTAGCTTCTTCCAATGACATGCTGATTGTGCAGGAGGCGGTCCCCTCTGTGATTGGCTGAGCAGGCACTTCCGGCAGGTCGGCATGTCATCAGGAATAGGAAGTGCAAAGTACCGGGATTCAGGAGCAGAACGGCAAAGCAGGAAAAACATCCAGTATAAAGGAATGGGAATGCAATGTTATAACACCGCACAGGTAAGTAAGTCATTTACCTTCCTCATTGTTATATATATATATATATATATATATATATATTAGTAATGCTCACCAAGAGGCTTCCTGCCTGGTGGTCACACATGTGCCTCTATAACTCCCATAGTGATAGCTCCGTACATGCCCCTCATGAGGAGACGGATATGAAGAAAAAGTAAGATGATGATGATGATGAAGATGATGATATAAAAAAGAAAAGCGCCCGCAGTATCCTGTGTGTGTGATGCAGCTGGCAGTGTACGCTACCTATCATTGTGTTATTTCCTGTACAGTATTTGGAAAGGGGGGAATAGAATCTAAAGTTGAGCTGATGTCATACTGGGATGTGCGCACCTACGCAGACATAGCGTGCAGCCGCCTCTGAACACCTACGCACTGACCCATTTTACAGAAGGTCTCTCCAGAGACGGCAGCATTTACAGCAGAGATAACATTTACATTATCCAGCAGGTTCTATCCTGGAGGAATCGCAACGTTCCGCTCGGGTTCCGCTCTGTTCCGTATTAAAATAAGATGAAAAGGTAAATAATACAACGCGCAGCTCTCGGCTTTCTGTAATGTACCTCGCACTTTAAAGTGTAACAGCCATTTAGTCAAGAGAGTGCAAGTGATTATAAGACTCTCTGTAATAGGTTTTATTAAGCAAAAGAGTTTCCTACCCCCCCCCCCCCCCAGCAGGATTTCTGTGTCCATTATGGTCTATGGAGAGGGGAGGGGCCGAGGGGGATGAGTGAGCCTATTAGTTACTTTCTTCAAATCGCTTGTACTAAAAATTTTGTAAAAGTTTAAATGACAGGAACACTTTGTTATTGACATTTTACTAAAAAACCTAAAACACCCTAAAGCATCACATGTTACTAGGATTTTCTATCAGGATTCATTCATTCAAGTATAAAAAAAAACCAAAGCGATAAAAGACGAAGTTTGGGAACAAAAAATTACATTAAATAAATGTTTTAAAAGGAATAATCAGAAAACAACGTATTCAATATGGCGTCTGCATATACAGAATGAAGGGACTGGGAAGCCCCCGCTCCCTCAGATGCCAGGTTACCGCAGCTCAGCCGCCAATCAATTTACAGGGGGCATCCGGCTCTGTATAACGTGTATATTGGGGGCATCCGGCTCTGTATATTGGGCAGCATCCGGCTCTGTATAACGTGTATATAGGGGGCATCCGGCTCTGTATATTGGGCAGCATCCGGCTCTGTATAACGTGTATATTGGGGGCATCCGGCTCTGTATATTGGGCAGCATCCGGCTCTGTATAACGTGTATATAGGGGGCATCCGGCTCTGTATATTGGGCAGCATCCGGCTCTGTATAACGTGTATATTGGGGGGCATCCGGCTCTGTATAATGTGTATATAGGGGGCATCCGGCTCTGTATATTGGGGGGCATCCGGCTCTGTATAATGTGTATATTGGGGGGCATCCGGCTCTGTATAACGTGTATATAGGGGGGCATCCGGCTCTGTATAACGTGTATATTGGGGGCATCCGGCTCTGTATAACGTGTATATAGGGGGCATCCGGCTCTGTATATTGGGGGGCATCCGGCTCTGTATAACGTGTATATTGGGGGCATCCGGCTCTGTATATTGGGGGGCATCCGGCTCTGTATAACGTGTATATTGGGGGGCATCCGGCTCTGTATAACGTGTATATAGGGGGGCATCCGGATCTGTATATTGGGGGGCATCCGGCTCTGTATAACGTGTATATAGGGGGGCATCCGGCTCTGTATATTGGGGGGCATCCGGCTCTGTATAACGTGTATATAGGGGGCATCCGGCTCTGTATATTGGGGGGCATCCGGCTCTGTATAACGTGTATATAGGGGGCATCCGGCTCTGTATATTGGGGGGCATCCGGCTCTGTATAACGTGTATATTGGGGGGCATCCGGCTCTGTATAACGTGTATATAGGGGGCATCCGGCTCTGTATAACGTGTATATAGGGGGCATCCGGCTCTGTATATTGGGGGGCATCCGGCTCTGTATAACGTGTATATAGGGGGGCATCCGGCTCTGTATAACTTGTATATAGGGGGCATCCGGCTCTGTATAATGTGTATATTGGGGGGCATCCGGCTCTGTATAACGTGTATATAGGGGGGCATCCGGCTCTGTATAGCGTGTATATAGGGGGGCATCCGGCTCTGTATAACTTGTATATAGGGGGCATCCGGCTCTGTATTATGTGTATATTGGGGGGCATCCGGCTCTGTATAACGTGTATATTGGGGGGCATCCGGCTCTGTATATTGGGCAGCATCCGGCTCTGTATAACGTGTATATTGGGGGCATCCGGCTCTGTATATTGGGGGGCATCCGGCTCTGTATAATGTGTATATTGGGGGGCATCCGGCTCTGTATAACGTGTATATTGGGGGCATCCGGCTCTGTATAATGTGTATATTGGGGGCATCCGGCTCTGTATAACGTGTATATTGGGGGCATCCGGCTCTGTATAACGTGTATATAGGGGGCATCCGGCTCTGTATATTGGGGGCATCCGCCTCTGTATAACGTGTATATTGGGGGCATCCGGCTCTGTATAACGTGTATATTGGGGGCATCCGGCTCTGTATAACGTGTATATTGGGGGGCATCCGGCTCTGTATAACGTGTATATTGGGGGCATCCGGCTCTGTATAACGTGTATATTGGGGGCATCCGGCTCTGTATAACGTGTATATAGGGGGCATCCGGCTCTGTATATTGGGGGCATCCGCCTCTGTATAACGTGTATATTGGGGGCATCCGGCTCTGTATAACGTGTATATTGGGGGCATCCGGCTCTGTATAACGTGTATATTGGGGGGCATCCGGCTCTGTATAACGTGTATATTGGGGGCATCCGGCTCTGTATAACGTGTATATAGGGGGCATCCGGCTCTGTATAACGTGTATATTGGGGGCATCCGGCTCTGTATAACGTGTATATAGGGGGCATCCGGCTCTGTATAACGTGTATATAGGGGGGCATCCGGCTCTGTATAACGTGTATATTGGGGGCATCCGGCTCTGTATATTGGGCAGCATCCGGCTCTGTATAACGTGTATATAGGGGGCATCCGGCTCTGTATAACGTGTATATTGGGGGCATCCGGCTCTGTATAACGTGTATATAGGGGGGCATCCGGCTCTGTATAACGTGTATATTGGGGGCATCCGGCTCTGTATATTGGGCAGCATCCGGCTCTGTATAACGTGTATATAGGGGGCATCCGGCTCTGTATATTGGGGGCATCCGGCTCTGTATATTGGGGGCACCCGGATCTGTATAACGTGTATATTGGGGGCATCCGGCTCTGTATATTGGGCAGCATCCGGCTCTGTATAACGTGTATATAGGGGGGCATCCGGCTCTGTATATTGGGGGGCATCCGGCTCTGTATAACGTGTATATAGGGGGGCATCCGGCTCTGTATAACGTGTATATAGGGGGGCATCCGGCTCTGTATAACGTGTATATAGGGGGGCATCCGGCTCTGTATAACGTGTATATTGGGGGCATCCGGCTCTGTATATTGGGCAGCATCCGGCTCTGTATAACGTGTATATTGGGGGCATCCGGCTCTGTATATTGGGCAGCATCCGGCTCTGTATAACGTGTATATTGGGGGGCATCCGGCTCTGTATAACGTGTATATAGGGGGGCATCCGGCTCTGTATAACGTGTATATTGGGGGCATCCGGCTCTGTATATTGGGCAGCATCCGGCTCTGTATAACGTGTATATTGGGGGCATCCGGCTCTGTATATTGGGCAGCATCCGGCTCTGTATAACGTGTATATTGGGGGCATCCGGCTCTGTATAATGTGTATATTGAGGGGATCTGGCTCTGTATAAGGTGTACATGGGGGAGGGGGGGCATCCAGCTCTGTATAACATGTATATTGGGGGGCATCCGGCTCGGTATAACGCGTATATTGAGGGGATCTGGCTCTGTATAAGGTGTATATTGGGGGGCATCCGGCTCTGTATAAGGTGTACATGGGGGAGGGGGGGGCGTCCGGCTCTGTATAACATGTACATTGGTGGGCACTGCGGCTCTGCTGAAGAGTTGCCCACCGATCAGCTATTAGAGGCCTATCCAGAGGATTTGCCCAGAGAACCCTTTAAGAGGGAACCTGTCACCCAGACAATGCTACTGTATCTAATCTATCACTATCATGTTATAGAGCAGGAAGAGCCGAGCAGATTAATATATAACTTTATGGGAAAAGATTCAGTATAACTTGATACATGTTGATTGCAATCCCTGCTGATTCTGGGTTAAGGAGTCCAGTGGGCGGAGTCACTCAGTGGACTGGACTTCTTAACATAGAAACATCAGAGATTTCAATGAATAAATTACGTTATAGTGAATCTTTCCCCATATATATATATATATATATATATATCACTCCGCTCAGCTCCACCTGCTCTATAAGATGGTGCTGATAGATTAGGCAGCGTCTTCATGGTGACGGGTTCCCTTTAATGAACTAAAAACTAAATACATGAGACATTCCCTGTAGTGTTTAGGTACAGAACTCTATGCAGATATTACATTATAGACCCTATGGGCCCCCTGGATGGTTTGGGAGGTCATAGAGGCAAAATATGTGTAAGTTACCTGAGAAGGGCAATAACGGAGTACAGTGGTGTCGCAGCGTGGTCAGCCAGCATGGGGGGTGTCTGCTATCCGAATGAATGAAGAAGCTAAAGTGCAATGCCAGCGAGAGCCCGTGCCCTAAGCTTCGGAAGACTGGAGATTTTTAAATAGAAGTAAATTACAAATCTCTGGCACTTTCTGGGACCAGCTGATTTATTTATATATATATATATATATATATATATATATATATATATATAGTTTTTTTTTTTCTTTTTCTTCTTTAAATATACAGAAAATCCATTAGGCGATCCCAAAACGGCCTGACATGTCTTCCCTAAAAGCTCAGGTAGATGCTTCTAGAAAGTCAGGGAAATAGCTTTGGCCAAGTGATAAGAGAAAGTTGAGCTCGGGTGGAGACGTCTGCTGATTATAATTCATAGAAGAATGGCTGCGGAGGTGGTCTAGATGTTTAATGTCTATTAACCAGTGTAATGTGTGGCCGCGTAGCCGATTACTCCCGGTGCATGCCTTATGACCCAGTTAACTGAACCAGATGACTGTGATGTATTAAAGCCATTAGAAGCCACACATTGTGGAAGAGTTTGCAAATCTCTCCGTTCCTGACCCTCCAATGTCATACGGTCAGCGGGAAATTGCTCAGACGTATATTACTGCCCCCCACGATGAAACCAAAGGGTTAACAATGCGACTTGTTAGGTCCGGAGCGGGGTCCATTATATCCAGACTGACTTGGCCGATTCCCATGATGCTTAGAGACACTTTTATATGTTCTCTCGGCGCTTTCTTGGCTTCTTTCAGTTCACAAACACAGAACTGATTGTATACTGCCCGGCAATTACATTCTTCCCGTCCTTTTATACATTGAATGGTTACAGTTACCCCATCACGGCCAGCGAGAAGAAAGGAAGTGATGTGGGGAAAAATACATTGCATTAGATAGTATATAGTGTATGCCGCTGCATGGTACATGTATTTATACTCTGTTCCATCTGTATTCTGATAGCTGAGAGTGCATGTGCCGCACCGGGGTCCTGGGAATCTAACAAAGAGGGGTAATCCAGAGCTGGACACAGGGATTTACCTGGGGCAAAGATATTCTGCTTGGACAGAGGCCCATAGAACAAATTTACTGTATGACTGTCAGGATAACAGGACACGTTTTACATACAATAATAATTTTGTAGTCCTTGTACTCTGCCGGAACCTTGGTAAAGATCTGCAGTGAAGTGATACTTGCACTCACAGTAGACTATGTCTGATAGCCTTCTGCCCCCTAGTGACGTAGAACCAGTCCTAGATGGGTAGCACGAGCCCCAGTCAAGGTTATCTGGGTGTAGCTAGGTGTCCGAGATTTCCCAGTTACCTGCACTGAGCAGTAGGATACGTAGACCTTTTCTTTACGGTAGCTTTGTCTTACTGGGATCAGCTCCTCTTTCTTTAAGAGACTGTCCTGCACTTTTTAGATGAGATCCTGGCATGGGCTAGGGTGTTCCTTGGTGACTGCTCTCCCCTACTTGTGCTTAGTACTGCATAGTGTAAGTAGTAGCTGCTTCAGAAGAACTCTTTGTCTCTAGCTGCATCTGTTCACACTGGAAACTAGTCTGAACTGCCCTAACTCACTTCCTCCCACACAGAGCTAACTCCTCCTACAGGGTAAGTGAGTGCAAGAAGCAAGGATAGGTAGAAAAAGAGCAACTCCCAGTGGTCAGCACATAACACCTAGTACAAACAACTTAACCCATTACCTCCTTCAGCTGTGCAATAGCATTAGTAATATATAAATATAAGAAACACTAATGCCTAGTAGGGAAACTGCATACTTCATCCACCACTTGTTTAAGCTGAGAACTTTTGGACAGGTGCATAAAAGAAATGCTAGTAGTGGGACACCGCACAAAAATAGTCACAAATAGTGCTCTAGTTCTTAGCAAATAGGTGAATTGATAGTAGAAATACAATAGCAAGTGTCAGGGACTGGATAGGAGGGCCCTTGCCTAATGTGCTATGCACTCTGACAAGATGTGGTGAAGTGTCTCTACAATGCTAAAGAACCCTCGTACTCACGTATGGATGAGTCCAAGTCATCCCACCTAACCGCCTTCTGCTCCACAGTGTCGGGTGACCCGTCCTCTGGGGTGGTACGAGTCCCAGGTCTCTGCTCTGGGTGGAGCTGGCTTGTAGAATCCTTCCTATAAAGCTGAGCGTCTGTCAGTAGAGAGCAAGTTGCTGACAATGTGCTCTACTGCAGGTCCAGTCTTGAGTTATCCGTTCCTTTTCTCTAAGATGGTCGACTGTCCTGTTTTAGCTGTATGATCCTTGGCATAGGCAAGGGGTGAAGGCTCCCTTGTGTCCGGTTTCTCTTGGGGTCTGGGCTAGCAATCCATATTGATTGGGTAACTAGCTGCTCTGGAACAGGCCTGCTCTCTTCTCTGTCTGGAACTAGACTGAATACTTCAAAAAAGTGCAGACTAGAGAGAGAGAAAAGGGTTGTGTAGCTGAACCCAGGTGACTGCAGCTGTGCTGTGAGAGTGTGACATCTAGTGGTTGGAGTAATGAACAGCGGCCTCCTGTCCTAACCTGTGTCACTAGAGTGAGACACTTACCAAGGTGTAAGAAAAGAAAGAAAAACACGTAGTAGGATACTACACTAATGTGGTCCATTATAATGGACACTATGGTAAGGCCGGGTGGTTCACACTTGTGTCATAGGCCATAGTGTCTACTACAATGGACCATGCTAGATGGATGTTTATGCACATGGTGCAGGGAGAGCTAAATAAATAAATATTATTAATATTACTAATATTATTATTATTATTACTATTGTTACTATTATATTACTTTTATTACTATTATTATTGTTACTATTATTATTTATTAATAATAATAATAATAATAATAATAATAATAATAATAATAATAATAATAATTATTATTATTATTTACTATTAGTATTACTATTGTTATTGTTACTATTATATTATTATTATTATTACTATTATTATTGTTACTATTGTTACTATTGTTATTACTATTACTATTATTATTATTATCATCGTCATTATTATTATTATTACTATTGTTACTATTGTCATTATTATTATTATTATTATTATTATCATCAGCCCTCCAGGAAAGAATCTGTCTGGTGTTGCAAAATACAGCTGGATGTTAAGCAACAGACATCAGTGGATCCGGATAGATTTCCAGACATCCCATTGACTTCAATGGGTCTCATCAGATTCCATCTGGTGTCCATACATTCTGAAGGATTTGACCGGACAAAAAAATTACAGCCTGCAAGATTTCTTTGTCTACTCAAATCCTGCAAAACAAACAGGAGTTGCGATGATGGAGCTTCCCGAATGGAGCAATTGTGAACCCAGCCTAATGCAGACTTTTAGGATAGGAATTAAAATGTACTGCTAGAAACAGGTAAGAAATACCGTAATCCCACCATGGATGTAAGCACTACCCGCTGCACTAACAGGAAACAAGGGAACCCTCTATTCATAGTTTCCTCCTTCCTTTTCTTTCTTAAAGTGATACTCTGGCAATTTTATTTTTCTTTCAAATCAGCTGGTGTCAGAAAGTCATATAGATTTGGAATTTACTTCTATTAAAAATTTCTCCAGTCTTCCAGTACTTATCAGCTGCTGTATGTCCTGCAAGAAGTGGTGTATTCTCTCCAGTCTGACACAGTGCTCTCTGCTGCCACCTTTGTCCATGTCAGGAACTGTCCAGAGCAGCAGCAAATCCCCATAGAAAACCTCTCCTGCTCTGGACAGTTCCTGACATGGACAGAGGTGGCAGCAGAGAGCACTGTGTCAGACTGGAGAGAATACACCAATTCCTGCAGGACATACGGTAGCTGATAAGTAATGGAAGCCCGGACAGAATACACCACTTTGCACGTCCAACCAAAAAAAAAGCTCAAAAATTAAATAATGCAAAAAATAAGTTTTAATTGACAAATGAAAATGCATAATGCAAAGATTCCAAGAAATGAGGGTAGTTGTGTGTAGATGCCGCCATACGGAGTCACACCTACATAGAGATGGATGGTTACATTATTATCATTGTTCACCCACATAAATGTTAGCAGCACAATTCACGAGCCGTCAAAGTGATTTGCGGGATACTTATGAGTCGCTGGTGTGGAGGAAGAGCGGCTCGGAGACTGGGAACAGCCACCTTCCCGAAATAATCAAGCTGTAGATCCTCCCAGAAGACGGCTCCAGGGAGCGGGGTGGACAACAGGGACTCAAGCTGCACACCAGTATGAGGCCGGAATCCCTGTTGTCCACCCCGCTCCCTGGAGCCGTCTTCTGGGAGGATCTACAGCTTGATTAATTCGGGAAGGTGGCTGTTCCCAGTCTCCGAGCCGCTGTGTCTTCACTCCAGCGACTGATAAGTATCCCGCAAATCACTTTGACGGCTCGTGAATTGTGCTGCTAACATTTACATGGACTGGAATGAACTTTGCTAATAATTATTCATCTATACATATACGTGTTGGACTCCATATGGCGGCAATTTCCATACGATTCCCGCTGATCCCTCCGCTGATCCCTTCGTGCCTTGTGTTATGGATTTTTCACTTGTAAATTAGAAAAAGACTTTTTTTGCATTTCTGTTTTTAAACCTTTATGATTTTTCTCTGTAGATGGGGAAGTATTGGTGGAATTGCACATCCCTGGGCAGGAGGACACCCCTTCAGGATTATTTAGGGTCCTCTGGCCATCAAGTGGTTATTTTTATTGTGGTTTCATTTTCCACCCAAATAGTATCACCCCCCCCCCCCCTCCAAGATATCACCTCACTCCACCACCACCTCCAGCACCAGTGAAGTCATGCCTATTCAGAGCCTGGCACACATGGTGGACCTTATGTTGGGTTGCTTTTCTCAGGACAAATGTCCACATAATTGAGAGCAAATGATACTGGATGTTTGCTATCCTCGACCCCCGGTATAAAGATATGGTGTCCTCTATTATTCTGGTGGAGGAGAGGATCCATCGATTGCAGGAATACCATAAAGAAATCCTGCAGAACATGATGAAAATATTCCCACCTACCATTGCTGGTGGCAGAGAGGAGAGTTCCTCCCAGAGACTGAAAACATCCATCAGGTCCACAGCCACCAGGAGAACACTCTCTAAGGTGTGGGCAGGCTCGGACTGGGCCACCGGGGAGCCGGGGGATCCCCCGGTGGGCCCAACCCCCTCCTCCTCCTTGCTGGGCCCTTCCCCCGAGCCAGAGAGGGACCTCCCGATTAGATGCTGTTTAGTATCGGGAGCTCAAGGGGCCCCCTGCTGGCTCTCACACTGCTGGAACGGCTCCTGATGCCGTTCTTTTAGTGAGCTTTTTAGTGAGCCCTCCCCTCCCCCTGCTGGGCTCTCTTACACCAGCTCCCAGCAGGCACTGCTCTCTTCCTGTCAGTAACAAGGAAGATGCCGAGAGCTGCAGCAGAAGCAGCAGGGCCCTCCATCCCCCTCCCCTCTGCAATCACATTGCTCTTTCCTGTTGCTATGTGTGCAGTCGGTGCAGAGGGAAAGGGGGAGAGGCTGCCGGGACCTGGCTGAGAGAAGAGAAAATGAAGATGGAGACAAGAAGACTCCCTGGAGCTTCCTGCCCTGCTGAACATGTAATTGTGTGTTTATATTTGTCTATCTTTGTCATCTGTGTGTGTCTGTACATGTGTCATGTGTGTATGCATGTGAGTCTTATATATGTGTCTGTGTAATGTGCCTGTGTGTGTGTGTATATCTACCATGTATATAGTATGTAATGTGCCTATGTGTGTGTGTATATCTACCATGTATATAGTATGTAATGTGCCTATGTGTGTGTGTATATCTACCATGTGTATAGTGTATAGTATGTAATGTGCCTATGTGTGTGTATATCTACCATGTATATAGTGTATAGTATGTAATGTGCCTATGTGTGCGTATATATACCATGTGTATAGTGTATAGTATGTAATGTGCCTATGTGTGCGTATATATACCATGTGTATAGTGTATAGTATGTAATGTGCCTATGTGTGTGTATATCTACCATGTATATAGTGTATAGCAGGCATGTCCAAAGTCCAGCCGGAGGGCCATTTGCGGCCCGCGTTCCGAACTTTTACGGCCCCCCAGGTATCCAGCTTGCTATTATCTGCCTGTGTTATAAAGCATATAGCATGTAGCATGTAAAATGGTCGGCCCTCGCACATGTTCACTTCATCAAATTTGGCACTCTTCGAAAAAAGTTTGGACATGCCTGGTGTATAGTATGTAATGTGCCTATGTGTGTGTATATCTACCATGTATATAGTGTATAGTATGTAATGTGCCTATGTGTGTGTATATCTACCATGTATATAGTGTATAGTATGTAATGTGCCTATGTGTGTGTATATCTACCATGTGTATAGTGTATAGTATGTAATGTGCCTATGTGTGTGTATATCTACCATGTAGAGGTGCAGTTGTGCAGGAGATCCGTGAGGCTAGGCACTGATCAGCTGATTCAGGATTCTCACATCAAAGATGATAGGAGTTGTAGTAGATGTAACAGTAAGACTTTAATCAATAGATGACGTGTTTCATCAGATGAGATCATCAGATCTATTGAGGGTTCCTTTAGAAAAGCATTATCCATTGATTTAAGTCTTACTGCTACGTCTAGTACAACTCCTATCATCTTTGATGTGAGAATCCTGAATCAGCTGATAAGCGCCTAAGCCTCACAGATCTTCTGCACAACTGCGCCTCCATAGTGCAAACCTCTTCTGAACTATTGTACCCTTACCAGACTGCACCCCCTCTGGAGCAGCAGCAGAGACAGCACTATAGTAGTAAAACATCTTGTGACTTTATTCACACCCTCTAGACCAGGGATGGGGAACCTTCGGCCCTCCAGCTGTTGCAACTACAATTCCCATCATGCCTGTACATGGCTGTCCAAGCATGATGGGAATTGTAGTTTTGCAACAGCTGGAGGGCTGAAGGTTCCCCATCCCTGGTCTAGCACAATGTTTCGGTTTTTGCCCTGAGAAAGCCTAGAGTAAAGTTAAAACTTCGTACAAGAGGGAGTTAATAAAGTCACAAGATTTTTTTACTACTTTGGTGCTGTCTTCGCTGCTGAAATATTGTACCGAGTCTCCTGGTTCCGTTTAAAGGGCTGCAGATGGCATCAAGGTATATAAACCACAGCTAAAGTGACTGGCGGTGTTGGGCTTGTAGCACAACCACCCAACGTGAGCAGCAAGTTTAGTCACTTGCACACATTTGTCCTGCAGTAATACGCCATGTGCTCTGTATGGTGTCCTCTCTTCTCTCCTAGTACATGTATAAAATGGCAGACTACACCTTAAGGCCATGTTCACACTACGTATGTTTTGCATAAATCACAGCTGTTGTTGCAATTTGCAACAACGGCCGTGATGTATGCAAAACATACGTAGTGTTGAAATGAATGGAATCCCGGCCGGAGCGTATACACAGACTATACTCTCCAGCCGCACGAAAAACTGACATGTCAGTTTTCTGCGGCTGCTATTCATTGAATAGCGGCCATACAGACATGTCAGTTCACACAATGGAGAGTGCAGCTCCAGCCACACGCTCCATAGTGTGCGGCGGTGAATTCGGATGCGGCCGCACACTGGTGCTCCCGCATCCGAATTCAGCAGAAATGAAAATTATCCGGCCAGTACTGCAGTACCAGCCGGGATGATCTCCAGTAACACCGTCACAAAGTGGCTGGTGTTATATGTAGTGTGAAACTGGCCAAAGGCTGGGTTCACACACAGTATTTTTGCTGAGTATTTTGCAACCAAAACCAGAAGTGGATTGGAAACACAGAAAGGCTTTGTTCACACTGTTGAAATTTAGTGGATGGCCGCCATATAATGGTAAATAATTGGCGTTATTTTAAAACATCGGCCGTTGTTATGAAATAATGGCCATTATTTATCATAAAATGACGGCCATCCACTAAATTTCAACAGTGTGAACAAAGCCTCTGTGTTTTCAATCCACTCCTGGTTTTGGTTGCAAAATACTGAGCAAAAATACAGTGTGGGAGCATAGCCAAGACACCATGCTTACCGCTCCCTTTCCTCTGGTGCACTCCCATCTGCTTCTCCTGGTCCTGACTTACGGACTACCTGCTCAGCCATTCATTGTGAATATTTGCAGTCTTTAAAGTGTTAACTGTTATTTGAATGAAGTTTTGACATATGAGAGGTTTAGTTTGGTCGGGGTCTCTCTGATAGTAACAGCCAGGTGAAGCATCACTCACAGACCTTGTGCGCAGTCCGGCTGATTACAGGTCACAGTCTCCACTATATCATATGAAGCTCGTTTCCTGTTATCAGCAGAACCCATAAGAAATACATGGTATTATATGGCCCAGATTGCAACCGGGCTCCTTAGGGTCCATTTACACAGAAAGATTATCTGGCTTCAAATCTTTGTCAGATAATCTGTCAAAGCCAGAAATGGATTCGAAAAGAGCAGAAATCTCAGGCTTTCCTTTATGACCCGATCTCTGTTCATAGTCTGTTCCTGACTTTGGCAGATAATCTTTCTGTGTAAAAGGGCCCTTAGACTTGGGTGTTGGGTGTCTCAGCCCTGACACCAATTAAACTTTTAATCATGTCTGTCTGACATTTTGTATTGATATTAAAGGGGTACTCTGGTGAAAAATATTTTTTTCAAATTAACTGGTGTAAGGTAGTGATACGAATTTGTATATTACTTCTCCAGTGTAAAAATCTTCAGTGTTCCAATACTTATCAACTGCTGTATGTCCTGCAGGAAGTGGTGTATTCTCTCCAGTCTGACACAGTGCTCTCTGCTGCCACCTCTGTCCATGTCAGGAACTGTCCAGAGCAGGAGAGGCTTTCTATGGGGATTTGCTGCTGTTCTGGGCAGATCCTGACATGGACAGAGGTGGCAGCAGAGAGCACTGTGTCAGACTGGAGAGAATACACCACTTCCTGCAGGACATACAGCAGCTGATAAGTAACAACTGTATAAGTGACTGGCAGTGCACTAGTATCGCTGGTCACATACACAGCTCCATGCAAAGTCGCTGTACTAACGTGTAAGATTTGGTGCTGTTTAGGGATGGTCCGAACCGAGTTCGTACGGAGTTCGTACAAACCCGAACCATCCGCAATGATTCCCGCTGTCTGCCCGCTCCGTGCAGCGGGAGGATCCAGCGGGAGGAACGCCTGGAAAACTGGGATACAGCCATAGCCATAGGCTGTATCCCAGTTTTCCAGGCGGTCCTCCCGCTGGATCCGCCCGCTGCACGGAGCGGGCAGACAGCGGGAATCCGATGCCGAGCGTTCGGGTTCAGCCGAACCCGAACCTCGGCGAGTTCGGACCATCCCTAGTGCTGATTATGTCTGTGTATGTAGGGTGGGCCCCAAGAATCAATTTCCCTGGTGGGCCAAGGTGCCCCAGTCCGACACTGGGTGTGGGACACGTTCATGACTTCCATCACTGCAGGGCCTACTATGAGCAGGAGGGAAAAGTATCGGCGGATGTTGCGGGAGTACCTGGCCAACCGCAGCCCTTTCCTCCCCGATCCCTTAGCGCCCTTCACTTACTGGGTCTCCAAGTTGGACACTTAGCTGGAACGGTCCCTGTACATCTTGGAGGTGCTGGCTTCCCTGACACTAGTGTTCCGGGGAGCATCATCAAAGATAAGCATAGCCGGCTGTTAACTAACAGTGCTGACCGGCTGATGCTCATAAAAATGAACAGCCACCGGATTTAGACTTTGGATCTCCACTGGTGGAAAGCAGCCAAAAGTGAAGTGCCATGAGTCTGCTCCAGTTCATTTCCATCAGGCAACCACCATAGAAATGGGCCATTTAAAAAAACAGCATTGAGGCTCACCTGAAGGGCAATGCTCATATTTTTTGGGGGGGCTATTTCAAGGGCTTCCATATAATTTTTTTCTAGGGCTATGCTCATAATTTTTTCGAGAGTTCTCTCAAGGGCTTCTATATAGGGCTCACCTCAAGGAACTCAAGCTAATTTTTAGAGGGCTTACCTCAAGGGCCTCAAACTCTGCTTTTAAAAAGCTCACCTTTAGGGCCTTAAAAGTAATTGTTTTACAGCTCACCTCAAGGGCCTTAATTCCACTTTTTAAAAGGCTCAAATCAAGGGCATTGTGAGAAGGTACAAGGTGTAATAGTATATGACAGATACGTGTCACCAAGGTGCCTGGCCTCGGTGAAGTGAATCAGTAGCTTTTGTCAGTAAAACTAGGTTACTGACACTTAAAATAATAATAATAATAATAATAATAATAATATGGCTGTTTGCGCAGCTGATCAGGGCCAGTCTTTCACTAGAGCAGTCTTAGTGCTTGGTGGGAAGACTGCTCCCACGAATTCTAGGCTGGATTTCCATTGCCTTATAAAATATTTGGCTAAACTGCATATGGAGAGATACTTTTCTATTGCCATTTGAACTAATCCCCACACCTCTAACTCTACTTTTAGAAGGCTCACCTCAAGTGCCTCAAGCTTATTTTTGGAGGGCTCAACTCAAATGCCTCAAGCTAATTTTTATAGGCCTCATTTCAAGGGCCATGCATAGAATAGTGGATTTGAGATTCGTTATTAGATGCTACCTGTAGCTAGAGAGGGAGACAGTGTGTAGCAGAGTGAGATAGTTATTAGGTGATTTTAGGCAGGAGAGACTCCCAAAAGCCCTTGTAAGGGCAAAAACTTGTGTGGGGCAAAAACTTGCCATTTCAACTTTCAATCAGAATCTTGCTATTTTAGTAGGATCCTTGTGTTGTTCATTTCAAACCATTTTATCTCTGGATACAAACTTGTTGGGGGTGTCCTCTCCCCAAGGCAGAAGCCGGCAGGTCGGTAAAGGCCACTTGATTTCAAATTAACTTAAACTTTTATAATAGGACTGTTTGAGGACTTACCCCAAGGGCCACAAAATCAATTTTTGGAGGACTCACCTCAAGGGCCTGCTAATTTTTTTTTCTATAAGATTTTAGGTGATAGAAGTCACTGTTTAGCAGGCAGGATACAATCAGGTTGGTAGAGGCGGTAGTAATGGGTGGGTTTTCCATCAAATTCAATTTAAATTGGCCCTCTCTTAGATACTCTTTAAAGGATTTAAAGTGTGAACATTCAAATTCCATGGTCTCTTAAGAAGACTGTATTGTTATCAGTTCTCCTGTAACTCCAAGGATTTTTGGAGGCCTCACCTCACTGATGGGCCTCAATTTCAGTTTTTTTACATGGTTTGCATGAGAACCGCACCCCTTTATGTGTAGAACGTGTCTGACCACATCACACACACACAATAACAGTTAGCGGGGGTGCTGTGTGATTTACACCCCCCCCCCCCCATCTGTAGTTGTCGTAGGCAATGTGATTTAAAGGGGTGCATGAAAATGTTTCTTTTGCTGAAAATTTGACTTTCTGTCCCTGATAATGTAGGGGAAAAAGGTTTCCTGGTCTATTTTCCCACGTTTCATAGAGGTTATATTGTGTTTGGAGTGTATAGCTGAGAGGCTGTGATAGTGGAGTCTATAGTTGGGAAGCTGTGATAGTGGCGTAATGCTGCGACTTTGGCGTGTTAGATGCAGCCAGGCACGCTTCCCCTGCTGTCCCAGTTGGTTAGATGCAGCCAGGCATGCTTCCCCTGCTGTCCCAGTTGGTTAGATGCAGCCAGGCACGCTTCCCCTGCTGTCCCACTTGGTTAGATGCAGCCAGGCACGCTTCCCCTGCTGTCCCAGTTGGTTAGATGCAGCCAGGCACGCTTCCCCTGCTGTCCCAGTTGGTTAGATGCAGCCAGGCACGCTTCCCCTGCTGTCCCAGTTGGTTAGATGCAGCCAGGCATGCTTCCCCTGCTGTCCCAGTTGGTTAGATGCAGCTAGGCACGATTCCCCTGCTGTCCCAGTTGGTTAGATGCAGCCAGGCATGCTTCCCCTGCTGTCCCAGTTGGTTAGATGCAGCCAGGCATGCTTCCCCTGCTGTCCCAGTTGGTTAGATGCAGCCAGGCATGCTTCCCCTGCTGTCCCTGCTGCATCCAGAGGTGTTGGCATCATTTTCTGAGGTCTCATGGTGGACTTGGTGACCTCCAAGTGGTTGGATTTTGGTTTCCTAGAAACAAGCATTTTTCTCCCATAGACTTTAATGGGATTTGATATTAGATCGAATAGTTGAGTATCGGGGTCTACTCGACTCGATATTTGAAAATGTGAATATTTTACTACTGGCTCATCTCTAGTAGAGATAGTGTGGCGCCGCCGTTCTCGGTATTACGTGTGCTGGAACAGATGAGATGGAGCAGTAAGAGACAATGAATGTGATTTAGCTGCAGATGAATCCTATACAGTCCTGAAAGGTTTGCAGCCTTGATGCAGGATGGAGCATTGTGATGTACAGAGGAGGAAGATCACAGGGACACCAGGGGCTTTCATGTCTCCCCCATTCATCTCCTCTCTTCAACAATAAAACATTTTCGGATAACTTTGAAATGCAAATCCCCCGTCCCAATCCGGCACCAACAAGGTTCAGCAAGGTGAAGCGGCTGCAGGGTGCAACATATTTACTACTTCTGCTTCCGTCTCATCCGCTCAGACTGGACAGAACCCGCTGATCAATAACTATAGGAGACCCCCTACATCTCCCCGTATCCCTCCTATTGTATCCATAGACTAGAGAGGGCCAGCCTCTGCATCCTGCTATACAGGGGGGCTACTCCACATAGGAGATGCCATTGTATACCGCTATATGAGGAGACTTAAAGGGGAAAACATTCATAGGTCATAAAAAGTAACAGGTCCCCCTCCTAACAATCCTGGGTCACCTCTTCTTATAGCTGGAGGATGTCTGATATGTGAGGTGTGATATGTGAGGTGTGATATGTGATGAGAGGTGTGATATGTGACATGTAATGTGTGATATGTGAGGTGTGATATGTGAAGTGTGATATGTGAGGTGTGATATGTGATGAGAGGTGTGATGTGTAATACGTGATATGTGACATGTAATGTGTGATATGTGAGGTGTGATATGTGAGGTGTGATATGTGAAGTGTGATATGTGAGGTGTGATATGTGATGAGAGGTGTAATATGTGACATGTAATGTGTGATATGTGATGTGTAATACGTGATATGTGAGGTGTGATATGTGAGGTGTGATATGTGAAGTGTGATATGTGATGTGTGGCATGTGATATATGATGTGTGATATGTGACATGTGATGTGTGATATGTGAGGTGTGATATGTGACATGTAATGTGTGATATGTGATATGTGACATGTAATGTGTGATATGTAAGGTGTGATATGTGATGTGTGATATGTGATGTGTGATATGTGACATGTAATGTGTGATATGTGAGGTGTGATATGTGATGTGTGATATGTGACATGTAATGTGTGATATGTGAGGTTTGATATGTGACATGTAATGTGTGATATATGACATGTAATGTGTGATATGTGAGGTGTGATATGTGACATGTAATGTGTGATATGTGATGTGTGATATGTGACATGTAATGTGTGATATGTGATGTGTGATATGTGACATGTAATGTGTGATATGTGAGGTGTGATATGTGACATGTAATGTGTGATATGTGAGGTGTGATATGTGAGGTGTGATATGTGATGTGTGATATGTGACATGTAATATGTGATATGTGAGGTGTGATATGTGATATGTGAGGTGTGATATGTGATGTGTGTGTAATATGTGATGTGTTATATGTGATGTGTGATATGTGACATGTAATGTGTGATATGTGATGTGTGATATGTGACATGTAATGTGTGATATGTGATGTGTGATATGTGACATGTAATGTGTGATATGTGACATGTAATGTGTGATATGTGAGGTGTGATATGTGATGTGTGATATGTGATGTGTGATATGTGACATGTAATATGTGATATGTGAGGTGTGATATGTGATATGTGAGGTGTGATATGTGATGTGTGTGTAATATGTGAGGTGTGATATGTGATGTGTGATATGTGATGTGTGATATGTGACATGTAATATGTGATATGTGAGGTGTAATATGTGAGGTGTGATATGTGATATGTGAGGTGTGATATGTGATGTGTGTGTAATATGTGATGTGTTATATGTGATGTGTGATATGTGACATGTAATGTGTGATATGTGATATGTGATGTGCCTTTTTCCTACTAGAAATCTATGACCCAATAAGCAAGTGGGTGTTACCAGCTGGTTATAGATTTCTAGAAGGAATAACAGAGGAGCAGCCCATCCCCCAGCTATAAGAGGAGGGGACCCAGGATTGTTATTTTATGGGGAATACAGGGATTTACTAACACAGACGCGCCGGGGGAGGGGGGGGGGCTCCCTTTAAATGACTTGTCTCTATGAGAGAAAATGGTCATTTTCTTTTCCTGAATCAGCGCCACCATTGTCCATGGGCTGTGTCTGGAATTACAAGTCAGACTTTTCAAATCTGAATCAACCATTGTGGCATACACTGGAAAGCTGGCTGGTAGGCCTCTGTATACCACAGTATACACCAACGAGATCCATGCATTTCAATGTGTCAAAACTTATCTTAAACTATGACTATGTTCCCTGTATACTGTTTATATGCGGCATCCGAAACAACAGGCAGCCAAAGTATACCGCACGCTTAAAGGGGATCTCCAGGACTAGAGAAACATGTCCGCCTTCTTCAAGAAACAGCAGCCCCCCCTGTCCCCAGGTTGAGTGTGGGGTTTGCAGCTCAGTTCTATGGAAGTGAATGGAGGTGACCTGTAATACCGCACACAACCTTAAGACACGGTGGGCGCTGCTTTTGCAAAAACTGTGTTTTTTCTAACCCTGTATAACGCCTTTAAGTCTTTTCTCAGGTGCAATAGCCATAATAACATCCTCTGGCAGCAGAACAGACTGCTGCTTGTTCTGGAAAAAAGTCTTGTGGGAGAAGAAAGTACGAAGATATTCTGTATGTAAGTCAGTGCCTGCCTATTGTCAGATCATCATAGAACAATACATCATAGGAGAACAATACAATATAGGAGAACAATACATCATAGAACAATAATACATTGTCTTCCAGAAGATGGCGCTATATTAGAGCGGCCGTTTTAGGCCGTACTCACCACACAGCCGCTGGAGTCCAGTTTGCGGTCAGAAACACAGCGGAAATTCTTGCTGCAGCCGCCGTTCCCTTTGGAGCAATCCCGCACCGGTCCGAAGGAGTCGAGAAGAATCTCCAGGTTATCGAATGAGGAGGAGGTCATGAGCTCCTCTCTGCGGGCGAAGCAAAGAATAGGGAGGGAGGCCGGAGCGGGAGGATAGAGAGGAAGAGACAGGGAGGAAATCCATCAAATCAAGGAAAGCTCGAAAGAAAGGCTGCAAATCAGTGCAAGGGGCAAGAAGGAGGTCGGGACGGGGGCAAAAGATCGAAAGAGAGAGGGAGGGACGGAGGCAAAAAAGGGAGAGATGGTGAGAACCTACAAATCACCAAAGGAGCCTCTGTACATGGTGACGGCCTATGAGATGCATCTATATACTATATATACACCAGGAGAAGCCTCTGTACATGGTGACGGCCTATGAGATGCATCTATATACTATATATACACCAGGAGAAGCCTCTGTACATGGTGACGGCCTATGAGATGCATCTATATACTATATATACACCAGGAGAAGCCTCTGTACATGGTGACGGCCTATGAGATGCATCTATATACTATATATACCAGGAGAAGCCTCTGTACATGGTGACGGCCTATGAGATGCATCTATATACTATATACACCAGGAGAAGCCTCTGTACATGGTGATGGCCTATGAGATGCATCTATATACTATATACACCAGGAGAAGCCTCTGTACATGGTGACGGCCTATGAGATGCATCTATATACTATATATACACCAGGAGAAGCCTCTGTACATGGTGACGGCCTATGAGATGCATCTATATACTATATATACACCAGGAGAAGCCTCTGTACATGGTGACGGCCTATGAGATGCATCTATATACTATATACACCAGGAGAAGCCTCTGTACATGGTGACGGCCTATGAGATGCATCTATATACTATATATACACCAGGAGAAGCCTCTGTACATGGTGACGGCCTATGAGATGCATCTATATACTATATATACACCAGGAGAAGCCTCTGTACATGGTGACGGCCTATGAGATGCATCTATATACTATATACACCAGGAGAAGCCTCTGTACATGGTGACGGCCTATGAGATGCATCTATATACTATATACACCAGGAGAAGCCTCTGTACATGGTGATGGCCTATGAGATGCATCTATATACTATATATACACCAGGAGAAGCCTCTGTACATGGTGACGGCCTATGACATACCTCCCAACTTTTGCAAAGAGCAAAGAGGGACATGTGCGCCTCGGTCCCCATAGCAACCCTCCATAGCCACTCCCCTACAGTCACCACATGCTGCTGACTGAATAGTGCCCTATACAGTATCCAATCCCCCATTATAGTGCCCCACATAGTATCCAATCCCCCATTATAGTGCCCCACATAGTATCCAATCCCCCATATAGTGCCCCACATAGTATCCAATCCCCCATATAGTGCCCCACATAGTAGCCAATCCCCCCATATAGTGCCCACATAGTAGCCAATCCCCATATAGTGCCCCACATAGTAGCCAATCCCCCATATAGTGCCCCACATAGTAGCCAATCCCCTCATATATGCCCCACATAGTAGCCAATGCCCCCATATAGTGCCCCACATAGTAGCCAATGCCCCCATATATGCCCCACATAGTAGCCAATCCCCCATATATGCCCCACATAGTAGCAAATACCCCCCATTAGTGTGGCCCCAGCGGAAAAAACAATAAATCAGTAACTCACCTGTCCGCCGGTCCCAGCAGCTCCTCTCCCGGCAGAGCGCGCACTCCCATCATCCTCCAGGGCGGGCAGCGGGCGGTATACAGACACTGACTGTACCGGAAGTGACCTGCAGCCTCTATATGAATTACTTCCGGTACTGTCAGTGACTCTGTACCCCGCTGCCCGCCCCGGAGGATGACGGGAGTGCGCGCTCTGCCGGGAGAGGAGCTGCTGGGACCGGCGGACAGGTGAGTTACTGGTTTATTGTTTTTTTCGCTGGGGCCACATATAATGCGGGACACTGGGGGCCGTTCCGGGACCGTGGGACAGCACCCCGAAAACGGGACTGTCCCGCGAAATCCGGGACGGTTGGGAGGTATGCTATGAGATGCATCTATATACTATATACACCAGGAGAAGCCTCTGTACATGGTGACGGCCTATGAGATGCATCTATATACTATATACACCAGGAGAAGCCTCTGTACATGGTGACGGCCTATGAGATGCATCTATATACTATATACACCAGGAGAAGCCTCTGTACATGGTGACGGCCTATGAGATGCATCTATATACTATATATACACCAGGAGAAGCCTCTGTACATGGTGACGGCCTATGAGATGCATCTATATACTATATACACCAGGAGAAGCCTCTGTACATGGTGACGGCCTATGAGATGCATCTATATACTATATATATATACCAGGAGAAGCCTCTGTACATGGTGACTGCCTATGGGATGCATCTATATACTATATACACCAGGAGAAGCCTCTGTACATGGTGACGGCCTATGAGATGCATCTATATACTATATAAACCAGGAGAAGCCTCTGTACATGGTGACGGCCTATGAGATGCATCTATATACTATATATACACCAGGAGAAGCCTCTGTACATGGTGACGGCCTATGAGATGCATCTATATACTATATATACACCAGGAGAAGCCTCTGTACATGGTGACGGCCTATGGGATGCATCTATATACTATATATACCAGGAGAAGCCTCTGTACATGGTGACGGCCTATTAGATGCATCTATATACTATATATACACCAGGAGAAGCCTCTGTACATGGTGACGGCCTATGAGATGCATCTATATACTATATATACACCAGGAGAAGCCTCTGTACATGGTGACGGCCTATGGGATGCATCTATATACTATATATACACCAGGAGAAGCCTCTGTACATGGTGACGGCCTATGAGATGCATCTATATACTATATATACACCAGGAGAAGCCTCTGTACATGGTGACGGCCTATGGGATGCATCTATATACTATATATACCAGGAGAAGCCTCTGTACATGGTGACGGCCTATGGGATGCATCTATATACTATATACACCAGGAGAAGCCTCTGTACATGGTGACGGCCTATTAGAGGCGGCATACATCCATCTATATACTATATATAGCAGGAGAATCAGGCGGCCACATTAATCAGAGTGGGGGAGGGGCGCTGGGTGACACTAGGTCTTCTCCCCGGTGGACCCCCCCCCCTCGCACTCACCTGACCTCCACGGCGTCCTCCATAACACTCATGTCCGTCTTACACTTGGCCGATGGATTGATGGCCAGCTCGGCCGGGGGGATGACGAAGCTCTTGCTGAGGGGAAGCCACATCCCTTCTCCCAGCGTGTACGTAAACCTGGGATAAAGGGAAGGATTTCTTATAATGAGTCCGATGGAGAAGAAGCTTTTATTATAGTGTAAAACATTTACAAAGAGAAATCCGCTATACAGGGATGGACGTAATAGTAACAGGTTGGATGAAACATGGCGTATACTGAGACGTGTCCTTATGGGCCTAACCTACATCTGTAATCATCTATAGCTTCCCTGGACATGGAGAACTTCATTAGGGTAGGGCTCATGTAATATGGAGGCCGACACGACATGGGCTAATATCCCCCCACAGATCCATAATACCCCCCATAGAGACATAATACCCCCCCACAGATCTATAATACCCCCCATAGATCTATAATACCCCCCCACAGATCCATAATATCCCCCCACAGATCCATAATACCCCCCACAGATCCATAATACCCCCCATAGAGACATAATACCCCCCCCACAGATCTATAATACCCCCCATAGAGACATAATATCCCCCCACAGATCTATAATATCCCCCCACAGATCTATAATACCCCCCATAGAGACATAATACCACCCACAGATCTATAATACCCCCCATAGAGACATAATACCCCCCCACAGATCTATAATACCCCCCATAAAGACATAATACCCCCCCACAGATCTATAATACCCCCCATAGAGACATAATACCCCCCACAGATCTATAATATCCCCCCACAGATCTATAATACCCCCCATAGAGACATAATACCCCCCACAGATCCATAATACCCCCCATAGAGACATAATACCCCCCACAGATCTATAATACCCCCCATAGAGACATAATACCCCCCCACAGATCCATAATACCCCCATAGAGACATAATACCCCCCCACAGATCTATAATACCCCCCATAGAGACATAATACCCCCCACAGATCCATAATACCCCCCATAGAGACATAATATCCCCCCACAGATCTATAATACCCCCATAGAGACATAATACCCCCCACAGATCTATAATACCCCCCCATAGAGCTATAATACCCCCCATAGAGCTATAATACCCCCCACAGATCTATAATACCCCCCACAGATCTATAATATCCCCCCACAGATCTATAATACCCCCCCACAGATCTATAATACCCCCCCATAGAGCTATAATACCCCCCACAGATCTATAATACCCCCAACAGATCCATAATATCCCCCCACAGATCTATAATACCCCCCACAGATCCATAATACCCCCCACAGATCCATAATACCCCCCACAGAGCCATAATATCCCCCCACAGATCTATAATACCCCCACAGATCCATAATATCCCCCCACAGATCTATAATACCCCCCCATAGAGCCATAATATCCCCCCACAGATCTATAATACCCCCCACAGAGCCATAATATCCCCCCACAGATCTATAATACCCCCACAGATCCATAATATCCCCCCACAGATCTATAATACCCCCCACAGATCCATAATATCCCCCCACAGATCCATAATACCTCCCCACAGATCTATAATACCCCCCCATAGAGACATAATACCCCCCCACAGATCTATAATACCCCCCATAGAGACATAATACCCCCCCACAGATCTATAATACCCCCCATAGAGACATAATACCCCCCCACAGATCTATAATACCCCCCATAGAGACATAATACCCCCCACAGATCTATAATACCCCCCATAGACATAATACCCCCCCACAGATCTATAATACCCCCCATAGAGACATAATACCCCCCACAGATCTATAATACCCCCCACAGATCCATAATATCACCCCACAGATCCATAATACCCCCCACAGATCCATAATACCCCCCACAGATCCATAATATCCCCCCACAGATCCATAATACCTCCCCACAGATCTATAATACCCCCCATAGAGACATAATACCCCCCCACAGATCTATAATACCCCCCCACAGATCTATAATACCCCCCACAGATCCATAATATCCCCCCACAGATCTATAATACCCCCCACAGATCCATAATATCCCCCCACAGATCCATAATACCCCCCCACAGATCCATAATACCCCCCCACAGATCCATAATACCCCCCCACAGATCCATAATACCCCCCACAGATCCATAATACTCCCCACAGATCCATAATATCCCCACACAGATCCATAATACCTCCCCACAGATCTATAATACCCCCCATAGAGACATAATATCCCCCCACAGATCTATAATACCCCCCATAGAGACATAATACCCCCCCACAGATCTATAATACCCCCCATAGAGACATAATACCCCCCCACAGATCTATAATACCCCCCATAGAGACATAATACCCCCCCACAGATCCATAATATCCCCCCACAGATCCATAATACCCCCCACAGATCCATAATACTCCCCACAGATCCATAATATCCCCCCACAGATCCATAATACCTCCCCACAGATCTATAATACCCCCCATAGAGACATAATATCCCCCCACAGATCTATAATACCCCCCATAGAGACATAATACCCCCCCACAGATCTATAATACCCCCCATAGAGACATAATACCCCCCCACAGATCTATAATACCCCCCATAGAGACATAATACCCCCCCACAGATCTATAATACCCCCCATAGAGACATAATACCCCCCACAGATCTATAATACCCCCCATAGAGACATAATACCCCCCCCACAGATCTATAATACCCCCCATAGAGACATAATATCCCCCCACAGATCTATAATACCCCCCATAGAGACATAATATCCCCCCGCAGATCTATAATACCCCCATAGAGACATAATACCCCCCCACAGATCTATAATACCCCCCATAGAGACATAATATCCCCAACAGATCCATAATACCCCCCCACAGATCCATAATACCCCCCATAGAGCCATAATATCCCCCCACAGATCTATAATACCCCCCATAGAGACATAATATCCCCCCGCAGATCTATAATACCCCCATAGAGACATAATACCCCCCCACAGATCTATAATACCCCCCATAGAGACATAATATCCCCAACAGATCCATAATACCCCCCCACAGATCCATAATACCCCCCATAGAGCCATAATATCCCCCCACAGATCTATAATACCCCCCACAGATCCATAATATCCCCCCACAGATCTATAATACCCCCCACAGATCCATAATACCCCCCACAGATCCATAATATCCCCCCACAGATCCATAATACCCCCCATAGAGACATAATACCCCTCACAGATCTATAATACCCCCCACAGATTCATAATACCCCCCCACAGATCCATAATACTCCCCATAGAGCCATAATATCCCCCCACAGATCCATAATACCTCCCCACAGATCTATAATACCCCCCACAGATCCATAATATCCCCCCATAGATCCATAATACCCCCCCACAGATCCATAATACCCCCCATAGAGCCATAATATCCCCCCACAGATCCATAATACCCCCCACAGATCCATAATACCTCCCCACAGATCCATAATACTCCCCCCATAGATCCATATCCCTCCACAGATCCATAATATCCCCCCCCCCACAGATCCATAATATCCCCCCACAGATCCATAATACCCCCCACAGATCCATAATATCCCCCCACAGATCCATAATACCCCCCCATAGAGCTATAATATCCCCCCATAGAGCCATAATACCCCCATAGAGCTATAATATCCCCCCACAGATCCATTATACCCCAGACCCCAGCTCTATCATATTAGCACTGTCATATTGAGCACTATATGGCGGTATATATAGATCCCCCTATGATGTAATGTAGTCGCGGTCCCTTGTAATAAGGAAGTTTTCCCTCCAGTCAGTGTTTTCGTCTGACTAGGCTGCTGGCTGTTATATATATACATATATATATATATATACATATACGGTATAAGTGGGGGTCTTGTCCTCTGGGGCCATTAATACTCCTCATCACCAGAACAAGGTCAGATATTAGGTGACCCCTTTGCTCCTCACCGGTGACGTCTCCTTTGTCGTTATTTCCTTTATTTAACTCAAATGTTCTTAAATTTACTTAAATATAAAAGAAATCGGCATCAATGAGATTTTATACCTGAAGATCTTGTCCGCCGGCTGCTCCCCCAAAACCAGATCGAATCCTCTCTGGAACATGGTGTAGGGCCAGGGTCTGTGATCATAGAAACAAGCCTGTGAGACAATGGACGCAGCGCCCTCCGCAGGGCTTATAGGGTTAGAATAACATGGCTGCTTCTCTGCCCACCACTGCCCATAGGCTTTGTCTGATTCTGCAGGGAATAGAGCTCAGCTCTATGGACAGTGCGGCAATGGGGAATAGAACTTAGAGTTGAGCAAACTTTCAGCGTGCATGAGAGCTCATCCGAATCTGAGCGTGGGCACCCGAACCCGAGCGTGCGGCATCTGAACCCGAGCGTGCGGCATCCGAACCCGAGCGCGCGGCATCCTAACCCGAGCGTGCGGCATCCTAACCCGAGCGTGCGGCATCCGAACCCGAGCGTGCGGCATCCGAACCCGAGCGTGCGGCATCCGAACCCGAGCGTGCGGCATCCGAACCCGAGAGTGCGGCATCCGAACCCGAGCGTGCGGCATCCGAACCCGAGCGTGCGGCATCCGAACCCGAGCGTGCGGCATCCGAACCCAAGCGTGCGGCATCCGAACCCGAGCGTGCGGCATACGGACACGAGCGTGCGGCATACGGACCCGAGCGTGCGGCATCCGGACCCGAGCCTTTGTCATCTGGACCCGAGCATGCGGCATCCGAACCCGAGCGTGTGACATCCGAACCCGAGGGTGCGGCATCCGAACCCGAGGGTGCGGCATCCGAACCCGAGCGTGCGGCATACGGACACGAGCGTGCGGCATACGGACCCGAGCGTGCGGCATCCGGACCCGAGCCTTCGTCATCCGGACCCGAGCGTGCGGCATCCGAACCCGAGCGCGCAGCATCCGAACCCGAGCGTGTGACATCCGAACCCGAGCGTGTGACATCCGAACCCGAGCGTGTGACATCCGAACCCGAGCGTGCGGCATCCAGACCTGAGCGTGCAGCATCTGGTTAGCGGCGGCTGAAGTTGGATGCCACCCCGAGGCTGCCTGGAAAACATGCATATAGTCTATGGCCTAGGGCTGCCTCCATGTTTTCCAGGACTCCCTGGGGCGGCACGCATCTCCAGCAGCCACCGGTAACCAGATGCCGCACAAACGGGTTCGGACGGACTCTCATGCTCAAAGTTCACTCAACTCTTAGCGTAACCAGCTCACTTCACAACCTCATAGGAAAATTTAAAGAGAAGAAAGAAATAAAATCTTGGATGGCCCTTTGGCTTGCGGTACGTACCCTTGGTTGGTCCCCCACTCGTTGCGTATACAGAGATGCTTGTGCACCGGATCCCGCATATACCCTTCATGACATAAACACTCTCCTGGAAGCAGAAAGAAGATGGCCGTCTGGTATCCCCATCATGACCTTCACATTCTATCAGTATACAGACACTTCCAGAAGGAGTTACACTTTTTTTTGGCTTTAAAACGTTACAGGTTAAAAAAACGTTCCGGAACTTTCTATTGTTTGATGCTTTGTTACATTGATTGAAATTAGAGAAGACAATCATTACGTCATTGATTTCTGCAGTCAACCTGGATTACACTAAGCTCAACGATTCTTGCAATCCAGTAGGATCCATTACTGCAAAATCTGTGCAAAGGCCGTCACTTATAGCGAGCGTTACCTGTCTCCGGGTCACATAAGTACCCACAGGGCCCAGAATTCTATTATAGTGAGCATTACCTGTCCGGGTCACATAAATAGTGAGCATTACCTGTCCGGGTCACATAAATAGTGAGCATTACCTGTCCGGGTCACATAAATAGTGAGCGTTACCTGTCTGGGTCACATAAATAGTGAGCGTTACCTGTCCGGGTCACATAAATAGTGAGCGTTACCTGTCCGGGTCACATAAATAGTGAGCGTTACCTGTCCGGGTCACATAAATAGTGAGCGTTACCTGTCCGGGTCACATAAATAGTGAGCGTTACCTGTCCGGGTCACATAAATAGTGAGCGTTACCTGTCCGGGTCACATAAATAGTGAGCGTTACCTGTCTGGGTCACATAAATAGTGAGCGTTACCTGTCCGGGTCACATAAATAGTGAGCGTTACCTGTCCGGGTCACATAAATAGTGAGCGTTACCTGTCCGGGTCACATAAATAGTGAGCATTACCTGTCTGGGTCACATAAATAGTGAGCGTTACCTGTCCGGGTCACATAAATAGTGAGCGTTACCTGTCCGGGTCACATAAATAGTGAGCATTACCTGTCTGGGTCACATAAATAGTGAGCGTTACCTGTCCGGGTCACATAAATAGTGAGCGTTACCTGTCCGGGTCACATAAATAGTGAGCATTACCTGTCCGGGTCACATAAATAGTGAGCATTACCTGTCTGGGTCACATAAATAGTGAGCGTTACCTGTCCGGGTCACATAAATAGTGAGCATTACCTGTCCGGGTCACATAAATAGTGAGCGTTACCTGTCCGGGTCACATAAATAGTGAGCGTTACCTGTCCGGGTCACATAAATAGTGAGCATTACCTGTCTGGGTCACATAAATAGTGAGCATTACCTGTCTGGGTCACATAAATAGTGAGCGTTACCTGTCTGGGTCACATAAATAGTGAGCATTACCTGTCCGGGTCACATAAGTACCCACAGGGCCCAGAATTCTATTATAGTGAGCATTACCTGTCCGGGTCACATAAATAGTGAGCATTACCTGTCTGGGTCACATAAGTACCCACAGGGCCCAGAATTCTATTATAGTGAGCATTACCTGTCCGGGTCACATAAATAGTGAGCATTACCTGTCCGGGTCACATAAATAGTGAGCGTTACCTGTCCGGGTCACATAAATAGTGAGCGTTACCTGTCCGGGTCACATAAATAGTGAGCGTCACCTGTCCGGGTCACATAAATAGTGAGCATTACCTGTCTGGGTCACATAAGTACCCACAGGGCCCAGAATTCTATTATAGTGAACATTACCTGTCCGGGTCACATAAATAGTGAGCGTTACCTGTCCGGGTCACATAAATAGTGAGCGTTACCTGTCCGGGTCACATAAATAGTGAGCGTTACCTGTCCGGGTCACATAAATAGTGAGCGTCACCTGTCCGGGTCACATAAATAGTGAGCATTATCTGTCCGGGTCACATAAATAGCGAGCGTTACCTGTCCGGGTCACATAAATAGTGAGCGTTACCTGTCCGGGTCACATAAATAGTGAGCGTTACCTGTCCGGGTCACATAAATAGTGAGCGTTACCTGTCCGGGTCACATAAATAGTGAGCGTTACCTGTCCGGGTCACATAAATAGTGAGCGTTACCTGTCCGGGTCACATAAATAGTGAGCGTTACCTGTCCGGGTCACATAAATAGTGAGCGTTACCTGTCCGGGTCACATAAATAGTGAGCGTTACCTGTCCGGGTCACATAAATAGTGAGCGTTACCTGTCTGGGTCACATAAATAGTGAGCGTTACCTGTCCGGGTCACATAAATAGTGAGCGTTACCTGTCCGGGTCACATAAATAGTGAGCGTTACCTGTCCGGGTCACATAAATAGTGAGCATTACCTGTCTGGGTCACATAAATAGTGAGCGTTACCTGTCCGGGTCACATAAATAGTGAGCGTTACCTGTCCGGGTCACATAAATAGTGAGCATTACCTGTCTGGGTCACATAAATAGTGAGCGTTACCTGTCCGGGTCACATAAATAGTGAGCGTTACCTGTCCGGGTCACATAAATAGTGAGCATTACCTGTCCGGGTCACATAAATAGTGAGCATTACCTGTCTGGGTCACATAAATAGTGAGCGTTACCTGTCCGGGTCACATAAATAGTGAGCGTTACCTGTCCGGGTCACATAAATAGTGAGCGTTACCTGTCCGGGTCACATAAATAGTGAGCGTTACCTGTCCGGGTCACATAAATAGTGAGCATTACCTGTCTGGGTCACATAAATAGTGAGCATTACCTGTCTGGGTCACATAAATAGTGAGCGTTACCTGTCTGGGTCACATAAATAGTGAGCATTACCTGTCCGGGTCACATAAGTACCCACAGGGCCCAGAATTCTATTATAGTGAGCATTACCTGTCCGGGTCACATAAATAGTGAGCATTACCTGTCTGGGTCACATAAGTACCCACAGGGCCCAGAATTCTATTATAGTGAGCATTACCTGTCCGGGTCACATAAATAGTGAGCATTACCTGTCCGGGTCACATAAATAGTGAGCGTTACCTGTCCGGGTCACATAAATAGTGAGCGTTACCTGTCCGGGTCACATAAATAGTGAGCGTCACCTGTCCGGGTCACATAAATAGTGAGCATTACCTGTCTGGGTCACATAAGTACCCACAGGGCCCAGAATTCTATTATAGTGAACATTACCTGTCCGGGTCACATAAATAGTGAGCGTTACCTGTCCGGGTCACATAAATAGTGAGCGTTACCTGTCCGGGTCACATAAATAGTGAGCGTTACCTGTCCGGGTCACATAAATAGTGAGCGTCACCTGTCCGGGTCACATAAATAGTGAGCATTATCTGTCCGGGTCACATAAATAGCGAGCGTTACCTGTCCGGGTCACATAAATAGTGAGCGTTACCTGTCCGGGTCACATAAATAGTGAGCGTTACCTGTCCGGGTCACATAAATAGTGAGCGTTACCTGTCCGGGTCACATAAATAGTGAGCGTTACCTGTCCGGGTCACATAAATAGTGAGCGTCACCTGTCCGGGTCACATAAATAGTGAGTGTTACCTGTCCGGGTCACATAAATAGTGAGCGTTACCTGTCCGGGTCACATAAATAGTGAGCATTATCTGTCCAGGTCACATAAATAGCGAGCGTTACCTGTGTCCGGGTCACATAAGTGCCCACAGGGCCCAGAATTTTATTATAGTGAGCGTTACCTGTCTCCGGGTCACATAAGTGCTCACAGGGGTCCAGAATTCTTTTAGCACACAGGTCTAAGGCCCAGGGGCCGCTGGAGTTCATCTGTGAGAAGAGAATGACCTGCGCCGGGTTCAGCCAATCGCTGGCGTCTAACTGGCTGCCCTCCAGGAGGATAAAGCGGCTTCCTATAGAAATATAAGAGTAGCGTGAGTCACTTACACAGTATATATTATACTATATAGTGGGCACCACTATATCTGCTCACAGTTATCATAGGTACACACGTGCATACAGAACATCACATCATATCACTTACATCTCATAGGTAGCCATTATGGTTGATTACAGTTGATTGACCAAGACTGATATAGCACAAATAAGAGCTTTTTATTTCAAATGGTGCATAATAGTAATAGTGCGACCTGCTAGATGGTGCATAATAGTAATAGTGCGACCTGTACTGTACAGTATAGCAGCATGTCGTATATAATGTATAGTAACTGTATAACCATGATAACACTGCAGCTGGATATGTGATATATAAGTTACTGTACAGTATAGCAGCATGTGGTGTATAATGTATAGTAACTGTATAACCCTGATAACACTGCAGCTGGATATGTGATATATAAGTTACTGTACAGCATAGCAGCATGTGGTGTATAATGTATAGTAACTGTATAACCCTGATAACACAGCAGCAGCTGGATATGTGATATATAAGTTACTGTACAGTATAGCAGCATGTGGTATATAATGTATAGTAACTGTATAACCCTGATAACACAGCAGCTGGATATGTGATATATAAGTTACTGTACAGTATAGCAGCATGTGGTGTATAATGTATAGTAACTGTATAACCCTGATAACACTGCAGCAGCTGGATATGTAATATATAAGATACTGTACAGTATAGCAGCATGTGGTATATAATGTATAGTAACTGTATAACCCTGATAACACAGCAGCTGGATATGTGATATATAAGTTACTGTACAGTATAGCAGCATGTGGTGTATAATGTATAGTAACTGTATAACCCTGATAACACAGCAGCAGCTGGATATGTGATATATAAGTTACTGTACAGTATAGCAGCATGTGGTGTATAATGTATAGTAACTGTATAACCCTGATAACACAGACCAGCTGGATATGTGATATATAAGTCACTGTACAGTATAGCAGCATGTGGTGTATAATGTATAGTAACTGTATAACCCTGATAACACAGCAGCTGGATATGTGATATATAAGTTACTGTACAGTATAGCAGCATGTGGTGTATAATGTATAGTAACTGTATAACCCTGATAACACAGCAGCTGGATATGTGATATATAAGTTACTGTACAGTATAGCAATCAGCATGTGGTATATAATGTATAGTAACTGTATAACCCTGATAACACAACAGCTGGATATGTGATATATAAGTTACTGTACAGTATAGCAGCATGTGGTATATAATGTATAGTAACTGTATAACCCTGATAACACAGCAGCAGCTGGATATGTGATATATAAGTTACTGTACAGTATAGCAGCATGTGGTGTATAATGTATAGTAACTGTATAACCCTGATAACACAGCAGCTGGATATGTGATATATAAGTTACTGTACAGTATAGCAGCATGTGGTATATAATGTATAGTAACTGTATAACCCTGATAACACAGCAGCTGGATATGTGTACAGAGTACAGGGCTGTAGACCCCGCTATGCAGACCATGTATATTCTCTTCTCTCCAGAATTGCAGCTATAAGAACTATTGAAGGAAATTCTCACCATCAGCGATGAGGTGCTCGGGGACATGAAGTGTGATCCTGACAATCAGAGGGCAGCTGATATGGGAAGAACACACCAGGCCGATGATACAGCTGGTTATACTCAGGAGGGTCAGGGTCATCTTGTTTACAGGACTGCGGGGAGAGCCGACTGCTGAAATACAAGAAAACACAGGATGAAAATCACCACAAACCCAACAATGCAACCACTAGTGTACCCAACAGTGTGTATATATATATATATATAGAGAGAGAGAGAGACTACTTTAGTACTGGGGTCCGTAGTTCACATCCCGCCACGGACACCATCTGTAAGGAGTTTGTATGTTCTCCCCTGTTTGGTGGGCTCCTTCTCGTGCTCCATACAGAGAGGGGAGATTAGATTGTAAGCCCCAATGGGGACAGGGACTGGCTGAGTGATATCAGGCTTCAGTGACTAGTGGGATCGGGGAGGAGTGGGATCGGGGATGAGTGGGATCGGTGAGGAGTGGGATCCACGATGAGTGGGATCCGCGATTAGTGGGATCTGTGATGAGTGGGATCCACGATGAGTGGGATCCGCGATGAGTGGGATCGGCGATGAGTGGGATCCGCGATGAGTGGGATCGGTGATGAGTGGGATCGATGATGAGTGGGATCGGGGATGAGTGGGATCCGCGATGAGTGGGATCGGTGATGAGTGGGATCGGGGATGAGTGGGATCCGCGATGAGTGGGATCGGTGATGAGTGGGATCGATGATGAGTGGGATCGGTGATTAGTAGAATCGGGGATTAGTGGGATCGGGGATTAGTGGGATCGGTGATGAGTGGGATCGGTGATAAGTGGGATCGGTGAGGAGTGGGATCGGGGATTAGTGGGATCAGTGATGAGTGGGATCGTTGATGAGTGGGATCGTTGATGAGTGGGATTGGTGATGAGTGGGATTGGTGATGAGTGGGATCCGCCATGAGTGGGATCGGTGATGAGTGGGATCGATGATGAGTGGGATCGGTGACCGCGATTAGTAGGATCCGCGATCACCGATACGGCAGACAGAGGAAACCAGTCATTCCTCATAAAATGCCTTTATTCCACTTGCTGACCATCCATAAAGGACCTTGTGTCTCCTCTACACGGCCCTGATATGCCCGGCAGTGTGTATTAGATGTCGGGCAGCATGTAACAGCCATGAGCGCTGGTCCCTGTTCATTATCCATTTAGGAGTCACCAAGAAGTTTTCAACTATCACGGCTTCAGACAGTCCATCAATTAAAAATCATGGAAATTCCCTTTAAAATGGGAGTCATTACACCCATTGGGTAGCTAACCTAATAACTATCCTGCATGCACAGCTTCTCTAGTGGGTATACTGTATAACCTAATAACTATCCTGCATGCACAGCTTCTCTAGTGGGTATACTGTATAACCTAATAACTATCCTGCATGCACAGCTTCTCTAGTGGGTATGTATCCTAATAACTATCCTGCATGCACAGCTTCTCTAGTGGGTATACTGTATAACCTAATAACTATCCTGCATGCACAGCTTCTCTAGTGAGTATGTAACATAATAACTATCCTGCATGCACAGCTTCTCTAGTGGGTATATAACCTAATAACTATCCTGCATGCACAGCTTCTCTAGTGGGTATACTGTATAACCTAATAACTATCCTGCATGCACAGCTTCTCTAGTGGGTTTACTGTATAACCTAATAACTATCCTGCATGCACAGCTTCTCTAGTGAGTATGTAACATAATAACTATCCTGCATGCACAGCTTCTCTAGTGGGTATGTATCCTAATAACTATCCTGCATGCACAGCTTCTCTAGTGAGTATGTAACATAATAACTATCCTGCATGCACAGCTTCTCTAGTGGGTATGTATCCTAATAACTATCCTGCATGCACAGATTCTCTAGTGGGTATACTGTATAACCTAATAACTATCCTGCATGCACAGCTTCTCTAGTGGGTATATAACCTAATAACTATCCTGCATGCACAGCTACTCTAGTGGGTATGTAATCTAATAACTATCCTGCATGCACAGCTTCTCTAATGGGTATGTAACATAATAACTATCCTGCATGCACAGCTTCTCTAGTGGGTATATAACCTAATAACTATCCTGCATGCACAGCTTCTCTAGTGGGTATATAACCTAATAACTATCCTGCATGCACAGCTTCTCTAATGGGTATGTAACATAATAACTATCCTGCATGCACAGCTTCTCTAGTGGGTATATAACCTAATAACTATCCTGCATGCACAGCTTCTCTAATGGGTATGTATCCTAATAACTATCCTGCATGCACAGCTTCTCTAATGGGTATGTAACATAATAACTATCCTGCATGCACAGCTTCTCTAGTGGGTATATAACCTAATAACTATCCTGCATGCACAGCTTCTCTAGTGGGTATATAACCTAATAACTATCCTGCATGCACAGCTTCTCTAATGGGTATGTAACATAATAACTATCCTGCATGCACAGCTTCTCTAGTGGGTATATAACCTAATAACTATCCTGCATGCACAGCTTCTCTAATGGGTATGTATCCTAATAACTATCCTGCATGCACAGCTTCTCTAATGGGTATATAACATAATAACTATCCTGCATGCACAGCTTCTCTAGTGGGTATATAACCTAATAACTATCCTGCATGCACAGCTTCTCTAGTGGGTATGTATCCTAATAACTATCCTGCATGCACAGCTTCTCTAATGGGTATGTAACCTAATAACTATCCTGCATGCACAGCTTCTCTAGTGGGTATATAACCTAATAACTATCCTGCATGCACAGCTTCTCTAATGGGTATGTAACATAATAACTATCCTGCATGCACAGCTTCTCTAATGGGTATGTAACCTAATAACTATCCTGCATGCACAACTTCTCTAGTGGGTATCTAACCTAATAACTATCCTGCATGCACAGCTTCTCTAATGGGTATGTAACATAATAACTATCCTGCATGCACAGCTTCTCTAATGGGTATGTAACATAACTATCCTGCATGCACAGCTTCTCTAATGGGTATGTAACATAACTATCCTGCATGCACAGCTTCTCTAATGGGTATGTAAAATAACTATCCTGCATGCACAGCTTCTCTAATGGGTATGTATCCTAATAACTATCCTACATGCACAGCTTCTCTAATGGGTATATAACCTAATAACTATCCTGCATGCACAGCTTCTCTAATGGGTATGTAACATAACTATCCTGCATGCACAGCTTCTCTAGTGGGTATGTAACATAATAACTATCCTGCATGCACAGCTTCTCTAATGGGTATATAACATAATAACTATCCTGCATGCACAGCTTCTCTAGTGGGTATGTATCCTAATAACTATCCTGCATGCACAGCTTCTCTAGTGGGTATATAACCTAATAACTATCCTGCATGCACAGCTTCTATAATGGGTATGTATCCTAATAACTATCCTGCATGCACAGCTTCTCTAATGGGTATGTAACATAACTATCCTGCATGCACAGCTTCTCTAGTGGGTATGCAACATAATAACTATCCTGCATGCACAGCTTCTCTAGTGGGTATGTAATCTAATAACTATCCTGCATGCACAGCTTCTCTAATGGGTATGTAACATAATAACTATCCTGCATGCACAGCTTCTCTAGTGGGTATATAACCTAATAACTATCCTGCATGCACAGCTTCTCTAATGGGTATGTAACATAATAACTATCCTGCATGCACAGCTTCTCTAATGGGTATATAACATAATAACTATCCTGCATGCACAGCTTCTCTAGTGGGTATGTATCCTAATAAGTATCCTGCATGCACAGCTTCTCTAATGGGTATATAACATAATAACTATCCTGCATGCACAGCTTCTCTAGTGGGTATATAACCTAATAACTATCCTGCATGCACAGCTTCTCTAATGGGTATGTAACATAATAACTATCCTGCATGCACAGCTTCTCTAATGGGTATATAACATAATAACTATCCTGCATGCACAGCTTCTCTAGTGGGTATGTATCCTAATAACTATCCTGCATGCACAGCTTCTCTAATGGGTATATAACATAATAACTATCCTGCATGCACAGATTCTCTAATGGGTATATAACCTAATAACTATCCTGCATGCACAGCTTCTCTAATGGGTATGTAACATAATAACTATCCTGCATGCACAGCTTCTCTAATGGGTATGTAACTTAATAACTATCCTGCATGCACAGCTTCTCTAGTGGGTATGTATCCTAATAACTATCCTGCATGCACAGCTTCTCTAATGGGTATATAACATAATAACTATCCTGCATGCACAGCTTCTCTAGTGGGTATATAACCTAATAACTATCCTGCATGCACAGCTTCTCTAATGGGTATGTAA
The DNA here is from genome assembly GCA_027789725.1 of Dendropsophus ebraccatus. NCBI lineage: Eukaryota > Metazoa > Chordata > Amphibia > Anura > Hylidae > Dendropsophus > Dendropsophus ebraccatus. Next base: position 32,172,090 of record JAQFWZ010000025.1, read on the forward strand.
CATAATAACTATCCTGCATGCACAGCTTCTCTAATGGGTATATAACATAATAACTATCCTGCATGCACAGCTTCTCTAGTGGGTATGTAACCTAATAACTATCCTGCATGCACAGCTTCTCTAATGGGTATGTAACATAATAACTATCCTGCATGCACAGCTTCTCTAATGGGTATGTAACTTAATAACTATCCTGCATGCACAACTTCTCTAGTTGGTATCTAACCTAATAACTATTCTGCATGCACAGCTTCTCTAATGGGTATGTAACATAACTATCCTGCATGCACAGCTTCTCTAGTGGGTATGCAACATAATAACTATCCTGCATGCACAGCTTCTCTAGTGGGTATATAACCTAATAACTATCCTGCATGCACAGCTTCTCTAGTGGGTATGTAATCTAATAACTATCCTGCATGCACAGCTTCTCTAATGGGTATGTAACATAATAACTATCCTGCATGCACAGCTTCTCTAGTGGGTATATAACATAATAACTATCCTGCATGCACAGCCTCTCTAATGAGTATATAACATAATAACTATCCTGCATGCACAGCTTCTCTAGTGGGTATGTAATCTAATAACTATCCTGCATGCACAGCTTCTCTAATGGGTATGTAACATAATAACTATCCTGCATGCACAGCCTCTCTAATGAGTATATAACATAATAACTATCCTGCATGCACAGCTTCTCTAGTGGGTATGTAACATAATAACTATCCTGCATGCACAGCTTCTCTAGTGGGTATGTATCCTAATAACTATCCTGCATGCACAGCTTCTCTAATGGGTATGTAACAAAATAACTATCCTGCATGCACAGCTTCTCTAGTGAGTATCTAACCTGCTCACCTCACTCCACCCCCCATGCATGAGCAGTGATGCATACAGTACCGCATCCATAACTGCATCAGTGCAATGTATCACTGCTGCACATAGAAGACTGCCGAGAAATCACTGCAATAACCATTCTTGTAAGGAGAGTAACTCTAGGGAGGAGAGATGGAGGACCTGTGGCTGTCCGGGCATGATGGGAAACTGGAGGGCGGCAGGTTCCCCTGGTCTAGCGGGACCCAGAAGTTGATTCTATATAATATAGACTGTAGCTTGATTGCACTGACCTCGGCTGCGTCTCCGGCTGCGAGAAGGGTCGGTATAGAAGGTTAGCTGAGTCTCACTATCCATCTCCCCTCCGCACTCTCCTTCGGGGTTCAGAAAGGCTGAGCCTGCTGTAAGATAGAAGTCAGCGTCTTTTGATAAGCAAAATTAAAATAGGACATGGCGGGGCGGGAGAGCGCGGGATCAATGCAATAATCTGATGAAATATAAATAAACTCTCACAACCGTATTCCACAGCTTCAGGGAGCGGCAACAAATTGCAAAACGACAAACTTCCAAAGCCTCTGGCAGTCAAGAGATTAAGAGAAGCACAAAGGACTATGTCAGGGGATCTGAAGGCTAGCACGTGTCTCGTCATCTGATTCTACGGCCGGGCTCGGATGGTGACCGCCAGGAGATTGGACCACAGCCATTGGCTACTAATGTTAATACAGCAGAAATGACTCTTATTAGCACATCCAGAGATTCCGTCTTAATTATTCTCAATCCAAGGTCACCTGAAGGACAAGTCCCCGCAGCCGCACAAATCACCGTCTGACCGGCCGCTGCCTTCAAACTACAAAGAACCTGGGATAAATGGCCGAGCCAGTCGGCTAAACATCCATTGTTCCAGGAGCGTATCGGTAATTTCATAGAATAGAATAGCAAACACATCGAGGCTGCACTTAGGTAATAAATAGTGCGGAGTGAGGACGGCGCTCGCTCTCGTAGGGTTGGTGAACGCCAGATCTGCCCATTGGATCCAACACCGCTAGAACACTGGGGGGGATTTACTATCCAGCCACCTGGCGGCATACAGCCACAAAAAAGTTGCCTTCCCAATGGTTTGTTCCCCATGTAGGCCAGATGGGCAGGAAGGGGCGTGACAATGTGTGGAGGGGTGTGGCCTAATTCTTCAACCAATTTACCATGATTTATGTCTAAGAGTGGCTAAATATCACAGCAAACTCAGCGCATGCTGGCCTCAGATTCACCAGGTGCACCTCTCGTGGGACACGGGGGTAGGAAGGAATTTAGTAAGGACCCGTGTACAGATGTGCCATTCCTGATCATTTCTCTGTCATGTTTTTCACTATAATAAAAATGAAAGCATTACTGATATTTAAAAAACTTTTAACAAAAGTTATGATTGAGTCTCAGTGCTGAATTCCCACCGTCCCTAGATACGGCCAGGCCGAGCCAGACTGGGATAAGGAATCAGCCCTGGCGCACATACTACTCCCCCAGCTCACAGAACAACATTAGAACGGTAACATAGAATATCAGCTTACAATGTTGGTTCAGGATGCTGACATAGAATGTAGATATAGAATGGTGACATAGAATGTTGTTATAGAATGGTGACATAGAATGTAGATGTAGAATGGTGACATAGAATGTAGATATAGAACGGTGACATAGAATGTAGATGTAGAATGGTGACATAGAATGTAGATATAGAATGGTGACATAGAATGTTGTTATAGAATGGTGACATAGAATGTAGATATAGAATGGTGACATAGAATGTAGATGTAGAATGGTGACATAGAATGTAGATATAGAATGGTGATATAGAATGTAGATATAGAATGGTGACAAAGAATGTAGATGTAGAATGGTGACATAGAATGTTGTTATAGAATGGTGACATAGAATGTAGATGTAGAATGGTGAAATAGAATGTAGATATAGAATGGTGACATAGAATATCAGCTTACAATGTAGATATAGAATGGTGACGTAGAATGTAGTTATAGAATGGTGACAAAGAATGTAGATGTAGAATGGTGACATAGAATGTAGATGTAGAATGGTGACATAGAATGTTGTTATAGAATGGTGACATTGAATGTTGTTATAGAATAGTGACATAGAATGTAGATGTAGAATGGTGACATAGAATGTAGATATAGAATGGTGACATAGAATGTTGTTATAGAATGGTGACATAGAATGTAGATGTAGAATGGTGACATAGAATGTAGATATAGAATGGTGACATAGAATATCAGCTTACAATGTTGGTTTAGGATGCTGACATAGAATGTAGATATAAAATGGTGACATAGAATGTTGTTATAGAATGGTGACAAAGAATGTAGATGTAGAATGGTGACATAGAATGTAGATATAGAATGGTGACATAGAATGTAGATGTAGAATGGTGACATAGAATGTAGATATAGAATGGTGACATAGAATGTTGTTATAGAATGGTGACATAGAATGTAGATATAGAATGGTGACATAGAATGTAGATGTAGAATGGTGACATAGAATGTAGATATAGAATGGTGATATAGAATGTAGATATAGAATGGTGACAAAGAATGTAGATGTAGAATGGTGACATAGAATGTTGTTATAGAATGGTGACATAGAATGTAGATGTAGAATGGTGAAATAGAATGTAGATATAGAATGGTGACATAGAATATCAGCTTACAATGTAGATATAGAATGGTGACGTAGAATGTAGTTATAGAATGGTGACAAAGAATGTAGATGTAGAATGGTGACATAGAATGTAGATGTAGAATGGTGACATAGAATGTTGTTATAGAATGGTGACATTGAATGTTGTTATAGAATAGTGACATAGAATGTAGATGTAGAATGGTGACATAGAATGTAGATATAGAATGGTGACATAGAATGTTGTTATAGAATGGTGACATAGAATGTAGATGTAGAATGGTGACATAGAATGTAGATATAGAATGGTGACATAGAATATCAGCTTACAATGTTGGTTTAGGATGCTGACATAGAATGTAGATATAAAATGGTGACATAGAATGTTGTTATAGAATGGTGACAAAGAATGTAGATGTAGAATGGTGACATAGAATGTAGATATAGAATGGTGACATAGAATGTAGATGTAGAATGGTGACATAAAATGTAGATATAGAATGGTGACATAGAATGTAGATATAGAATGGTGACATAGAATGTTGTTATAGAATGGTGACATAGAATGTAGATGTAGAATGGTGACATAGAATGTAGATATAGAATGGTGACATAGAATGTAGATATAGAATGGTGACATAGAATGTAGATGTAGAATGGTGACATAGAATGTAGATATAGAATGGTGACATAGAATGTAGATATAGAATGGTGACATAGAATGTAGATGTAGAATGGTGACATAGAATGTAGATATAGAATGGTGACATAGAATATTGTCACAGTATGTGCGCTTAGAATGTTGTCACAGTATGTGCGCTTAGAATGTTGTCACAGTATGCACGCTTAGAATGTTGTCCCAGTATGTACGCTTAGAATGTTGTCCCAGTATGCACGCTTAGAATGTTGTCCCAGTATGTACGCTTAGAATGTTGTCCCAGTATGCACGCTTAGAATGTTGTCACAGTATGTACGCTTAGAATGTTGTCACAGTATGTACGCTTAGAATGTTGTCACAGTATGTACGCTTAGAATGTTGTCACAGTATGCACGCTTAGAATGTTGTCCCAGTATGCACGCTTAGAATGTTGTCCCAGTATGCACGCTTAGAATGTTGTCACAGTATGTACGCTTAGAATGTTGTCCCAGTATGTACGCTTAGAATGTTGTCCCAGTATGTACGCTTAGAATGTTGTCACAGTATGTACGCTTAGAATGTTGCCATAGAATGTCAAGAACAATACTTGATTCAAAGTGGGCAAAGAAGAGCAGAAGACATAGGCCCATGTGGCATTTGCCAGAGATGCCAGATGGTCAGTCCGGCCCTGCAGTCAGGAGAAGCGTGCATGTTGGTGCTTCACTTTCCTGCCCATCATATCATCCCAATCACTACAGGAGACGGGCTCAGTGATAAGTCTATGGAGCTCATCACCTACAAGTCAGAGTTAGCAGAGAGCTAAGGAGTTAAGCACACAGCTGGGCACTTCTCCTGCCTATAGCATTGTGTATCATTGTAGGGACAATGCTGTAAGATTAGAGCTTGTAGTAGGGAAAGTCTAGCAGGGGATTCCTCTCCATAGAGTAAGAGGTATGGAGGAACCTTGTATCCTTTAAAGCTTTAAAACTCAGTCTTTACTGCTGAGGTACGATATTGGTGTTATTTGTATTGGTGACCATTCAGAAGAACAGACAATATACCAGAGACGTCCCATTACAAGGTTAGCATGTCTTAACAGTATAGGTTGGGTTCACAATATGATAGCATGTGTACATGTTACTATACACTACCAGATAGGCCTGGGCCCCATTGACTTTACCAGCGCAAACAACATGAGTGAATCAAATCTTTGCAAAAAGTTTGGTTCAGTGCAGAACTGACCTTTTTTTCCCCCAATAAAGTTTAGAACAAATTCATAAAGATGAGGGCTGCACATCTAAAAAAACAAAAATATATGCTATACTCACCAGTCTGCGAGCCCCTGTTGTCCTTCTCTGGGTCGCTGATGTCTCCAGACGCATTAGCCAATCACTGACTGAGATAGGACAGCGCTACGGCCAGTGATTGGCTGAGCGAGAATCTGACGGCTATGGGGCACAATGGAGACTGGAAATGGATGACACTGGGGGAGCATGGACAGGTAAGTATTGAAACTAAAATAGCTGTTGTTACTGTGCTTAGTTTAAGGTTCGGACAAACACAAACTTTACTTTAAAGTTTAGGGAACTTGCCGAACAGAATATTTGAAAAGTTCTCTCATCTGTAGTGACTACACTTAGGCCATTGATGTTGATATATTTTCTGATGGAGTCTGAGTTATTAAATCTCTTCCTGCAGGAAACAACCTGAACGAGGTCAGTACGGGCCGACGTGCGTGAATATATCAACGTTTTACCCTGTCGTCATTGGATAGTACCAAGGTGGCATGAAGCCCTTGTTTAGGTTTGGGCAGAAGGAAAGACTCTTTTTCTATCCTTGTTATTTATTTTGAATGTGAAGAATATATTAATCCTTAAAGAGCGTAAAGCAGGAAAACAATGAATAAAGAAGTGTTATCAACACCGCTCTACATAATTACCCAACGTGCTAGAAATGGTGCATAATCACAGACAAGGTATTGATCGCTTCCGGTCCATAAGATCTCGGGGGGAAATTTGTGCCTATTTTTAGGTGAATAATTGTTTTTTTTCCACCCATTTTTAGTTCTATCTATGAACCAGCTTTGAGTATTCACCGAAAAAAATAACATAATCCGGGATTTGGCTCAAATTTATCATTTGTGACTTTTTTTTAGAAGTGGTGAATGCCTACGTCTGGGCAGTACCAGGTGAGTTTGTTTGCACAATTTTTTGTGAATATTCTATCCAAAAATGTATGAAAAGTTTATTTAATTGGTTTTATTCAGCTGGGTAAAAAACAAATGAATGCTCTGAAGAAAGATGGCAGGTTTTAGACTCAATAGTAAATGTCGCCCTCAGTCTAAGTGATTTTTCTCTAGTTGAAGGGATAATGGGGTTATGGAGTGGAGGGGTGATGGGGGAAGGGGTGATAGGTTGGAGGGGTGATGGGGTGGAGGGGTGATGGGGGAACGGGTGATGGGGGAAGGGGTGATGGGGTGGAGGGGTGATGGGGTGGAGGGGTGGAGGGGTGATGGGGGAAGGGGTGATGGGGGAAGGGGTGATGGGGGAAGGGGTGATGGGGTGGAGAGGTGATGGGGTGGTTCCAGTACAGGGGGTCCCACTATGTCTTATTCCACCTGGGTAAAGTCCCTGATTTTTCCACCTATTACCCTTCTTCTCTCTTCTACCCCCAGTATCCCGACCAATCACAGAGAAGTTACCCCTATATAAGGAAGGTAGGTCACCGTAGGAAGGTCTTTGGTCTTCAGTCTTTTGTCAGTAGAGATGTGGAGGGACTAAGACAGCTGCCATAGAGATACTGATACTTAGAGATCGGCTCCAGTATGCAGAGCTAAACCTTCAGGATGGGTAACCGTCCTCTGAGGAAAGCCGTGCCCACGCCTGGGACCCATCTCCTGGATTCTCAGGGAAGTAACCACAGCCAGGAACTGACTCCAACAAGACAAATAGCCATCCTGCTGAAGTATCTTACTGACTATGCGCGGCTCATCGGGGAAACCTCAGAAAGTCTGCTATGCCCAGTTGTAAGGCCTGGGGCTCGTACTACCCACCTTGGCGCTCGCTGAACTGGTTGGGCAGAAGGTGATCACACTTATCTATACGTGAGTACGAGTATTCTCCACCCTCCTACCTACAGTATCTACTCCAGTCACCTCAGCAGAGTACATTGCTACCGGGACAAGGTCCCCAAGATGGTCCCTGAGACAGTCACTACTTTACCTACAAGCTGCTCCTACTTACTCTCCACCTTCACCTGTCTGAGTATTGGGTGGGTACCAACACAAGTGCCCAAGTGTACCCCAAGCCCACCTTGCTGTACCACCACCTCGCAGCTACCCCCGGCCACAGCATTTCCATTATCGTTTTACTCTGTCCGCTTCACTCCTGATTTTGGCTACAAATCCTGGTAACAATACCGACAGAAATACCGACAGAGATACCGACAGAAATACCGACAGAGATACCGACAGAAATACCAAGAGATACCAACAGATATAACGACAGAAATACCGACAAAAATACTGACAGAGATACCGACAGAGATACCGACAGAGATACCGACAGAAATACCGACAGAGATCCCGACAGAGATCCCGACAGAGATACCGATAGAGATACCGACAGAGATACCGACAGAGATACCGACAGAGATAACGACAGAGATAACGACAGAGATAACGACAGAGATACCGACAGAAATACCGACAGAGATACCAAGAGAGATACCGACAGAAATACCGACAGACCGGCCTTTCTGTGACCCGGCTGGTCTCAGGATCATCTTGGCTGGTACTACAGTGTGCGCCCGCATCCGAATTCCCACTGCTCACAATGGCCGGAGCCGCTCGCTCCATAATGCGCACTGACAGGTTCTCTGCGGCCGTTATTCAATGAGTAGCACATGAAATGTCAGTTTCTCGCAGTGCCGCTAGGTATCCCGGCCGGAGTGTATACCATGTGTATGTATATATGTACTATGTGTATACACTCCAGCTGGTATTCCATTGAAGGCAGCACAATGTAAAGTTCATATAAATCATGGCCGTTGTTTCAAATCGGCAAAAACGGACGTGATTAATGTGAACCTTACGTTGTGTGAACAAAGCCTAATAGTAATTTTTATTGCTATAATTTAATTTTGCTTATGTTCATTATTTATATCTGGAAAAATAACTAATATCTTCTTCATTATTCACGTCCGTTGTTTTTGTGTTGTTTTGTGTTGTTTTACCCGTAAATCATTAAAAATCCGTCATCTTTCAATTAAAACCAATGTAAATAAGTCAAAGACAAGCGGCTAATGTGCCTGCGGGGGGATTAGGGCTAATCTGGATAAAACAGCAGTTATAAGATTAATCGCTGGATCACTGGCCGTCATCTACATTTTAATACAACTAAAAAAACTGATGAAAAAATGGTTTTTTAAATTCAATAAATCAAAGGGGTACTCCGGTGAAAAAAAAATTATTGGTGTCATGGTGCCAGAGATTTGTAATTTACTTCTATAAAAAAAAATCTCCAGTCTTCCAGTACTTATCAGCTGCTGTATGTCCTGCAGGAAGTGGTGTATTCTCTGCAGTCTGACACAGTGCTCTCTGCTGCCACCTCTGTCCATGTCAGGAACTGTCCAGAGCAGGAGAGGTTTTCTGTGGGGATTTGCTGCTGCTCTGGACAGTTCCTGACATGGACAGAGGTGGCAGCAGAGAGCACTGTGTCAGACTGCAGAGAATACACCACTTCCTGCAGAACATACAGCAGCTGATAAGTACTGAAGAAGTAAGACATAAATTACAAATCTATATAACTTTTTGAAACCAGTTAATTTGAAAGAAAAGTATTTTTGCTGGAGTAAACGGGCACTGTCAGGAAAAAACTAAATAAAAAAAACCTTTGTCCCAAGTTTTGATTTTTGGAGGTTTCATTACTAAGACCCCATGATCAAGAGAACGAGTCGGGAGAAGGGCACAGGGGGGCACTTCCCTCCCCGGCTCACACCGATGTCTCTCCAGACAGCTCCATTACACGTCTATGGGGCTCTCTACACCTGATGAGTGGGGGTCCCAGCAGTGAAGACCCCCTGACCAACACCTCCCTGTGACAGCAGTTTATTTACTATGCGCTTTAGGTGGTATACAAGAGACTAAAATGGTGTTGATAGTAGACTCAGATACACAGTATTATAGCTTCCATTCATACCGGAGACGGTCAACCATGATGATTATTGGACCGATCCCGATAAGTCCCATTGGAGCCCAATAACGTATGATAGAGTCCATGAACCAATCACTGGCTCCCCAATAATGTATAATGGAGTCCATGAACCAATCACTGGCTCCCCAATAACATAGGATAGAGTCCATGAACCAATCACTGGAGCCCCAATAATGTATGATGGAGTCCATGAACCAATCACTGGAGCCCCAATAACATAGGATAGAGTCCATGAACCAATCACTGGCTCCCCAATAACGTATGATAGAGTCCATGAACCAATCACTGGCTCCCCAATAATGTATAATGGAGTCCATGAACCAATCACTGGCTCCCCAATAACATAGGATAGAGTCCATGAACCAATCACTGGAGCCCCAATAATGTATGATGGAGTCCATGAACCAATCACTGGAGCCCCAATAACATAGGATAGAGTCCATGAACCAATCACTGGAGCCCAATAACATATGATAGAGTCCATGAACCAATCACTGGAGCCCAATAACATAGGATAGAGTCCATGAACCAATCACTGGAGCCCAATAACGTATGATAGAGTCCATGAACCAATCACTGGAGCCCCAATAACATATGATGGAGTCCTTGAACCAATCACTGGGGCTAATAACATATGATGGAGTCCATAAACCAATCACTGGAGCCCAATAACATATGATGGAGTCCATGAACTAATCACTGGAGCCCAATAACATATGATGGAGTCCATGAACCAATCACTGGAGCCCAATAACATATGATGGAGTCCATGAACCAATCACTGGAGCCCAATAACGTATGATGGAGTCCATGAACCAATTACTGGAGCCCAATAACATATGATGGAGTCCATGAACCAATTACTGGAGCCCAATAACATATGATGGAGTCCATGAACCAATCACTGGAGCCCAATAACATAGGATAGAGTCCATGAACCAATCACTGGAGCCCAATAACGTATGATAGAGTCCATGAACCAATCACTGGAGCCCCAATAACATATGATGGAGTCCTTGAACCAATCACTGGGGCTAATAACATATGATGGAGTCCATAAACCAATCACTGGAGCCCAATAACATATGATGGAGTCCATGAACTAATCACTGGAGCCCAATAACATATGATGGAGTCCATGAACCAATCACTGGAGCCCAATAACATATGATGGAGTCCATGAACCAATCACTGGAGCCCAATAACGTATGATGGAGTCCATGAACCAATTACTGGAGCCCAATAACATATGATGGAGTCCATGAACCAATTACTGGAGCCCAATAACATATGATGGAGTCCATGAACCAATCACTGGAGCCCAATAACATATGATGGAGTCCATGAACCAATCACTGGAGCCCAATAACATATGATGGAGTCCATGAACCAATCACTGGAGCCCAATAACGTATGATGGAGTCCATGAACCAATTACTGGAGCCCAATAACATATGATGGAGTCCATGAACCAATTACTGGAGCCCAATAACATATGATGGAGTCCATGAACCAATCACTGGAGCCCAATAACATATGATGGAGTCCATGAACCAATCACTGGAGCCCCAATATATTTCATAGCAAGAACCAACAATGCAAATAACACTATGGTGGGCGACAAAAACACCCAAACGCCTGACAGTCAGCGAGTTATGCAAATGTGAACAGAGTCTGAGACGACAATTACCGTCCAGTGGGTGAAGTGATTGATGGAGAAGAGGACGGTTACGGGGAGGCCAGGAAGGAGAACGCTGCATTAATGCCTGGAGCACAGATTATACAGCGCAGGATATCGGCGAGAAGTGATTTACTAATGGCCGACGTGGTTTTTTTTCCAGCTGGACATGACAGGATTTAATTAGATCTTTAATACGTCCACTAAGATGCCAGGACATCAGCCGAGGCCGAGGAGGGGAGGGGGGGGGATGATGGAGTCATTGTGGGGGGGTCAAATGTTATAGAAAATCCGCAAAGGAAGATGGCGGGAAAATGATTAATTCCGTTTTGTCTAGATTTAATTTGAGATAATTGGACGACGTCCAGGAAGAGATGGATTTAAGGCAATTTGCAATAAAATAAGAAGATATGATGCAAGTGGAAATATACATTAATGTATCATCAGCATATAGATGGAAGACTGGATGAGCTCGGGAGTCTACGGAGAGCGGGAGGACCAAGGACATACCTTACATACAAGATGGATGAGAGACACATATAAAAAATGGACGCCAAACAAAAACAACATCACCACGACCGGAGAACGCACAAAAAGTCCAGGAAGATTCGGACTGTGTCCTGTCTAGTGGAGCTTTACACATCTCTGAAGTTTATTTCTAGGGATAAGCGAAACTCAAGCATGCTGAGGTCTGTCAGAGCGCGCCAAATCTGATTACCGGGGGCTGAAGAAGGTGGATGCCGCCCTAGAAAGTCTGGGGATTCAGGGATACAGCCTATCCATGGTTTCCCAGACTCCCTAGGGCGGCATCCACCATCTTCAGCCACCAGTAATCAAATGCATAATGCTAGGGCTTAGATGGTCCCAAGTGTGCCCGAGTTTCAGTCATTTCTCTATAGCAGAGTCATGTAACCGGGCAGCATGATGACTGACATACAAGAGTCATGTAACCGGGCAGCATGATGACTGACATACAAGAGTCATGTAACCGGGCAGCATGATGACTGAGATACAAGAGTCATGTAGTCGGGCAGCATGATGACTGAGATACAAGAATCATGTAGTCGGGCAGCATGATGACTGAGATACAAGAGTCATGTAACCGGGCAGCATGGTGAATGAGATACAAAAGTCATGTAGTCGGGCAGCATGGTGAGTGAGATACAAGAGTCATGTAGTCGGGCAGCATGATGACTGAGATACAAGAGTCATGTAGCCGGGCAGCATGGTGACTGAGATACAAGAGTCATGTAGCCGGGCAGCATGATGACTGAGATACAAGAGTCATGTAGCCGGGCAGCATGATGAATGAGATACAAAAGTCATGTAGTCGGGCAGCATGATGACTGAGATACAAGAGTCATGTAACCGGGCAGCATGGTGACTGAGATACAAGAGTCATGTAGCCGGGCAGCATGATGAATGAGATACAAAAGTCATGTAGTCGGGCAGCATGATGACTGAGATACAAGAGTCATGTAACCGGGCAGCATGGTGACTGAGATACAAGAGTCATGTAACCGGGCAGCATGATGATTATCTTTTCACTATACGGCTAAGTTCCCACAATATTTTCTTTCTGACGTTTGAGTCCAGATAACGGCCACGATCTGACCTTAAACAACCAAAAAAAGGACATTGTGGGAACGTGGCCAACACTTGTAATATCCACAACAACGATTGTAATGGAGTCTTGATATAAGGAAAGGAAATCAGGTTACTTTTGAGGTTCTCGACCAGTGGATGCAGATGCAGCGGCCGATATATGGGGGTGCTGGGTGCCGTCCTATCACCAGGAAAGGACCTCAATAATAAAGAGATGGAGAGCGGCGGGTCCATGCTGGGCAGCCGGGCCGCAGAGACGGTTAGGGAATACATCCTTAGAAGTGTGATTCAGGGAGAATATGGCGCCTGATGATCCTGTGTAACCAGAGAATCCGCGTCCCACTCTACAGGATGTGCACGCAGCTTAGTGCATGTAACCACAGAATCCGCGTCCCACTCTACAGGATGTGCACGCAGCTTAGTGCATGTAACCAGAGCCCCATATTATGGGGATCAATACCTGGAGCAGCAAGTAATCTCATTCATGAATGACTAGTTAGCTTATCCCAGCAAGGTGGAACTGAATCTTAACCAATTTAGGGAAACGCTTTCTCAGCAAGAGAACCAATTATTTTCTGACATTACTTAAAGATTCAAGAACATTCACCTTATCCATCAAAATGTCATCAACATGAACTATGGCAGTCACACACAAGATTTCACACTGCATTGGACAAGTTTAGTATTTGTGCAATTTATACGTCTTTGGAAAACTTTAGGGGTATAGGAGGTGCAAAGAGTGCAGGAGGTTAGGAGGTGCAAAGAGTGCAGGAGGTTAGGAGGTGCAGAGAGTGCAGGAGGTTAGGAGGTGCAGAGAGTGCAGGAGGTTAGGAGGTGCAGAGAGTGCAGGAGGTGCAAAGAGTGCAGGAGGTTAGGAGGTGCAAAGAGTGCAGGAGGTTAGGAGGTGCAGAGAGTGCAGGAGGTTAGGAGGTGCAGAGAGTGCAGGAGGTTAGGAGGTGCAGAGAGTGCAGGAGGTGCAAAGAGTGCAGGAGGTTAGGAGGTGCAGAGAGTGCAGGAGGTGCAGAGAGTGCAGGAGATGCAAAGAGTGCAGGAGGTTAAGAGGTGCAGAGAGTGCAGGAGGTGCAAAGAGTGCAGGAGGTTAGGAGGTGCAGAGAGTGCAGGAGGTTAGGAGGTGCAGAGAGTGCAGGAGGTTAGGAGGTGCAGAGAGTGCAGGAGGTGCAAAGAGTGCAGGAGGTTAGGAGGTGCAGAGAGTGCAGGAGGTGCAGAGAGTGCAGGAGATGCAAAGAGTGCAGGAGGTTAAGAGGTGCAGAGAGTGCAGGAGGTGCAAAGAGTGCAGGAGGTTAGGAGGTGCAGAGAGTGCAGGAGGTTAGGAGGTGCAGAGAGTGCAGGAGGTGCAAAGAGTGCAGGAGGTTAGGAGGTGCAGAGAGTGCAGGAGGTGCAGAGAGTGCAGGAGATGCAAAGAGTGCAGGAGGTTAAGAGGTGCAGAGAGTGCAGGAGGTGCAAAGAGTGCAGGAGGTTAGGAGGTGCAGAGAGTGCAGGAGGTTAGGAGGTGCAGAGAGTGCAGGAGGTGCAAAGAGTGCAGGAGGTTAGGAGGTGCAGAGAGTGCAGGAGGTGCAGAGAGTGCAGGAGATGCAAAGAGTGCAGGAGGTTAAGAGGTGCAGAGAGTGCAGGAGGTGCAAAGAGTGCAGGAGGTTAGGAGGTGCAGAGAGTGCAGGAGGTTAGGAGGTGCAGAGAGTGCAGGAGGTTAGGAGGTGCAGAGAGTGCAGGAGGTTAGGAGGTGCAGAGAGTGCAGGAGGTTAGGAGGTGCAGAGAGTGCAGGAGGTGCAAAGAGTGCAGGAGGTTAGGAGGTGCAGAGAGTGCAGGAGGTGCAGAGAGTGCAGGAGATGCAAAGAGTGCAGGAGGTTAAGAGGTGCAGAGAGTGCAGGAGGTGCAAAGAGTGCAGGAGGTTAGGAGGTGCAGAGAGTGCAGGAGGTGCAGAGAGTGCAGGAGATGCAAAGAGTGCAGGAGGTTAAGAGGTGCAGAGAGTGCAGGAGGTGCAAAGAGTGCAGGAGGTGCAGAGAGTGCAGGAGGTTAGGAGGTGCAGAGAGTGCAGGAGGTTAGGAGGTGCAGAGAGTGCAGGAGGTTAGGAGGTGCAGAGAGTGCAGGAGGTTAGGAGGTGCAGAGAGTGCAGGAGGTGCAAAGAGTGCAGGAGGTTAGGAGGTGCAGAGAGTGCAGGAGGTGCAGAGAGTGCAGGAGATGCAAAGAGTGCAGGAGGTTAAGAGGTGCAGAGAGTGCAGGAGGTGCAAAGAGTGCAGGAGGTTAGGAGGTGCAGAGAGTGCAGGAGGTGCAGAGAGTGCAGGAGATGCAAAGAGTGCAGGAGGTTAAGAGGTGCAGAGAGTGCAGGAGGTGCAAAGAGTGCAGGAGGTTAGGAGGTGCAGAGAGTGCAGGGGGTGCAGAGAGTGCAGGAGGTTAGAAGGTGCAGAGAGTGCAGGAGGTTAGGAGGTGCAGAGAGTGCAGGAGGTTAGGAGGTGCAGAGAGTGCAGGAGGTGCAGATAGTGCAGGAGGTTAGGAGGTGCAGAGAGAGCAGGAGGTTAGGAGGTGCAGAGAGTGCAGGAGGTGCAGAGAGTGCAGGAGGTTAGAAGGTGCAGAGAGTGCAGGAGGTGCAGAGAGTGCAGGAGGTTAGGGGGTGCAGAGAGTGCAGGAGGTTACAAGGTGCAGAATCTGCAGGAGGTTAGGAGGTGCAGAAAGTGCAGGAGGTTACAAGGTGCAGAAGCTGCAGGAGGATACAAGGTGCAGAAGCTGCAGGAGGTGAGGAGGTGCAGAGAGTGCAAGAGGTTACAAGGTGCAAGAGCTGCAGGAGGTGCAGAGTGTGCAGGAGGTGAGGAGGTGCAGAGAGTGCAGGAGGTTAGGAGGTGCAGAGAATGCAGGAGGTGAGGAGGTGCAGAGAGTGCAGGAGGTGCAGGAAGTGCAGAAAGTGCAGGAGGTGCAGAGTGTGCAGGAGGTGCAGGAGGTTAGGAGGTGCAGAGAGTGCAGGAGGTTAGGAAGTGCAGGAGGTTAGGAGGTGCAGAAAGTGCAGGAGGTTACAAGGTGCAGAAGCTGCAGGAGGATACAAGGTGCAGAAGCTGCAGGAGGTGAGGAGGTGCAGAGAGTGCAGGAGGTTACAAGGTTCAGGAGCTGCAGGAGGTGCAGAGTGTGCAGGAGGTGAGGAGGTGCAGAGAGTGCAGGAGGTTAGGAGGTGCAGAGAATGCAGGAGGTGCAGAGTGTGCAGGAGGTGAGGAGGTGCAGAGAGTGCAGGAGGTTAGGAGGTGCAGAGAGTGCAGGAGGTGCAGAGAGTGCAGGAGGTTAGGAGGTGCAGTGAGTGCAGGAGGTTAGGAGGTGCAGAGAGTGCAGGAGGTTAGGAGGTGCAGACAGGGCCGTTTCTGCCATGAGGCGGAATGAGTATTCCGCCTCAGGCGGCAGATTCTGCGCCCCTGCAGGGGGCGGCAGACAGCAGCCCTGCAGCCGCTCACCTGTCCTGCCGCAGCCGTCCCGTCCCGCCGCCAACACTTACCGCTGTCCCGCGCCGTCAGTCAGCAGCTGTCATTGCCCTCCAGCGAGTCGTGAGTGCCCGGGGTCAGCGGGGGCCGCGATGCCCCCGCTGACCCCAGGCACTCACGACTCTCTGGAGGGCGATGACAGCTGCTGACTGACGGCACTGGAGCGCGGAAAGGAACAGCGGTGAGCGTTGGCGGTGGGACGGGACAGCTGCGGCAGGACAGGTGAGCGGCTGCAGGGTCGGGAGACAGCGGTGAGCGTTGGCGGCGATGACAGCTGCTGACTGTCGGCGAGGGACAGCGGTAAGCGGGACGGGACGGCTGCTGCAGGACAGGTGAGTGGCTGCAGGGCCGGCCCAGGGGGGGGGGGTGCGGGGGGTGCAGGCGCGGGTGATTCGGTTACGGCGGCGGGGGGGGGGGGATTGTGAGGGGTCGGCCGCCTGAGGTTTGCCTCAGGCGGCAGAAACCCCAGAATCGGCCCTGGGTGCAGAGAGTGCAGGAGGTTAGGAGGTGCAGGAGGTTAGGAGGTGCAGAGTGTGCAGGAGGTGAGGAGGTGCAGAGTGTGCAGGAGGTGAGGAGGTGCAGAGTGTGCAGGAGGGGAGGAGGTGCAGGAGGTGAGGAGGTGCAGACAGTGCAGGAGGTGAGGAGGTGCAGACAGTGCAGGAGGTGAGGAGGTGCAGAGTGTGCAGGAGGTTAGGAGGTGCAGAGAGTGCAGAGAGTGCAGGAGGTGAGGAGGTTACAAGGTGCAGAAGCTGCAGGAGGTTAGAGGATGCAGGGGGTTGCTCGTTCTACAGCTAGCATGTAAAGATTTAGGTTCTCCATCATGGATTTTGCATTGGGTAAATAGCTGTAGTTTTTGTGACTGAATATAAGGTGACAACATGGCCGCCTCTGGGTAGAAGAAGACTGAATATGTGTGAGGTGTAGTAACCTGTAACAGTGGAAGCTTGGAACGCATACAATTACAATGTAAGGATTAGATAGATGGATATACAGTATAGTTGGCTTTATAGCGAGAGGACGGAGGGATGTTCGCTTCCTATGGGCCGTAACCTGCTTTATGAGCCATCATTTTTAACACCAATTTGGACAACGTGCAAAACGATTTTTTGCCATCATTAGTATGTGATTGGCCGCTGTATGAATTAGGGGTTATAGACGCTACAGGAAAAGACGGATATTCTAATAATGTGATAATGATATAAGAAGCAGAGTTCCTGCAATTATTACGCTCCTAATATAACCGTAAGTGGCAGAAGCCGGGAGCCGAGCATTCCGCGGCTATTAGAGGGGATCAGAAGGAGATCACCCACACTGGATCTGCGCAGCGGCTGAGGAGCTCTGCCGTTGTCTACATGGTTTCTCTTTGCAGATAACTACACGACTTTCAATAACTTTCTATAATTCTGAGACAATTGTTTTCTGTTCTCTTAGATAACAAATCTTTACCCATTATATACAGCATCCTAGGGCCGTATACAACCTCTGCAGCCGCCGGGAATCCTACGTGGAGCCTTCGGGTTTGGATAACGTTGCCGGACCCAAACGTTTTGACAGGTTCCCTCAACACTAAATATACACAAGTCTTGTAAAGACAATAGCAGAAAATATTGTGTGAGATGAACCTCTGGGATGCTAAATACTTATACTGTGTCATAGAAGGTTCTGGGAATCGTAGTGAGAAGCCGTCACCTGCCCCTCCACCTATGGTAACGATGCGTCGCCCCCGCTCTTGGTGGAAGAAGCCGTCACTGCTGGGATCCGTCAGTCATTCATCCGCCTGAGCGGCTTCTCGGCCACAAAGGTCACTAACACAATTTTATGGTTAATGGATAAAGTTTTGACGTTTTTAAACCCTCCGTTTTCTGTTAGTAAATAATGATGACATCTTGTTTCCATCTAGACGGGATCAGCGCAGAACGTGTGCACATGATGAGGATACATTACAAATCTCAGATTTCCCCAAAATGTCTTATTCATATTCAACATCCCGGCAATTCTTTGTGATCTCTGTAGGGAAGCAGCAAACAATAGGGAACGCCACTGACTTTTTGATGAGCAGATTTTCAAATCTGTGTTGGAAAATCGTTGAAAAATTTGGGAAAACGTATAGTGTGTGTGTGTGTGGCCAAAGCTTAAACATGATGGGAATTGTAGTTGTAGAACAGCTGGAGGGCCGCCAGTATGACCCCTGTGATGTGGTGTATACTGCCGATTCCCAGTACAGATAATGGGGCCGGTTATAATGGAATTCAGACAGAAAACAGAAAGACTCAGCAGTGAGATTCATGTGAGATCCGCAAGTGTGACTGACGCCTCATCCACATCCTCACCTGTTACTACATCAGCAGCATCTCTATCCTGTCCTGACTGTTTGCTACAATGTATCAGTGAAGGTAAAATGGAACGGCCTGAAATCCCTTTAAGCTCTTGGCTCATTGGGAACATTGGACACGAGTGTAGGGGAGAGTAAGCCGAGTGTCCAGGGTGACCTCAAACATTATATTACAAAGTGCAAGAAAGTAACAGCATCCAAGTAACAAAGTAACAGCATCCAAGCAACAAAGTAACAGCATCAAAGTAACAGCATCCAAGCAACAAAGTAACAGCATCAAAGTAACAGCATCCAAGCAACAAAGTAACGGCTTCCAAGTAACAAAGTAACAGCATCCAAGTAACAGCATCCAAGCAACAAAGTAACGGCTTCCAAGTAACAAAGTAACAGCATCCAAGTAACAAAGTAACAGCATCAAAGTAATGGCAAACAAGTAACAGCATCCAAGTAACAAAGTAACAGCATCAAAGTAATGGCAAACAAGTAACAGCATCCAAGTAAAAAAGTAACAGCATCAAAGTAACAGTATCCAAGCAACAAAGTATCGGCTTCCAAGTAACATAGTAACAGCATCCAAGTAACAAAGTAACAGCATCCAAGCAACAAAGTAAAAGCATCCAAGTAACAAAGTAACAGCATCAAAGTAACAGTATCCAAGTAACAAAGTAACAGTATCCAAGCAACAAATTAACGGCTTCCAAGTAACAAAGTAACGGCAAATAAGTAACAGCATCCAAGTAACAAAGTAACAGTATCCAAGCAACAAAGTAACGGCTTCCAAGTAACAAAGTAACAGCAACCAAGTAACAAAGTAACAGTATCCAAGTAACATAGTAACAGCATCCAAATAACAAAGTAACAGTATCCAAGTAACAAAGTAACAGCATCCAAATAGAAAAGTAGCAGCAACCAAGTAACAAAGTAACAGCATCCAAAGCCGTGTTTAAAGGGCACAAAATATAAAGTGCGTTGATTCCATCATTACAGGAAAAGCCACATTTCCACCACTTGGGTTTTTCTTTAGGTTTAAATGTCGCTTTTCCCCTCCTCCTCCTAATTTATCATTGTCCACGTCTGGAAATAAGTCTAAATCATGTGGAAATCTACACCTTCTCCGGAGCGTGCATCACTTGTTAAATCCGATATATGGGGGTGGGGCTTTATATACCCTAGAGTACGAGTCCACCTGTCTAGGTGAACGTCTGCCATAGTGTATACACCTCCCCAACCATGATATCATTTGTATAATTTAATAAGCTTGTCCACTTGTATGCTGGTCTTCAATTAAGCCCCACCCCCTTTGTCCCCGGCCAGATTCACTTAGTGGCATACGCCCGTGGCAGCACCTTTGTAAGTTTCCCCCTTAGGGTTGTGTTGAGACGTGAGGGATAGACGGATCCATCTCCCCCTCCCCAGGGATCTTCTATATTTTTCCCTAATAGTTTTGCACCAGCAACCCTGCTGGAATATTTTCTGGTGTCTACGGGTTCTAAACTAAGAAGCAGCGTATCCTGCACGGTGACTGGACGGAGCATTACACAGAGTATCCTGCACGGTGACTGGACGGAACATTACACGGAGTATCCTGCACGGTGACTGGACGGAGCATTACACAGAGTATCCTGCACGGTGACTGGACGGAACATTACACGGAGTATCCTGCACGGTGACTGGACGGAACATTACACGGAGTATCCTGCACGGTGACTGGACGGAGCATTACACAGAGTATCCTGCACAGTGACTGGACGGAACATTACACGGAGTATCCTGCACGGATGGAGCATTACACGGAGTATCCTGCACGGTGACTGGACGGAGCATTACACAGAGTATCCTGCACAGTGACTGGACGGAACATTACACGGAGTATCCTGCACAGTGACTGGACGGAACATTACACAGAGTATCCTGCACGGACGGAGCATTACACGGAGTATCCTGCACGGTGACTGGACGGAGCATTACACAGAGTATCCTGCACGGTGACTGGACGGAGCGTTATATGGAGTATCCTGCACGGTGACTGGACATTACACAGAGTATCCTGCACGGTGACTGGACGGAGCATTACACGGAGTATCCTGCACGGTGACTGGACATTACACAGAGTATCCTGCACGGTGACTGGACGGAGCATTACACAGAGTATCCTGCACGGTGACTGGACGGAGCATTACACAGAGTATCCTGCACGGTGACTGGACGGAGCATTACACAGAGTATCCTGCACGGTGACTGGACGGAGCATTACACAGAGTATCCTGCACGGTGACTGGACGGAGCGTTATATGGAGTATCCTGCACGGTGACTGGACGGAGCGTTATATGGAGTATCCTGCACGGTGACTGGACGGAGCATTACACGGAGTATCCTGCACGGTGACTGGACGGAGCATTACACAGAGTATCCTGCACAGTGACTGGACGGAACATTACACGGAGTATCCTGCACGGTGACTGGACGGAGCGTTATATGGAGTATCCTGCACAGTGACTGGACATTACACAGAGCATCCTGCACGGTGACTGGACGGAGCATTACACGGAGTATCCTGCACAGTGACTGGACGGAACATTACACGGAGTATCCTGCACGGTGACTGGACGGAGCATTACACAGAGTATCCTGCACGGTGACTGGACGGAACATTACACAGAGTATCCTGCACGGTGACTGGACGGAGCATTACACGGAGTATGCTGCACGGTGACTGGACGGAGCATTACACGGAGTATCCTGCACGGTGACTGGACGGAGCATTACACGGAGTATGCTGCACGGTGACTGGACGGAGCATTACACAGAGTATCCTGCACGGTGACTGGACGGAACATTACACGGAGTATCCTGCACGGTGACTGGACGGAGCATTACACAGAGTATCCTGCACGGTGACTGGACGGAGCATTACACAGAGTATCCTGCACAGTGACTGGACGGAACATCACACAGAGTATCCTGCACAGTGACTGGACGGAGCGTTATATGGAGTATCCTGCACGGTGACTGGACGGAGCATTACACGGAGTATCCTGCACAGTGACTGGACGGAACATTACACAGAGTATCCTGCACGGTGTATCCTGCATGGACGGAGCATTACACAGAGTATCCTGCACAGACGGAGCATTACACGGGGTATCCTGCACGGACGGAGCATTACACGGAGTATCCTGCAAAGACGGAGCATTACACAGAGTATCCTGCATGGACGGAGCATTACACGGAGTATCCTGCACAGACGGAGCATTACACGGAGCATCCTGCACAGTGACTGGACGGAGCATTACACGGAGCATCCTGCACGGTGACTGGACGAAGCATTACACAGAGTATCCTGCACGGTGACTGGACGGAGCATTACACGGAGTATTCTGCACGGTGACTGGACGGAGCATTACACAGAGTATCCTGCACGGTGACTGGACGGAGCATTACACAGAGTATCCTGCACGGTGACTGGACGGAGCATTACACAGAGTATCCTGCACGGTGACTGGACGGAACATTACACGGAGTATCCTGCACAGTGACTGGACGGAACATTACACGGAGTATCCTGCACAGTGACTGGACGGAGCATTACACGGTGTATCCTGCATGGACGGAGCATTACACGGAGTATCCTGCACGGTGACTGGACGGAGCATTACACGGAGTATCCTGCACAGTGACTGGACGGAGCATTACACGGAGTATCCTGCACGGACGGAGCATTACAAGGAGTATCCTGCACGGACGGAGCATTACACAGAGTATCCTGTTTGGAGAATGTGATGGAGGGGAATGATCGGCCATCGCGGTTCTGCTGGGTTATTGGCCGTGATTTTCCACTGCTTCCGTCCGTCCCAGCGTTTCTTTTCAATGATTCCGCCCTCGTGGAGTCGAAGCCTTAAGGTAGAATTGTCATTTGATGTAAAATTACTTGAAATCCAAGGACCAGATCCAAAAGGGCTGCGGGCCTAATGCTGAGAGCAGCAAAGTGTTCCTCATCAATTACGGCACTTACATCCAAGTGTTTGCTGACAGAAGGTTAATAACCCTTTTATAATAAGATATAGCCGGGCGGCATCGCGAGGATTTTACCCTCATACGATTGATTCATTTACATTTAAAAAGCTAATGATGCCGCTTATTGCCCAATGATATATGAGGCGAAAAAACTATAGACCACAAAACTTATAAAGAAACTTACCAGTCTGACTCTCTGACATTCAATCCTCTCCTGGGCTATAATAACTCTGCGGAGCAATGGTGGAGACTCCTGGGCTATAATAACTCTGCGGAGCAATGGTGGAGACTCCTGGGCTATAATAACCCTGTGGAGCAATGGTGGAGACTCCTGGGCTATAATAACTCTGCGGAGCAATGGTGGAGACTTCTGGGCTATAATAACACTGCGGAGCAATGGCAGAGACCCCATGGCTATAATAACCCTGCAGACCAATGGTGGAGACTCCTGGGCTATAATAACCCTGCAGACCAATGGTGGAGACTCCTGGGCTATAATAACCCTGCAGACCAATGGTGGAGACTCCTGGGCTATAATAACCCTGCGGGGCAATGGTGGAGACTCCTGGGCTATAATAACTCTGCAGAGCAATGGTGGAGACTCCTGGGCTATAATAACTCTGCGGAGCAATGGTGGAGACTCCTGGGCTATAATAACTCTGCGGGGCAATGGTGGAGACTCCTGGGCTATAATAACTCTGCAGAGCAATGGTGGAGACTCCTGGGCTATAATAACCCTGAGGAGCAATGGTGGAGACTCCTGGGCTATAATAACCCTGCGGGGCAATGATGGAGACTCCTGGGCTATAATAACCCTACAGAGCAATGGTGGAGACTCCTGGGCTATAATATCCCTACAGAGCAATGGTGGAGACTCCTGGGCTATAATAACTCTGCGGAGCAATGGTGGAGACTCTTGGGCTATAATATCCCTGCGGAGCAATGGTGGAGACTTCTGGGCTATAATAACACTGCGGAGCAATGGCAGAGACCCCATGGCTATAATAACCCTGCAGACCAATGGTGGAGACTCCTGGGCTATAATAACCCTGCAGAGCAATGGTGGAGACTCCTGGGCTATAATAACTCTGCAGAGCAATGGTGGAGACTCCTGGGCTATAATAACCCTGAGGAGCAATGGTGGAGACTCCTGGCCTATAATAACCCTGCAGAGCAATGGCAGAAACCCCATGGCTATAATAACCCTGCAGGGCAATGGCAGAGACCCCATGGCTATAATAACCCTGCGGAGCAATGGTGGAGACTCCTGGGCTATAATAACCCTGCAGAGCAATGGTGGAGACTCCTGGGCTATAATAACCCTGCAGAGCAATGGTGGAGACTCCTGGGCTATAATAACCCTGCAGAGCAATGGTGGAGACTCCTGGGCTAAATTAACCCGGCGGAGCAATGGCAGAGACCCCATGGCTATAATAACCCTGCGGGGCAATAATGGAGACTCCTGGGCTATAATAACCCTGCGGAGCAATGGTGGAGACTCCTGTCCGATTATAACCCTGCGGAGCAATGGTGAAGACTCCTGGGCTATAATAACACTGCGGAGCAATGGTGGAGACTCCTGGGATATAATAACCCTGCGGAGCAATGGTGGAGACTCCTGGGCTATAATAACACTGCGGAGCAATGGTGGAGACTCCTGGGATATAATAACCCTGCGGAGCAATGGTGGAGACTCCTGGATATAATAACCTCGAGGAGCAATGGTGGTGACTCCTGGGCTATAATAACCCTGAGAAGCAATGGTGGCGACTCCTGGGCTATAATAACCCTGGAGACCAATGGTGGAGACTCCTGGATATAATAACCCTGCGGAGCAATGGCGGAGACTCCTGGGTTATAATAATCCTGCAGAGCAATGGTGGAGACTCCTGGGCTATAATAACCCTGCGGAGCAATGGTGGAGACTCCTGGGCTATAATAACTCTGCAGAGCAATGGTGGAGACTCCTGGGCTACAATAACCCTGCGGAACAATGGTGGAGACTCCTGGCCTATAATAACCCTGCAGAGCAATGGTGGAGACTCCTGGATATAATAACCCTGCGGAGCAATGGTGGAGACACCAGGGCTATAATAACCCTGAGGAGCAATGGTGGAGACTCCTGGGCTATAATAACACTGCGGAGCAATGGTGGAGACTCCTGGGCTATAATAACTCTGCAGACCAATGGTGGAGACTCCTGGGCTATAATAACTCTGCAGAGCAATGGTGGAGACTCCTGGGCTATAATAACCCTGCGGAGCAATGGTGGAGACTCCTGGGCTATAATAACCCTGCGGAGCAATGGTGGAGACTCCTGGGCTATAATAACACTGCGGAGCAATGGTGGAGACTCCTGGGCTATAATAACTCTGCGGAGCAATGGTGGAGACTCCTGAGCTATAATAACCCTGCGGAGCAATGGTGGAGACTCCTGGGCTATAATAACCCTGCGGAGCAATGGTGGAGACTCCTGGGCTATAATAACCCTGCGGAGCAATGGTGGAGACTCCTGGGCTATAATAACTCTGCGGAGCAATGGTGGAGACTCCTGAGCTATAATAACCCTGCGGAGCAATGGTGGAGACTCCTGGGCTATACTAACACTGCGGAGCAATGGTGGAGACTCCTGGGCTATAATAACACTGCGGAGCAATGGTGGAGACTCCTGGGCTATAATAACTCTGCGGAGCAATGATGGAGACTCCTGGGCTATAATAACCCTGCAGAGCAATGGTGGAGACTCCTGGGCTATAATAACCCTGCAGAGCAATGGTGGAGACTCCTGGGCTATAATAACACTGCGGAGCAATGGTGGAGACTCCTGGGCTATAATAACCCTGCAGACCAATGGTGGAGACTCCTGGGCTATAATAACACTGCGGAGCAATGGTGGAGACTCCTGGGCTATAATAACCCTGGAAGAGATGGGTAAGTGAGATAACATAGATCTCTATATATGGTGCATTATATGGGCGCTTACCCCTACATGGGCGCTTATGGCCAATCTCCCATTGACTTCACTACAGCGTATTATTAGGCTATGTTCACACATCGTCCCTTTCGCTGTCATTTTGAGTCCAAATAGCAGCAGTGATTTCATAAGGACGTTATTTGTATAATCATAGTTGACGTTATTTGGCCTCAAAACTGCGTCGATCCTAAAAGATGGTTATCAAGTGGCCGAAAAAAAGATGGTGTGGGGATATAGCCAGAGATTAATGACGGCCGCAAATAATGTTAATCAACGTCCCTTATTTTGCTTAAAAAGAGGGTGTAGGAATGTAGCCAAACTGAGCAAATTTTCCATTATCATCTTTCACCCTCTGTTCGACTTCTGATTTTGGCTCCAAACACTGACGGAAATACTGACGGAAACACTGACGGAAATACTGATGGAAATACTGACGGAAATACTGACAGACATACTGACGGAAATACTGACAGAAATACTGACAGACATACTAACGGAAATACTGACAGACATACTGACGTAAATACTGATGGAAATACTGACGGAAATACTGATGGAAATACTGACGGAAATACTGACAGAAATACTGACAGACATACTGATGGAAATACTGATGGAAATACTGACAGACATACTGACGGAAACACTGACAGACATACACACGGAAACACTGATGGAAATACTGTGTGTGAACATGGCCTAAAGCAGTAAAACATAAGAAAAAATACTAGAATAAAATTATTGCACCATTTAATCACACAATGAATTTCATGAAGGAATTTGTGCCACAATTATGTTGCAGTCAACCTGAAACCTGAATCAGGATTATAACAATAAATTTGGGTCCCAAAAAATCGACACATCATCATATATCTTATATCTATCACACATCTAATATATATATATATATATATATATATATATATATATATATATATATATATACATACTAGAAAATGTACCCGGCGCTGCCCGGGTATAAAGTGTTAGTGTGTTAATTAGATTTGTTCCAAGGTCGGCCAGGAGGCAAATCTATGCCCTTGTTTTTTTTGTTTAAGTGGAAATCGCCAGGAGCCCTATATACCCCTATGTACACTATATACCTGACAGTTCTGCACTGTTTATGTAAATTGTAGCTTATTCACATTAGAAATAAACGAAAAACTTTACACATCCTAAAAACCTAATAGCCAAACAGAGATGTCATGTGATCAGACTGTATACAGAGCCTGGTTATATACAACATTGGCAGTGTTATATACAGCCTGGTTATATACAACATTGGCAGTGTAATATACAGCCTGGTTATATGACACATTGGCAGTGTTATACAGTACACAGCCTGGTTATATACAACATTGTTAGTGTTATATAGTATACAGCCTGGTGTACAACATTACCAGTGTTATACTGAGCCTGGTTATATGTCACGGCCGCGGCGGCGTCCCGGGCTCTGGATCGCCGCCGCGACCTCTCCATGCAGCTGCCGGGGTCCATGTACAGGGACCCGGCGCTGCTACTAGTTCGGCCCCGGGGGGCGCCTTACCTCGCCCCGCTCCCGTCACCCGCTGTGCCGGCCGGCGCGCGCGTCCCCGCCACCTAGGGCGCGCGCGCGCCGGCTGTCTCAGATTTAAAGGGCCAGTCCGTCCTTATTGGAAGGTGCTCTAATCACTTCCTATAAATTCCAGCCCTGCCCCTCTACAGGTGTTGGAGCCTCTACATGCTTCCCATAGCGTTTGGCCCAGCTCCCTGTTGTTCCTGACCTTAGTCCTTGTCTCTTGTTCCTGTCTTCAGTCCTTGTCCTTAGTCCTTGCCCGCTGCCTTCCCATTGTTCCTGAGTCCTGTCCGCACGTCTACAGTCCTCTGCCTGCACTATCTCCTGCCTACTGCTCCTGCCACGCCTCGCCTGCCGTCACTAGCAACCAAGCCAGGGGTAGCGACCTGGGTGTCGCCTGCCGCAGCAAGTCCATCCCGCCTTGCGGCGGGCTCTGGTGAGGACCAGCGGCCCCTTAGACTCCGCTCCCCGGTGAGGTTAGTGCTATCGCTAGTGACGGTCCAGTGGATCCACTACTCCAGGCGTTACAGTAGGCTCCAACCCTGGATCCCGGCGAGGTGCCTGATATCCGTGACGTAGCCCGAGTGGTCGCCCAACAGGCGCAACAAATCCAGCAACAGTCGCAGCAGATCCAGCAACTCACTGCCGCCTTACAGCAGCAGACTACAGCCCAGCGCACACCACCTCCTGCTGCTTTTTCTACACTTCGACTGGCTCTCCCAAGCAAATACTCTGGTGACTCCAAGTTGTGCAGAGGATTCCTGACCCAATGCACCATGCATATTGAACTTTTAAGTAGTCAGTTTCCCACCGAGCGCTCTAAAGTGGCTTTCATCATCAGCCTATTGGAGGGTAGAGCTCTGGCCTGGGCCACGCCGCTGTGGGACCGAGATGATCCTGTTGCTGCCAATCTCCGAACCTTCCTAGTCGAGTTTCACTCCGTCTTTGAGGAACCTGCCCGTGCCTCTTCAGCTGAAACTGCTCTCCTCAACCTCTCTCAAGGGAGATCCTCTGTTGGTGACTACGCCATCCAGTTCCGCACCCTGGCAGGAGAATTAGACTGGAATGAGGCCGCTCTAATAGCCACCTTCAAGAAGGGCCTGTCCAGTCGGGTGAGAGACGTGCTTTCCGCCCGAGACCTACCTACCTCCCTGAACGAACTCATCCTACTGGCCACCAGGGTCGATACTCGTTTTTCTGAGAGAGAGGAGGAGGTCTGGCATGAACGGCGACTAAGCCTGTCCCGTCGCCATCACCAGCTGGCGCCGGTCTTCCAGAATCCTGACATTTCGGTGTCCCAGTCGACTCCTGAGATTCCTATGCAGGTGGAACGGGCTCACCTGACGCCTGATGAAAGAATTCGTCATCTGGAGCTGAATCTCTGCCTCTACTGCGGTGGTTCAGATCACTTTCGGCTGAGATGTCCCCAACGTCCTCAAGCGTCCGGGAAACGCCAGCACCTAGGTCCGGTGGGAGAGGTCTCCCTAAGTGTGAATGCCACCTCTCCAAAGTTGTCTGTGCCAGTTTCCATCCAGACACCTTCAGGACAAACTCACCAGACTTCTGCCTTTCTCGATTCTGGGTCAGCAGGCAGTTTTATTGCAGCTACATTGGTCCAGAGATGGCGGCTACCCGTGACCCCACTAGCCAGGCCCTTGACTATCTCCTCGGTCACGGGCGAGATTCTTACCGACCATGTGCACTACCAGACCGCACCTCTAGTCCTCCAGGTGGGCACTTCACATCAGGAAAAGATCTCCTTCTACGTCCTGCCCCATTCTTCTTCCACCATCCTCCTGGGACTCCCTTGGCTGCAATTACATGCCCCTAAGCTGGACTGGAGAACTGGGAAGATTCTTAGTTGGGGTCAGGACTGTTCCAACCAGTGTCTGAGGTCACCTCAGACCAAGTACTCTATGTTGTCACCCGACCCCACCAAGCCTCTATCCGGCCTACCGGCGGAATACCAAGACTTGCCTGATGCCTTCTCTGTCACGGAGGCGGACTCTCTACCACCTCATCAGGCGTACGATTGTCCCATAGACCTCCTTCCTGGAACTTCTCCTCCACAAGGTCGGGTGTACCCTCTCTCGGTACCCAAGACTGAGGCCATGTCCTCTTATATCCGGGAGAACTTACAGAAGGGTTTCATCCGCAAATCCACATCCCCTCGCCACATAGGGATGGACTTCATCACTGATTTGCCTCCATCTGCAGGCAAGAAAGAGGGGGAGGCCAAAGGGGGGGGGGGGGCGCGGCGACCTCTCCATGCAGCTTCCGGGGTCCATGTACAGGGACCCGGCGCTGCTACTAGTTCGGCCCCGGGGGGCGCCTTACCTCGCCCCGCTCCCGCCACCCGCTGTGGCGGCCGGCGCGCGCGTCCCCGCCGTCTCAGATTTGAAGGGCCAGTCCGTCCCTTATTGGAAGGTGCTCTAATCACTTCCTATAAATTCCAGCCCTGCCCCTCTACAGGTGTTGGAGCCTCTACATGCTTCCCATAGCGTTTGGCCCAGCTCCCTGTTGTTCCTGACCTTAGTCCTTGTCCCTTGTTCCTGTCTTCAGTCCTTGTCCTTAGTCCTTGCCCGCTGCCTTCCCATTGTTCCTGAGTCCTGTCCGCCACCTGCGAGCACGTCTACAGTCCTCTGCCTGCACTATCTCCTGCCTACTGCTCCTGCCACGCCTCGCCTGCCGTCACTAGCAACCAAGCCAGGGGTAGTGACCTGGGGGTCGCCTGCCGCAGCAAGTCCATCCCACCTTGCGGCGGGCTCTGGTGAAAACCAGCAGCCCCTTAGACTCCGCTCCCTGGTGAGGTTAGTGCTATCGCTAGTGACGGTCCAGTGGATCCACTACTTCAGGCGTTACATTATATACAACATTGGTAGTGTTTTATACAGCCTGGTTATATACAACATTGGCAGTGTTTTATACAGCCTGGTTATGTACAACATTGGTAGTGTTATGCTGAGCCTGGTTATGTGCAACATTGGCAAAGTTATATACAGCCTTGTTATATACAACATTGGCAGTGTTATATACAGCCTGGTTATATACAACATTGGCAGTGTCATATACAGCCTGGTTATATACAACATTAGCAGTGTTATATACAGCCTGGTTATGTACAACATTGGTAGTGTTATGCTGAGCCTGGTTATATACAACATTGACAGTGTTGGTGAAGGGTCCTGTATACCTGTAGTATATAGTTGGTGGAGATCCTGTATACCTGTAGTGTATAGTTCTGGGATCCTGTATACCTGAAGTGTGTAGTCCCCCCCCCCCCTGCCGACTGCAGACCATAAGTAAGGTGTGGGTGCAGGAAACCTGCAGCTTATAATAATAAGAGCATACACAATCCTGCATCATCATAATCTGTCCCTCTTAGGCACTACCATTCATTCTGGCTGAGGACAACTCAGAAGAGGTTTCAAAGTTTCTAATACTGTATACACTCCCCCCCCCTGCAGGTAGCCCCTGTTCTGTATACACCCCCCGCCCCTTTGCAGGTAGCCCCCGTACTGTATACACTCCCCCCCTGCAGGTACTCCTATACTGTATACACTCCCTCCCTGCAGGTAGCCCCCATATTGTATACACTCCCCCCTGCAGGTAGCCCCCATACTGTATACACTCCCCACCCCTTTGGGTAGCCCCCATACTCTATACACTGCCCCTACTTGCAGGTAGCCCCCATACTCTAAACCCCCCCTTGCAGGTAATCCCCATACTGTATACACTCCCCCCCCTTGCAGGTACTCCTATACTGTATACACTCCCTCCCTGCAGATAGCCCCCATATTGTATACACTCCCCCCTGCAGGTAGCCCCCATACTGTATACACTCCCCACCCCTTTGGGTAGCCCCCATACTCTATACACTGCCCTCACTTGCAGGTAGCCCCCATACTCTATACCCCCCCCCCCCTTGCAGGTAATCCCTATACTGTATACACTCCACCTCCCGCAGGTAACCCCTATACTGTATACACTCCCCCCCCTTGCAGGTAGCCCCCGCACTGTAAACACTCCCCCTCCCTTCTTGCAGGTTGCCCTCATACTGTATACACTCCCCCCCTGCAGGTTGCCCTCATACTGTATACACTCCCCCCCTGCAGGTTGCCCTCATACTGTATACACTCCCCCCCTGCAGGTAGCCCCCATACTGTATACACTCCCCCAGCAGGTTGCCCTCATACTGTATACACTCCCCCCCTGCAGGTAGCCCCCATACTGTATACACTCCCCCAGCAGGTTGCCCTCATACTGTATACACTTTCCCTGCAGGTTGCCCTCATACTGTATACACTGAACTCCTCATATATCTTATATCTATCACACTATCATATATCTATCATATATATTTATCACAGTATCATATATCATATATATCTATCACACTATCATATATCTTATATCTATCATATATATTTATCACAGTATCATATATCATATATCTATCACACTATCATATATCATATATCTATCATGCTACCATATCCGCAGTCCTTGAATCTAGTCAGCAGCAAATCTCCAGGTATTTACAGCCACATTATCAGTGATATTTTTTTCGTTTCGAATCTTGGTGAAGAAAAAGCAAGTGGCAGCGCCGCAGTCCCTCCAGATTCAATAAAAGAGAATGAGAAACATGAAGACCACCCAGCGCACAGTTATCCCCCACTGAGCCCAGACACAAGAAAGCAAAGTCCTCAGGCCTGACTTCTACCATTCACAGCAAATTGAGTCTTAGGATTCTGCTTCAGTTTCCATCTCAGCTTCTTGGGATGTTAGGACGGAGATGAAGTGCGGATTGTTGGCTTTTCCCTGCGCGGCTTCATAATATACAAAGATTTCACAGCATTTCTCTGGACTGGAGTTTACTTTCTGCTGCAAAGCTTGTGGATACTCCGTCTGAGGGATGTAGCTAAAGGCCCAGGAGCCCACTGCCAAATCTCAGCCCGGACCCCTCCATACAGCACAATCCGAATCTCAGCCCGGACCCCTCCATACAACACAATCCAAATCTCAGCCCGGACCCCTCCATACAGCACAATCCAAATCTCAGCCCGGACCCCTCCATACAGCACAATCCAAATCTCAGCCCGGACCCCTCCATACAGCACAATCCAAATCTCAGCCCGGACCCCTCCATACAGCACAATCCAAATCTCAGCCCGGACCCCTCCATACAACACAATCCAAATCTCAGCCCGGGCCCCTCCATACAGCACAATCCAAATCTCAGCCCGGACCCCTCCATACAGCACAATCCGAATCTCAGCCCGGACCCCTCCATACAGCACAATCCAAATCTCAGCCCGGACCCCTCCATACAGCACAATCCAAATCTCAGCCCGGACCCCTCCATACAGCACAATCCAAATCTCAGCCCGGACCCCTCCATACAGCACAATCCGAATCTCAGCCCGGACCCCTCCATACAGCACAATCCGAATCTCAGCCCGGACCCCTCCATACAACACAATCCAAATCTCAGCCCGGGCCCTTATAGTGTGTCTCTTATAGCGTGTCTCTTATAGTATGTGTCTTATAGTGTGTCTCTTATAGCGTGTCTCTTATAGTATGTCTCTTATAGCGTGTCTCTTATAGCGTGTCTCTTATAGTATGTCTCTTATAGCGTGTCTCTTATAGTATGTCTCTTATAGTGTGTCTCTTATTGTATGTCTCTTATAGTATGTCTCTTATAGCGTGTCTCTTATAGTATGTCTCTTATAGCGTGTCTCTTATAGTATGTCTCTTATAGTGTGTCTCTTATAGCGTGTCTCTTATAGTGTGTCCCTTATAGTATGTCTCTTATAGCGTGTCTCTTATAGTATGTCTCTTATAGCTTGTCTCTTATACTGTCACTTATAGTGTGTCTCTTATAGTGTGTCACTTATAGTGTGTCTCTTATAGTATGTGTCTTATAGTGTGTCTCTTATAGTATGTCTCTTATAGCGTGTCTCTTATAGTATGTCACTTATAGTGTGTCTCTTATAGTATGTCACTTATAGTGTGTCTCTTATAGTGTGTCTCTTATAGTGTCCCTTATAGTATGTCTCTTATAGTGTCCCTTATAGTATGTCTCTTATAGTATGTCTCTTGTAGTATGTCTCTTATAGAATGTCTCTTATAGTGTGTCTCTTATAGTGTCCCTTATAGTATGTCTCTTATAGTATGTCTCTTATAGTGTGTATCTTATAGTGTGTATCTTATAGTGTGTCTCTTATAGTATGTCCCCTATAGTATGTCTCTTATAGTACGTCTCTTATAGTGTGTCTCTTATAGTGTGTCTCTTATAGTGTGTCTCTTATAGTGTGTCTCTTATAGTATGTCTCTTATAGTGTCTCTTATAGTGTGTCTCTTATAGTATGTCTCTTATAGCGTGTCTCTTATAGTACGTCTCTTATAGTGTGTCTCTTATAGTGTGTCTCTTATAGTATGTCTCTTATAGTGTCTCTTATAGTGTGTCTCTTATAGTATGTCTCTTATAGTGTGTCTCTTATAGTGTGTCTCTTATAGTGTGTCTCTTATAGTATGTCTCTTATAGTATGTCCCTTATAGTATGTCTCTTATAGTATGTCCCTTATAGTATGTCTCTTATAGTATGTCTCTTATAGTGTGTCTCTTATAGTGTGTCTCTTATAGTCTGTCTCTTATAGTGTGTCTCTTATAGTCTGTCTCTTTCCCTCCTCCCCGCCCCTGGCTGACCTGCTCCATTCATTATCATTAGAAATGGGCGGGGCGGCTGGGGGCAGATCAGTGCCATGGGGGCGGGCCCTGCTCATGTAATGCCAGAAGGTTCTGCTGCAGTATTAGGTTGGGTTCACACTTCGGAATTCTCACGGATAAACTTCACGGAATTCCGTCAGCTGTCCGTGCGCACGGCCACGCGCCTTTCCGTCGGCTCCATAGACACCATTATATGAACCGGCTGATTCTGCATTCCACCAAAAGAAGTGACATGTCCGTTCTCTTGGCGGAATGCGGAATCAGCCGGCCCATAGAATGGTGTCTATGGAGCCGGCGGAAAGGCGCGTGGCCGTGCGCACGGACAGCTGACGGAATTCCGAGGTTTATCCTCAGTGTGAACCCACCCTAGCATAGAGGCGTTATAGGCTGTTATCACCTCCGTCCAGCAGAGGGAGCCAGTTCCCAGCTGGGAGCAACAGAGGTAACTGGGGAAGAAAAAGCCTGAGACACAGGAAGTGGGACAAACCCAGTTCCTGTAGGGAGAAGAGTCCAGTGCTGGAGGGCAAAGGCCGTGACCTGAGCTGAGGAGTGGTGTGACCAGGAGGGGCTACAGGAGACAGAGCTGCGGGGGCGACAGAGCTGCGGGGGCGACAGAGCTGCTCAGGGGAGACAGAGCTGCTGGGGAGACAGAGCCGGAGCTGCAGGGGAGACAGAGCTGCTCAGGGGAGACAGAGCTGCTCAGGGGAGACAGAGCTGCTGGGGAGACAGAGCTGCGGGGGAGACAGAGCTGCAGAAGCGACAGAGCCGAAACTGCAGGGGAGACAGAGCTGCGGGGGAGACAGAGCTGCTCAGGGGAGACAGAGCTGCTCAGGGGAGACAGAGCTGCTCAGGGGAGACAGAGCTGCTCAGGGGAGACAGAGCCGGAGCTGCGGGGGAGACAGAGCTGCTGGGGAGACAGAGCTGCAGGGTAGACAGAGCCGGAGCTGCGGGGGAGACAGAGCTGCGGGGGAGACAGAGCTGCTCAGGGGAGACAGAGCTGCGGGGGAGACAGAGCCGGAGCTGCAGGGGAGACAGAGCTGCTGGGGAGACAGAGCTGCTGGGGAGACAGAGCTGCTGGGGAGACAGAGCTGCGGGGGAGACAGAGCTGCTGGGGAGACAGAGCTGCGGGGGAGACAGAGCTGCTGGGGAGACAGAGCCGGAGCAGAGCTGCGGGGGAGACAGAGCTGCGGGGGAGACAGAGCTGCAGAAGCGACAGAGCCGAAACTGCAGGGGAGACAGAGCTGCGGGGGAGACAGAGCTGCTCAGGGGAGACAGAGCTGCTCAGGGGAGACAGAGCTGCTCAGGGGAGACAGAGCTGCTCAGGGGAGACAGAGCCGGAGCTGCGGGGGAGACAGAGCTGCTGGGGAGACAGAGCTGCAGGGTAGACAGAGCCGGAGCTGCGGGGGAGACAGAGCTGCGGGGGAGACAGAGCTGCGGGGGATACAGAGCCGGAGCTGCAGGGGAGACAGAGCTGCAGAGGCGACAGAGCTGCGGGGGAGACAGAGCCGGAGCAGCGGGGGAGACAGAGCCGGAGCAGCGGGGGAGCTCTGTACAGCTGAGTTCTGTACAGTAACGTCACCCCAACATTACTCAGCTATCCACCTGAACCCTTACACTCACACCGGACCATGGAGCATACGACTAACTGCACGGGAACAGCACCGAGGAGGAAGGTAAGGGCCATCCTATAGGTGACATACTATAAGAGACATACTATAGGTAACATACTATAAGAGACATCCTATAGGTGACATACTATAAGAGACATACTATAGGTAACATACTATAAGAGACATCCTATAGGTGACATACTATAAGAGACATACTATGAGACATGCTATAAGAGACATCCTATAGGTGACATACTATAAGAGACACACTATAAGAGACATACTATAAGAGACATGCTATAAGAGACATCCTATAAGAGACACACTATAAGAGACATCCTATAGGTAACATACTATAAGAGACATCCTATAGGTGACATACTATAAGAGACATGCTATAAGAGACATCCTATAAGAGACACACTATAAGAGACATCCTATAGGTAACATACTATAAGAGACATCCTATAGGTGACATACTATAAGAGACATGCTATAAGAGACATCCTATAAGAGACACACTATAAGAGACATCCTATAGGTAACATACTATAAGAGACATCCTATAGGTGACATACGACAAGAGACACGCTATAAGTGACATCCTATAGGTGACATACTATAAGAGACATACTATAGGTAACATACTATAAGAGACATCCTATAGGTGACATACTATAAGAGACATACTATGAGACATGCTATAAGAGACATCCTATAGGTGACATACTATAAGAGACACACTATAAGAGACATACTATAAGAGACATGCTATAAGAGACATCCTATAAGAGACACACTATAAGAGACATCCTATAGGTAACATACTATAAGAGACATCCTATAGGTGACATACTATAAGAGACATGCTATAAGAGACATCCTATAAGAGACACACTATAAGAGACATCCTATAGGTAACATACTATAAGAGACATCCTATAGGTGACATACGACAAGAGACACGCTATAAGTGACATCCTATAGGTGACATACTATAAGAGACACGCTATAAGAGACACGCTATAAGAGACACGCTATAAGAGACGCACTATAAGAGACATACTATAAGTGACACGCTATAAGAGACACGCTATAAGAGACACGCTATAAGAGACACGCTAAAAGAGACACGCTATAAGAGACACGCTATAAGAGACACGCTATAAGAGACACGCTATAAGAGACACGCTATAAGAGACACGCTATAAGAGACACACTATAAGGGAGATGCTATAAGAGACACGCTATAAGAGACACGCTATAAGAGACACGCTATAAGAGACACGCTATAAGAGACACGCTATAAGGGAGACACTATAAGAGACACGCTATAAGAGACACGCTATAAGAGACACGCTATAAGAGACACGCTATAAGAGACACGCTATAAGAGACACGCTATAAGAGACACACTATAAGGGAGACACTATAAGAGACATACTATAAGAGACATGCTATGAGAGACATGCTATAAGACACTTACCTTCCTCCTCAGCGTCTCCTGTGCAATAGGGACATATCAGCAGGTTAGAGTCGTCTCACCTGCGGATTTGTTCCCCTTTAAAAATAAAATAAAAGAAAGGCAGAATAATAAAAACCAATGAGGTGGGAAAGGGTTAGTTTCCTGTGAGCACAATGTCATAGTGGAGCTCCAGGTGCAATGAGGCCTCTGCGTCTGGGTGGGAGCATCGAGGGGGCTCCGAGCAATACACATCCACTTCCATTTGGAGGAACATTGAAAGCTGTCATCATTCTTTAAGCAACAAAGAGCAAAACCTGGTGTGGAAAGGTCACTCAAGGATCCCGGAACAATGAGGGAGTAGACGCTCCATCGCTAGGAACATTCCATGTAAATCACCGGTGATAAGCCGGGAACATGGCAGCAGCCCGGAACAATGAGGGCAAAAACGCTCCATCACTAGGAAGATTCCATGTAAATTACCGCCGAGTATAAATGAGTGTGAGTGCAGGCACATTATAGCAGCAGTGTGTATAGCTGAGTGTGAATAGCTGAGTGTGAGTGCAGGCACATTATAGCAGCAGTGTGTATAGCTGAGTGTAAGTGCAGGCGCATTATAGTAGCAGTGTATATAGCTGAGTTTGAATAGCTGAGTGTGAGTGCAGGCACATTATAGCAGGAATGGAGAGGATGGGAAACACAAGGGCTGACAGAGACTGGAGGGAGCAGGAAGGAATGAGCAGGGTATAGGGTGAGCACAGTATAGCAGCACTCTCTGTCCGGGGAGAGAGGGGTTACAGTTATGGAGAGATTACCTCCACAGTCCTGTCCCCCGATGTGAGCCCCAGCCTGAAGTGGTGAGGGTGAGGGAGACTTCCTGGGTCAGAGTACAGGGCTGTAGACCCCGCTATGCAGACCCTGCCCCTCCCCCACTCCCTCTCCCACTCAGTAGAGGGAGCTCTTACACCAAGTTACTATTTTGAAAAACTGTGAGCAAAACACCACTGTACCACTGTTTATGCACATAAAACACATAGCCTATAGAAGCTCCAGGATTTCTCTCCTCCATTCCACATATACATATCCCCCCCCCCTCACGTATATCTGGGGGATCTGTCCCTTCTGTATCCTGAAGAACAACATGCGCTCTATTTCCAGCAGCCTTTGCTTTTTTGATATAACAGGCGAAGCAATTAAAGGGCACCAAGCTGAGATAATGCTAGCCTCTCTCCCACAAGCCAGCCAAGATATTCATTTTGGAGACAGAGATTAACATTTATAAGAAGCTTTTTATAAATAGAAAAAATGCCGATCCCTCGTGCACCTTAATTATTCATTAAAAGGGTAATACAGCTTGTGTCATTGATATCACTAACGCTGACAGGTGGGAAAAATATCACTTCAAACGGAGTCTTAGTGTCGCTTACAAGTCACACAGAGACTTCTTTCTTTATGTTAGTGAGTGTACCAGGGAGGGAGCAACACAGGAGTCTACATGGTAGCACCATACACTGCTCTGAGGCTGGCGGTAATAAGTAGTAAGAGTACACTACCTATCAGAGTGCCAAGTACACTACCTATCAGAGTGCCGAGTACACTACCTATCAGAGTGCCGAGTACACTACCTATCAGAGTGCCGAGTACACTACCTATCAGAGTGCCGAGTACACTACCTATCAGAGTGCCGAGTACATTACCTATCAGAGTGCCGAGTACACTACCTATCAGAGTGCCGAGTACACTAGCTATCAGAGTGCCGAGTACACTAGCTATCAGAGTGCCGAGTACACTAGCTATCAGAGTGCCGAGTACACTAGCTATCAGAGTGCCGAGTACACTAGCTATCAGAGTGCCGAGTACACTACCTATCAGAGTGCCAAGTACACTACCTATCAGAGTGCCGAGTACACTACCTATCAGAGTGCCGAGTACACTACCTATCAGAGTGCCGAGTACATTACCTATCAGAGTGCCGAGTACACTACCTATCAGAGTGCCGAGTACACTAGCTATCAGAGTGCCGAGTACACTAGCTATCAGAGTGCCGAGTACACTAGCTATCAGAGTGCCGAGTACACTAGCTATCAGAGTGCCGAGTACACTACCTATCAGAGTGCCGAGTACACTACCTATCAGAGTGCCGAGTGCACTACCTATCAGAGTGCCGAGTGCACTGGTCATCAGAGTGCCGAGTGCACTAGTCATCAGAGTGCCGAGTGCACTAGTTATCAGAGTGCCGAGTGCACTGGTTATCAGAGTGCCAAGTACACTACTTATCAGAGTGCCGAGTGCACTACCTATCAGAGTGCCGAGTGCACTAGTTATCAGAGTGCCGAGTGCACTGGTTATCAGAGTGCCCAGTGCACTTGTTATCAGAGTGCCGAGTGCACTAGTTATCAGAGTGCCGAGTGCACTTGTTATCAGAGTGCCGAGTGCACTGGTTATCAGAGTGCCGAGTGCACTGGTTATCAGAGTGCCGAGTGCACTTGTTATCAGAGTGCCGAGTGCACTGGTTATCAGAGTGCCGAGTGCACTAGTTATCTGGTGACTATACACACCTTTACTTGTATTCTGTGTATACTATTTATTTAGTGGAACAAGAGTTTTTCACTGCACTAACAAATACAAGCTTAAGGTCCTTTGACATCCAACTTGGATTTGAAAGTGTCTAAATTGCTGCAACTCCTGTCCCTGGCTCTTTTCCCTGCTCCTAAGCCCAGCTCTTGTCCCCAGCCCTGTCTGCACTCTCCTAATTTTGCCCCTGTCTTTGCTCCTCTCCCTGCTCCTGTGCCTGCTCCTTTCCCTGCTCCTGTCTCTGCTCCTCTCCCTAAGCCCTGTCCCTGATCCTTCCTTGCTCCTTTCCCTGCTCCTGTCCATACTCCTGTTTGTGCTCCTTTTCCTGCTTCTATCCCTGCCCATGTTCCTGCTCCTTTCCCTGCTGCTTTGCCTGCTCCTGTCCCTGCTCCTATTCCTGTCCCTTCTCCTTTCCCTGCTCCCATCCCTGTCAATGTCCTTGCTCCTTTCCCCGCTATTTTCCCTGCTCCTTTTCCTGCTCTTGTCCCTGCTCCTTTCCCTGCTCTTGTCCCTGCTCCTGTCCAGTGCCAGGTTTGGTGCAGAAGCGGAAGCCATTATCCATACAGCATTGCCGCTGACCTCTGTGCTGCTCAGTGTACAGGAGCAAGGTCAAATCTGAGGGAAATCACAAAAAGTTCAGATTCTATCAAATATGAATTTCATGTGAGATTTGGATTCCTACCAGACTGATCTGCTGATCTCTACCTGCAGAGATTGTCAGAGGAAGTAATAGGTATTGGGCTCAGTCTCTGGCCGTCCAGCACCAGACATGCCGAGTTTCAGAGCTTTGTCTGGCAATGATTTCCCTCACCCTCCGGATATAACACTATAATACCGCTCTATACCGCTCTATACACTTACATGTGTATTTGGGAATAATATAAGCAGCTGCCATTATAAAAATCCCATTATACCACAGAGACTGCATTGAAGGCTCAAGTGTCCACTTTCAGCCGCCGACATCATCTCTCTATAATATGAAGGAAGGCTTTCTCCTTGAAACACCAGGCCTCCAGTCTTCCTAGTAACATACACATATACGGACTCATCTATATTCCATTATTCTGTAACTCATAAGGCTCCGACCACTCGCAGGGTAATTGACTTTATTATGTAGACACATTTACATGGGGAGATGGGGATACTGTGCCGCGAGTCCCAGTTGGGCTGAAGTGACAAAATACACAGCAGCAGGAATCATGGGACGGTAATGTATGCATGGCACATATAGGCCGTCATAAGTCACAACTGTCTCCGAGAAGAAGTGGCCTTGTCGCCTACAGTCACTGACTATAGAACAATGTCATTGTATTGGGAAACAAGGTCACCTATTCTCCGGAACACACAAGGACCATCGTCTGTATTGTATAAAGATATGACTCTGCGTGCATGATGTAGCAGAGCCGAGCGCACAGAGGCTGAATGGAGGCACCAATAATAATAATAACAATAATAATAAGAATAATTATTTGTATTGCACCAACAGATTCCGCAGCACTTTAGTATAACACAGCACGTCCATGGGCAAGACTTGATGCAAGACCACCCATAATGCCTGCTGTCAACCTTCCAAAGAGCATGCAAAGGTTTATGATGAGAGATGAGTGAACCTCAAACATGTCCATCCAAACCTGAGCGTGAGGCATTTGATTTCCGGTGGCTGCAGAAGATGGATGAATCCCTAAGGCTGCACTGGTGTAGCTACCATGAAGGCAGACCATGCAACTGCTATGGGGTCCGCCCCTCCCCTGCTATGGGGTCTGCCCTTCCTCTGCTATGGGGTTTGCCCTCCCCTGCTATGAGGCACTTCCTCCCCCTTCTATGGGGTTCGCCCTCCCCTGCTATGGGGCCCTTCCTCCCCCTTCTATGGGGCCCT
This sequence comes from Dendropsophus ebraccatus, assembly GCA_027789725.1. Lineage (NCBI taxonomy): Eukaryota > Metazoa > Chordata > Amphibia > Anura > Hylidae > Dendropsophus > Dendropsophus ebraccatus. The sequence continues at coordinate 32,213,351 of JAQFWZ010000025.1, forward strand.
TCCTCCCCCTTCTATGGGACCCGCCCTCCCCCTTCCCCGTAAAACATGGCTTGCCTCCATGGAACAGGCAGCCTCTTCAGTGCTGGCGGTTCTGACCTGAAAGCTAACCAGCTGTCTGGAGCCGCAATATATCCCCTTCATGACCATTATTCGTCTTTTGTCGTCAGGGCGGGAACAGTCTGGCACCGGCTTCTTGTGCCGAATATCATGGAAGCTAATGTGTTGGATGGCAGCGGCTCAACTCCTCTAGCAGGAGCAGAGAATCCGCTGATCCTTGTAGTTTAACCCCTTAGATGCTCTCACTCCATCGGCATCCAGGACAGGTGATCACTAAGGCCTGGATGGGATTTTATGGCAGCAGGGAGCCTAACAATGCCCCCTCCCCATCATGCCATGTAATTTAGCGCCCGCTAGGCTGAGTCTTAGTCAGGTAACATTGACAGACATAATGGAGAGTATTGTATGAGTGATCCGGAGTCCCATGCACACCACTGCTCCATTCATTCTCTATGGGAACTGCCAGAGACAATTACAGCATTAGGACCACCCGCGATCAGGCATTGAGCTCCACTGCTGTGGATGGGGGATAAGTGTTGCCGGCTGTAATACCCCTTTCAGCTCGCGACACATAATACACATCTATCCCGTCCCAACATACACAGCACAATGAAGCCGAGCATCCCTGCAGGTGTCCGCAACAGGAAGATCAGGATCCGACATGATGAAATCCAACACACCTGACTGTTCTCTCAGCATCTACCAATAGGGGAAAGACGGGGGCCCCATATACATCAGGGGAAAGACGGGGGCCCCATATACATCAGGGGAGAGACAGGGGCCCCATATACATCAGGGCAGAGACAGGGGCAGTGTATACATCAGGGCAGAGATGGGGGGCACCATATACATCAGGACAGAGATGGGGGGCACCATATACATCAGGACAGAGACGGGGGCAGTGTATACATCAGGGCAGAGATGGGGGCACCATATACATCAGGCCAGAGAGGGGCACCATATACATCAGGACAGAGATGGGGGGCACCATATACATCAGGACAGAGATGGGGGGCACCATATACATCAGGACAGAGAGGGGCACCATATACATCAGGGCAGAGATGGGGGGCACCGTATACATCAGGACAGAGAGGGGCACCATATACATCAGGGCAGAGATGGGGGGCACCGTATACATCAGGGCAGAGATGGGGGGCACCGTATACAACAGGGCAGAGATCGGGGGCACCTTATACATCAGGGCAGAGATTGGGGGCACCTTATACATCAGGGCAGAGACAGGGGCAGTGTATACATCAGGGCAGAGATGGGGGACACCGTATACATCAGGGCAGAGATGGGGGCAGCATATACATCAGGGCAGAGACGGGGGCAGTGTATACATCAGGGCAGAGATGGGGGCAGCAGAGACGGGGGCAGTGTATACATCAGGGCAGAGATGGGGGGCACCATATACATCAGGGCAGAGACGGGGGCAGCATATACATCAGGGCAGAGATGGGGGGCACCATATACATCAGGACAGAGACGGGGCAGTGTATACATTAGGGCAGAGATGGGGGGCACCGTATACAACAGGGCAGAGACGGGGGGCAGTGTATACATTAGGGCAGAGATGGGGGGCACCGTATACAACAGGGCAGAGACGGGGGGCAGTATATACATCAGGGCAGAGATGGGGGGCACCGTATACATCAGGGCAGAGACAGGGGAAGTGTATACATTAGGGCAGAGATGGGGGGCACCGTATACATCAGGGCAGAGACAGGGGCAGTGTATACATCAGGGCAGAGATGGGGGACACCGTATACATCAGGGCAGAGATGGGGGGCACCATATACATCAGGGCAGAGACGGGGGCAGTGTATACATCAGGGCAGAGACGGGGGCAGTGTGAACATTAGGGCAGAGATGGGGGGCACCGTATACAACAGGGCAAGGACGGGGGGCACCATATACATCAGGGCAGAGATGGGGGGCACCGTATACATTAGGGCAGAGATGGCGGCACCGTATACATCAGGGCAGAGACGGGGGGCACCGTATACATTAGGGCAGAGATAGCGGCCAGCGTATATATCAGGGCAGAGACGGGGGGCAGCATATACATCAGGGCAGAGATGGGGGCAGTGTATACATTAGGGCAGAGATAGGAGCACCGTATACATCAGGGCAGAGACGGGGGCAGCATATCAGGGCAGAGATGGGGGGCACCGTATACATTAGGGCAGAGATGGGGTCCAGCGTATACATCAGGGCATCATTCACTAACAGCAACAAGAAGGGAAGCATAACCGTCCATACAGTGTTCTACAGGAGATACAATATATATGGGGGGGTCATATTTGACATTTATGGGGTTGTCTGGTTAGCAGTAGATGGCTTAAGTCTTCTGTTCCCCGGCGTGGAGACGCCTTTATTTCTGGGGGGCGGGTCTAAGTCCCATCATTGTTTGCGGTCGAAAACACGTCCATGTGCGATGTCCAATAACTATGCTATCTGACATAGTGTTCGGCCATGTGATTATTGGGAGCCGCCCCTCCACGTGTAGGAAGGCTGACGGGATGGGAATGTCAGTAAGTGAGCGATGGGGAGCAGTGGGCTTCAGCCGTCTACTGTAACCGGACAGCCCCTCTAAATACTATATCTTCTTTTCTGAGATGCTTAAACCAGCTGCGCCATTCTGTGCATTGTATTCTAGTGGACAGGACAGCTGCTAATAAATGCAGGAAACTGCCCGACCGGCAATGACGAGGCTGCAGAACTTAGTTTTGCGGCTTCTTAATTCCCTTCGGTCACTTCCTCCTTCTGGTCATCTAGTTTCCCAGATGGGTAGGTGCATGCCGGGAGCATTGTGTGCAGCCAAATCCCCACCGTACCTGATGTCCTATAGCTGCCTGGTGTTACGCATGTTGCTACAAATTACAGACCCTATTGGATGTTGGGTGGGGTTGAGTTTTTTTTGTTATCAAATTTTTTTTTATTTTGAATTTATTTTAAGAATAAAGAGGAAAACAGTATGGAAGAAAATGCAAAATCCAAGGGTAGTGTCCATCAAAAGAAACAGCTATGTAGAGTCCTGGTAAATAATGTATAGGATTGTGGATGATAACTCATGTAACCTTTATATATACCATATAGTATCGGGGTCTGGCAGGGTAGATTGGAGGTGGTGTGTTACGGTGTGGAGGTTGGGTAAAGAGGGATTCTTGATATTTTTGCCGTGGTGCCCAGCTAGCAAGCTCTTCCATTCTATAGAAATGTTCCATCTTGGTCACCCAAACTTTAAAAGACGACGAGTAAAAAGCCGGAATACACCTAGTAACAATTTCTGGTAAATAACAAGTTTTTCGTGCTAGCTTTGGAAGGAGATAAAGGTCATCTAGCCAGGACGAGTCAGGCAAAGATGGGAGTTTACGTTAAGGGGATAGAAGATTGGCGCTAAATGTGGCTGAGCTTAAGAATTTGACCTGTAGTTAGTTGTAGTGGGAAATAATGTATCCGGGTCTGTAAAATTAGTTCTATAAGCCTCTCTAACTTTAATTTCCACATTTGATTATGGGTCTTAGTGAGGTCTATGTATGATGACAGCCGGTTCCATTGGGCTATAGGTGACAGTCCACTTAGCCAATCTCTGGCCACGGGTGCTGTAGGTCCCAGTCAGCCATTGATTGGCTGAGCGGGCTGTCCCTCTTATCTCTAGAGTGACAGCCCATTCAGGTAATCACTTGCCTTGATGTTGTCCCATCTGAGTCCGTGATTGGCTCAATGGGCTGAAGACTCAGAAGACTGGAGGAGAAGACCAGAGGAGCGTGGACAAGTTGTTGTTTTTTTTATGTGCGGCCGCCTGCTTAACCGAACTTTGCAAAAAGTTCATTGAGGAAGGAGGACATAAATTGTTGAAAGACTTTAATTGTGCGTTTTTATTGTTGGGCCTAGAGTAGGTAGGATTTTTGTGCCCAGGAGTAGAGACCAGATTAACCCTTCCAATCGGATATCTAATCTAATCTAATCAGATGAGTAAAGTTTGATCCTGAGGTCGAGTTAGGGAGATCCATCTACTGAGATGAATCGCTTTATAATACATTTGAAGCCCCGGAAGGCCTATACCTCTTAGTATGAGTAATCTGTGGGGCAATCAGGGTCGTCTCCTGGCTCACAGGAAGTCAGAAAAGATTTTCTTAATCATGAGAAGAAACAGCAGGGAATTAAGATGGAGATTGTTAGCAGTCAACATAATAATTGTGGGACTATGTATGTTTTCATGTAGTTCTTTGTGTGTGTGTGGGGGGGGGGGTGTTGGCGGAGAAGAAAGTTTGGGCGATTTAGTTAAGGACGCCTTTTATTGAAGGATTTTTGTTGTAGTTGAGAAAAAAGAGATGTTTAAAATCTTGGATTTATAAAAATTAATTTTAAAATTGCTTATCGCACCAAATTCTTTGAATATGTTTAGGATGTAAGGGAGGACTACCCGGGTGTTAGAGACAATTAGGATATTGTCAGCAAAAGCGGTGTCCTTTACTGGGAACCATTCGCGGTTATGCCTTGGATCTTCTCTGTCTGGGCGGTTGTGGCTTTGCCTGCACGCAATGCTCCTGACATGCATTGGCCTCTTTGGTCTTGGAAGGTATTCTTCTGAAATGGCCAGAGAGAGAAAGTGGAGCAACACGACTTTATCTGCTCCCTGGAAAAAACCCTTTAAGGATGACAACTCTAAATCTACTAGCGGGACCCAAACTTTTGGATAAAGTATAACCCAACTAATGATTTCCCATGGGGATCAATGATCCCTACTGTCAACCGAGCTGAGGGCACAATTCATACAAGTACGCTTGTGATGGTACTAACAAAGTCACACAAAAAGGTTGAAATAAACATAGTTTATTAATGCAACCTGACGCACAAGAACAGGTGGACGGCCACTTAGAAAAGTCTCCTAGAGTATAAGAGGTAACATGTATATAGTGAACACGTATACACAAAACTTCAGAGCCTACCAGAAATACACACAGATATCAGAAAGACCAGAACCAACCCGTCTTGCACACACACAGATTTTCTCTTGCACGGGGCTCAACATATGTAGTGAAATTAATTAGCAAAAACAGCATTTACGCAATGGGAGAAATACACCCACGCAGACTCTCTCACACGCGGGCACCTCGCGACTTGCTGTTGATTCTTTTATGCTGGATGGAAGCCCCATGTGACAGCAGGGTGGTGGGCTGGTTGTTGGGGTCCCCTGGGTTGTTCGAGATCATGCTTTCCTTATACTTGCTCATCAGAGACATTTTGGCGTTATCACCTCCCGAGGACGCGGAATTCAAAGCAAAGACTGGAAGAGAAGGACAAAGAAAAAAAAATCAGCATTTTACTAGTTGGGCGTAATAGGTTCACATGGGTGTTTGCATTTACTCAAGGACATCTAAAATGACAACATAATATATGGCTACGGCACAAGCATGCATGCAGGTAAATTCAATTGTGTTCCAAGAGACTGTCAGCCCAGCAGGTAGTAATTGTAGCGACCTAACAGGAATGCCTAATCAGATATTCACCAGTAGCACTAATGAAAGAAGGTGTGGAGGGCGTCAAGAATACGCAGTCTTAGCACAAAAACAGACAGATTTGGTTACAGGGAATCTCACATTTGGGAAAATTAGGTTTTTGCTAAATGTATCAAGGTTATGAATAAAGATGCAATAAAAATGTAAAAAAGCCTAAAAGCCTAAAATAAAACAAAATACATGTCAGCTTCTCCTATTCTGTGCAGTCTGGATGTGCAGTTACCGTCCTATAGGCTGATCTGCCGAGATTGCCTTCATTCATTTCTGTGGATAATCCCATCGATTATCCAACCCTAATCCCTCAAGTACTGAATCTGTTCTGTAGGAATCAGATTTATTCTTAATTTCAACAAAAATTTGGATTTGCTGGAATCTGAACTTTTTGTGATATTTTTTTTTATTTGCTTCTGTACCCTGAGAGATCTAAGTGACAATGCTGCATGTGCTGCAGCTCTGCACACAACAAAGCCAATCAGGTTACTGGAATCTCGTCTTTAATAAGAGTCCCTGACCAGGTACATATGAATCTGTCAGATTTGCTTAATAAGAACCCAAAATTAATCTCAGTATATTCTATCTATTTTATTCTATTAAACACTAGTTTTTTTTTCCTCTTGTTTTTGGACAGCATAGGCAGATCCTAACAGAAACATAGAAGACCGTCAGCAGATAAAGCCCCCCCCCCACTCCATCTTTCTTATTATCTTAGGATAGATATATGTGATACTAGTAGATATTATATGTGGAAAGCACGTATAGCGTCCTGACAAATGGCGATAAAGGGGGTAACACTCTCATAGTCTTTATCTTCTCTGCTTCTGTCGGTTCTGCTGCACAGACCTCCATATACTGCTGAGTAATGTTGAGCGAGCACTAAAATGCTTGAGTGCTTGTTACTCAAGTCTGCATTTTTTAGTACTCCAGTGCTCAACTTGAAAAGCGAACCCCATTGAAATCAATGGAAGCACTTAACCAGGTGCCCCCTGCCTGGCAGAGCGGTGGGTGCCTGGCTAACCTTCAAGGGATGTATAAACTAAATGTTAAAACGAAAAAAAAAATGCAATATGTTACTGCAAGACAAATTAGAACTCTGATGGTATGCCTGCAATTGATGGCATAATGCCGCAATTCTAATGTGTTTTGCAGTAACCATAGGGCTCAATACAGCATGCTCTACGCAACACTACCGCCAAGTAATGTTGTGCGGAGATGCCAAACTGTTTTGGTATTTCAACATAATCCAATCCATAACGCTCTGCATTTGACTCCCAGTGGCCACAGAAGTTGAATGCAGCTCTAGAGAGTCCCGGAAAAGGTATCCATGTTTTTCAGGACTCCCCAGGGCTGCATCCAACTTCCGCAGCAATGGGGAGTCAAATGCAGAGCGTTCTGGATCGGAGGACGTTGCTGAACCTGAACAGTAATATTTTGACATCGCTATTTGTGCACCCAGAGGGGAGTCTAGGCTGGTTCCCTTTGGACGGGGTTACACGGACACACGCTTGTAATACCATAAAGCTTAGTCGTGTTTCGTGATAAATATTTGATTTCTCTATCCTAATCCAATGGAGCGAGGCCCCATCTGTAAATTGATAGAACGGTTGAGTGAAACTTGTATTGGATCTGCAGGAAATGAGTAAAGGGGAAGGGATTAGGAGCAGTAAGCATTTATATTGTGAGAGGTGATAAATGGCTATAAAGAGACAATGGCGCGGCGGCTCAAGGTTACCGCGCTGTGCGGGAAAGTAATTCCCTTTGCACTTGTCTTGTCATTTAGATCTTGACAGAAGTGAAGAATCTAAGAGACACGAAATGCAAAAGAGAAGGTGAGAAGCATCTGTCCTCTCCTCCTCTCCTAATGACTACAATAAACAGACGCTTTATCAGCCCATATCACAGAGGGGCGGCCTAATGGAGTCGTTTACCTGCCGATGAACACCGTGCACGGCCATTGCGATGTGTGCGCCGGGATGGAGATGATTCACGCTGCATAAAGGCAATAGATGCAAACTCTACTATATCTCTCACTACTAATACGGACATAGAGGATTATGGGAAGACGTAGAAGAGCAGCCTACTCTCATCTGAAAATACCAGACTATAGATGTCCTTGCATCGTCCTTAATCTCATGCTGAAAAGTTACTTGACTCCCAGGCAGCGAAGACGGTGAGCGATGGTCGTATGGTGATGGCAGAGTTACAGAGATGGCGGCTTACAGGGAAAAGCTCTGAAAATGATATTCCAGCAATATGAGCCCATTCACAGATAGCAAGAGGAGATCTTAAAGGGAATTGGTCAGCTCTTCATCCTGCTCAGAGCTGCAGACATGGACAGATAGATACCAAGGAAGAAGAGAGAAGAAGTGATACCCCTCTCAGGTCATGGCTGTTTTTAAAGGTATAAAATCAAGTTTTTCTTCAAAACTCAGGTGTGGCTGGGCTGAGCTGAAGTGTGCATGCCTCCTCCCTCCCCCACCCCTTCCAGCACCCACCTCTGAATTTTAATCAGTCAAGGCAGGGAGAGGTGGGGGGGGGGGGGGAGAGGCATGCACGCTGCAGCTCAACAGCGCCTTCTTGACATTTGAGTTCTGAGTATGATATAGAACTAGCATATTCCCTCCAAACGGAAATGGTATGTCGGGTGTAATATAAAAACAGTGCCGCGCATCTCCTCTGGCTGTGTGAGGTATTACAACTCAACCCCATTGACTTTGGAGGAAGTGCCTTACATAAACGTAAGAAAGAGTGGTGAGGTTTCTGGAAGAAAGCAGATGAGTTGTCTGGTCCTGAATAATCCCTTTAAGCTGGCTATAAATTTTATAGAGCACTGTGGGTGGAACACTTGTTAAAGGTGAAGTCCAGGCTCAGGCTTTTTTTTTTTCAAAAAAAGCTGGGGAGGAGGTGGCTGAATATAACATCATGCATCTACCTCCCTGGCTCCAGCACTGGGGTCCGCTGTCCTCCGCTCCGGTTCTTGCTCCCCCGGCTGCAGACTGGCTTAGTAGGGCTGACACGTCATGTCCTGAATCCCCATGTAGACCAAGGGGACACATGTAGGTCCAGCTGGCCTGTTGTGTATGTACTATGAATTGGGAGATAGAAAAAAGCCGCTGCCAGGCACCTCTGGCAGTGCTATATCTCCCCAAGAAAATGACCCTGGGTGTACTGAAATCCAACAGGGGAGACTCGGGAGACCCCATGTACAAAGAGATGATCAGCTGATCCCACTGAATTAAGCAGGTTCATCTGAAGGAAAGTATATTGCTGCCTACTGTTCCTAACAACGCGCCATTCTGCACCGGGTGAAATATCTGAAACCAAATGCGACAAAGTGGAAGACACCTAAAAATAACTTGGAGCAAGATGCCCTGTAAGTGCAGCCATTTCCCCAGCAGAACGGCATTATATGGTCAGGGACATCTGGGGGAGCTGTAATGGTCTCAGGCCGCTCCCTGCGGGGTACAAGTAGTTTCCTTTTAGTTTCTGGTAACACCCGTCTTTTATATTGCGTCGCTCTAAGTGTTTCCATATAGAGTAATATTGTGGTGCTGCTCGAAGGAGGAAAAACTGTTATTCACTAATCAGAACTTCATTCAGACCAAATTACAGCTCGTTTTCATAGTGCTGGCAACCTGCAGCCCATAAGCCGGCAGTGTACAGGAGGTGGGTGGAGGAGGTAGGAGGATCGGAGGACGGAGGAATGGGTACACTGGGAGATTTCATACAAATAACAAACTAACAGCTTTGCCTGCAGTCCTGGGAAACGCGGCTTCATTATGACAAACAACTGTTCTATCAGGATATAATACATGGGTGGGTGTAAGAGTTTCAGCCACCTACATAATTATTACCAAGGAGACTAGACCGACCTTAAAGGAGTTGTCTGGCGGGAACAAAAAGGGCTAAAAAAAAAAAGAAAAAAAGTTGTTACTCACCTTCCCTGACCCTCCTGCATCTATCCTGGTCCTGGCTGAGGAGTCCTTCCTACTTTGCTTTTGACATGCAGGAAGTGTTCAGAGCCAATCATTGGCCACGGTGGTGCCCCGCCTCAACCAGTGATTGGAAGCAAGTGCTGTTCAGCTGAGCACCATGGGACAGACATGGTGGAGGATCAGGGCAGGTGAAGTTTTTCTTTTTTAATCCAACTCCAGCCGAGACATGTAGTTATTTTTTGTTAGACAATTCTGTAAGGTCAGACAACCTTTTATAATGGATAAAAGCTGCAGTACCAGACACCGCCAGCTGACAATAGCGGTGCTGTCTCTAGGAGACAAACAGACCATTTTTTTCCTTATGTATGACACTGCTGAACCATATGGCCCCCTGTATGACCTCTGTGTGCCTCTGTGAGATGTTTCCTATGGGATTCTCTATGAATGACGCCCCATGTCCCATCAGACGTCACATGATGGATTTGCTGTAATCTCCCTGTGATATGTTGCATTTAGGGACATAGATGTTTGATATATGGCTCGGTTCAGACGCACCATATGGCGGTACCTACACAGAGACTCTGAGTGTCGCTCTTTAAATATTTTTCAGCGACGACTCATTACACATTCTTTCACGTTTATTCCCCTTATATCTGGAATATAACGTCCCCCCCGTCCCCCCCCATGAAGCCATCTGTCATCTGAACCTACGATACAATCGATAATTATTTGTTTAGAGACGGTGCAGCATCATTCCTGACCTGATTCTACCCAGGGGGTAATTATTTCCTCAGTTCTTACCCCAAACACAGATCGGTGAACGCTGCACAAATACCTAAGAATTAGCGGCCTGGAATCCACTGATTTGCACAATTACAAGTGTGATGCTATTTTCTGGCATTAACACCTGGATGTCAATGGAAGGGGTACGCTTAGGACTCATTATCACATCATTTGCATCTCATCACGGATAACATCTGCTATTTCTAAGACTCAGCTTTCACCTCCTGTACATGGCGGTGGCAATAATTGGGAGACTTTACTTCTATACACTGCGATGCATTAGCCACATAAAGCTCTTCATTACTGTATGCAGATACATGGCCGCAAAGCTGAGGCCTGAATCACTAAAGAACCAAGGAGGAAACGAATGGCATGTCATGTAATGTAATGGGGAGTTATTGGGCATTCTATTATAATGTTGCTGTATGTATGATTTCACCATGGAATAATTGAGAATTGTGAGGTCACCCATCTGCTTCCCTATAGATGTTGCATCTAGATTCAGGTTAATTTTTCCAAAAAATGCAAAGGTGAAACATGCAATTTTTTTTTACTGCTCTTCTGACCAGATGGAGAAGGATCTGCTAGGGAAAATGGCAACAGCTGCCTCTCCAGATCAAGGCTTCACCTGGGCCCCAGGTCACTATCAGTAACATCCACCCCCCATACCATATGACGTTTACAATTTGTGTCTAATTATCCGGCAAATGTGCTCGGGGCCCCTTGTATCCCTTATAGAGAGTTCCCTGTCTGCAGGCCCATTTACCTTATACTAAAGTCAGTCAGACCCACTGCCACTAGCAGGTTTTGCAGACTTATAACGGTGCATCTTTCTGGCGGTGGTCCTATTTTCTTTTTAAGTTCTGGACATTTTGGAGGACTTTTATCCAAATGAAATATGCAAATGAGCTTGCTAGGAGCAGTGGGGGGCGTTCCTCGGCCCGCCCAATGCACAGTTTGGCATGGCCGCTGCCTCCTTTGGTCATGCCTACTTATGAATATTTAATTATGCATTAGCAGGTCAGTCTCTAGGTAGGTGTGATGGAGGAGGGGAACAAGCCAAAAGGTGCACTGAGGGTCTGAGAAACGCCCCCCCCCCCCCCACTGCTCCTAACTAGCTCATTTACATAGTTTCCGATTGAAGTAATGAAGATAACACCGACATAAAGATATGAAGATACAGCGGTCATAAAGAGATGAAGATAAAACCAACATAAAGATATGAAGATACAGTCGACATAAAGAGATGAAGATACAGCGGTCATGAAGATATGAAGATACAACTGACATAAAGAGATGAAGATAACACCGATATGATGATGTGAAGATACAACCGACATAAAGCTATGAAGATACAACCGACATAAAGCTATGAAGATAACACCGACATAAAGCTATGAAGATACAACTGACATAAAAAGATGAAGATACAACCGATATACAGATATGAAGATAACACTGACATAAAGATATGAAGATAATGTCGACATACAGATATGAAGATACAACCAACATAAAGATTTGAAGATATTGCAGACATAAAGAGATGAAGATACAACTGACATTAAGAGCTAAAGATCAAACCTACATAAACATATGAAGATAACACCGACATAAAGAGATGAAGATACAGCCAACAGATAGATAAAGATACAACCGTTATAAAGATATAAGGATACGACCGACATAATAAAGATATGAAGATACAACTGACATAAAGATGAAGATACAACTGACATAAAGATATGAAGATACAACCAACATAAAGATATAAAGATACAACCAACATAAAGATATGAAGATACAACCGACAGAAAGAGATGAAGATACAACCGACAGAAAGAGATGAAGATACAACCGATATGAAGATAACACCGACATAAAGATATGAAGATAACACCGACATAAAGATATAAAGATAAAACCTACTTATAGATATGAAGATACAACCGACATAAAGATATGAAGATACAACCGACATAAATATATGAAGATACAACCGACATAAAGATATGAAGATAACACCGACATAAAGATATGAAGATAACACCGACATAAAGATATAAAGATAACACCGACATAAAGATATGAAGATACAACCGACATAAAGATATGAAGATAACACCGACATAAAGATATGAAGATAACACCGACATAAAGATATAAAGATAACACCGACATAAAGATGAAGATAACACCGACATAAAGATATGAAGATACAACCGACATAAAGATATGAAGATACAACCGACATAAAGATGAAGATACAACCGACAAAGATGAAGATACAACCGATAAAGATGAAGATAACACCGACATAAAGATGAAGATAACACCGACATAAAGATACAACCGACATAAAGATATGAAGATACAACCGACATGTAGATATGAAGATACAACCGACATGTAGATATGAAGATACAACCAACATAAAGATATGAAGATACAACCAACATAAAGATGAAGATACAACCAACATAAAGATATGAAGATACAACCAACATAAAGATGAAGATACAACCGACAAAGATGAAGATAACGACGACATAAAGATGAAGACAACGCTGACATTCTAACCTTCTGCCGTCTAACAATCTAAACACATGTAATACTTTTTCTAAGATTTTTTTTCCTCCTTTTTTTTGAGTATTGATGGGATTTCAGGCTGAGAAACCGCACATATAATGATGCCTCTGGGGTTTGCATTTTAAGTAGAATGCAGAGCACTTTGGCGGCAGAAGCTCCGCGCCAGATAGAGAGAAATCTACGGCTTTTACAGGAGAGGTAAAAGCACAAACAGCAGCGCACACTTATCTCTCCAAAAGTGTTTCAGGAAACAGGAAAGCTTCTTGTGCTCTAAGTGTTACTGACAGCTCCTCAGCTCCCCCAACAAGCACCAAAATCACTAAAATCTTCCTTTCATTATCTTTAAAGAGCAAGAAAACAACTTTGGTAAAATGTCAAATACCAAAAAAAAATATACATTCCTACAAAATAACCTTAAGGCTTTTTCTGGACTAAAACATATAATGATAGAGGATCAACATCTGATCTGGAGGAAGATCAGTAGAACTAAGGCAGCTTAACAGTTCATGTAAGGACGAGCCCTGCGCCTGGATAGACGGTGAAGACTCCGATTCCCTCATAAACTTAATAATTACAGGATTGGGGATCAGACCCCACTGATAAAAAATTACAGGAGTTTTCTGGGCTGCAGCATTTTCAGCAGTTGGATTCACAGTGCAGTAGAGGCTGTACTCACCTCCCCCTGCTCCCCACCACTGCTGCTGTCACGTCTCCTGGTCCCCACTGGTCTCTGCTGTCTCCTTCTTATGTTGTTTCATGCCTGTAGGAACTTCTAGCTCAGCCCAGTGATTGGTGATCCATCATATGTTATCAGACTGTGGCAGGGACTGGAGACTTCACATGACGGTGGCAGGGAGCAGGGGAGGTGAGTATGGCTCTGGAGTGAGATCACATAAAAATTCTGCAACGTGAAAAACTTATTTAATGGTCTAACCTCAACATGTCATTGATTTTCTTGTAAACTATTATAAGGAGCTTTATGGGTTAATAGAATGAGCCCCATGTGTTGATAGTAGCTGAGGGCATAGAATGTTCCAGAGAAACAGATATCCTGTGCCCACCAAAGCTACAGGCGGGTGAATCCCCTGCAAAAGTACACCATCGGGGTACCACAAAAAGCTGAAATAGAAAAGTAGCTAACAACTGAAGGTAAACCTGCCTGGCGTATACATATACCTATTCCAAGATAATAATACAGGAAATATATAACAGCGGACCGTATGGATGAGGGGGGGGGCAAGGATATCTGCCGACAATCTTCTACGTTTCTATGGAATCTAAAGGCTTAGGATTAAAGTCTTGAAAGCCGGCTGCTATTTTTAAGAGTTTTATGGAATTTGTTTGTGGTCAGTCACTTTTGCACCCGGTGTTACAATCGACCTCTGGCCGTATTCTTGGTGGTTAAAGTGTCCCTGTTGTTATTAGAAACTTATGACATGTGAGAGATGTGTCAAAAGTTTTCATCCATCTGAATCTGAGTGTTCACACCCTCACTGATCATGAGAACGAGCCTGAAGAAGACAACGCTCGCCCATTCCTCTCCCCGTGCCATGTGATAAGCCAGGCTCCTAATGTAAATCTATGGAGCCTGATGCTATTCACTGACACAGAGCGCAGAACGGACTGTGCTGAGCGTTGTCTTCTTCAGGGTCATTCTCACATTTGGTATTTGTTTGACCACTTAGACCTGGACCAACCAAATCTTTTGACACATCTCTCTGACACATCATATTTTTTTTATAAGTGACACTTTAAATATATTGACACTAAGGCCGGCCTTACGCTTTAGATGTATATTGGCCAAGCCTGACAATTTCAGAGAGCTGGACAACCATCTGAAGTGTACGCAGGCCTTCTGACTCCTCCAATGCCACCACCAGCTGAGGAAGAGAAGAAGCAGGCCTGTATAAAGCACATCGTATTTTAACTTCCTGATCTTTGTGTTTTGGAGGAGACAAGCTGCATGTTTCTATCCTTTCCTCTATCACTATACAAGCAATCTGTGTACGGGGATAGATAAGCGCTATAGATGGGTCACATGACCAGCATTACAGGGCATCAGCTTCCAATGCCCCCGTGTATGCCAGCACCTGTGAATAATCACCCACCTAGAGTACAAGCCATGGTCTTCCCTTCCTGCAGCGTAGTGAGGAGCCTGGGTGAGGATATACACAGGGATTAGCCTCCCGCTCTCTCTATGGGGCTATTCTGCATGTATGTAATGGCATGGTGCCTTGTCCTCTGAGCAGAAAGCATAACTCATAAACATAGACACAAAACTAGAGACAAGTCATCAGATCTCAGTGCATGAAATCTGATAGCTTGCAGTCTACTGTAACGCTTCCTGCCATCGAAAACACACCAGGAGTGAGGTCCATGGTGTTCTTATCATTGCATCCATGAAGCGAGTCCAGTGTACGGGACACCTGGCTGCCAAAATCTTCCCCACCATTCATGCACTCCCGCTGGAGATGATGACGCAGCTCAGTCACATCGTATTCATAACCGTCAAGGATGGGGGTTTCACGGATTCCCAGGGTACCGCCGGGATGAGTGGATTGTCCCCGTGCGTTGCGGAGACTCTCCCGTCCATGGCTTCCTCCAATCAGCACCGAAGGGATGTAGTGGATCTCGTTGGCGGCTTCTGCACTGGCACTCTTCTGCGGCTGGGGGGCGCGTCGCCTCTTGCACCAGCGTCGTCTAGTGTATAAAATAAGGAGAAGGCACAGGATGCAGAGAAGGAGGGCGATCATTCCACCCTAATACAATGTGAAGAAGAAAAGAAGAAAAAATACAAAGAAGAATTACATTACGAAGAAGTAAATCCAATGCAAACAACCTAGGTAGAGACAAAGCGGACAAACACAATAACGGAATACTTAACATCCTGTTTTGCATAATACGGGGATATGGAAATCTTTTGATATCCGGTTAGAATGAAACTGAATAATAGAAGATCAAGTAAAGTCTGCTTGTAGGAGAAATATTATCATATCACTTTATTTGTGTATTAGATGTTAAATTAGTTCTCTGGAAGAGGCAAACCTTCCCGGCCGCTATCTGCTGGGTGTTTACATGAAATTAACAATGGCAGCGTTTTATGGCGCATCCGCCAGGAGAGAAGCTGCTTATATTAGAGCTGCACATTTCACATTCCGCTGCCGTACATCATATTTCATTCCCTTCCCTTTAAAATGGAAATGCAGGCTTGGGCATGCACACCTAAAATCAATTTTGGAAAAAAGTCTATCTTTCTGGAGTGCGGCTAACATGACAAAAGCGTCTGCGCACACCTAAACAAGATATTAGCTCCGGTTTATATACCGTACAGGAGAAAATATCCTGCCTGGTTCACTGCTGCCGGAATTACTGAGGCAAATTCACTGCAAATAAGTGAACTCTGTTATAAACAGGAGGATGTACACCTACAATGTGGTGGGGGAGTCCCTAAAGGGGGCTGACATCGAGGACCAACGATGGGGCCAAAGAGCGGTTGTCCAGGCAAAATGATCTTGTCCCCAACCTCTGTACTCCCCACTGATCTTTTTCCATCATCTATCCATCATCAGTCTCTCCAATCATCCATCTATCTCCTTCCATCCGCCATCATCCAGCCCACTCTATCACCCTGCAGAAATATAATTTATTATTTTTAATTTTTTCAAATTTTTGTGCTAAGAATTCCCAATCAGGTCCAAATTAGTTCAATATTTTTGATAAAAAGATAAGAAAAAAACTAGCAACCGATCAGATTCCACCTTTCATTTTCTAAAGGACCTCTGATGAATGAAAAGTGGAATCTGATTGGTTGCTAGGGGCAACTAAGACAATTATATTTCACACCAGTTAGATAAATCTCCCCCTATATATTTATTTTTTATTTTTCTCATCATTGTTTTTAAAAAGATAATTTAAAAACTATTTTGGATCTGATTGGCAATAATGAGAAAAAAAAGGAAAAAAATTGTATTTCATTTCCATTAGGGGATTTAAACCACAGAAAGAACTGCTGGTGGTCTCTACACAGGTGATTTACCCCTAGACCACAGCTCCAACACATTTGGCCTCAGAGATTCAACTATATCTAAGTGTTTATTTCAGTCATAAACTGCCTACAGAGACTGATCTGCAATCAGAGACACTGGCTGACAGCTGAGCGAGCAGGAGGCCAGGCAGCAGAGACACTGACTGACAGCTGAGCGAGCAGGAGGCCAGGCAGCAGAGACACTGACTGACAGCTAAACGAGCAGGAGGACGGGCAGCAGAGACACTGACTGACAGCTGAGCGAGCAGGAGGACGGGCAGCAGAGACACTGGCTGACAGCTGAGCGAGCAGGAGGCCGGGCAGCAGAGACACTGGCTGATAACTGAGCGAGCAGGAGGCCAGGCAGCAGAGACACTGACTGACAGCTGAACGAGCAGGAGGCCAGGCAGCAGAGACACTGACTGACAGCTGAGCGAGCAGAAGGCTGGGTAGCAGAGACACTGGCTGACAGCTAAGCGAGCAGGAGGCCGAGCAGCAGAGACACTGACTGACAGCTGAGCGAGCAGGAGGCCAAGCAGCAGAGACACTGACTGACAGCTGAACGAGCAGGAGGCCAGGCAGCAGAGACACTGGCTGACAGCTGAGCGAGCAGAAGGCTGGACAGCAGCGACACTGACTGGCAGCTGAGCGAGCAGGAGGCCAGGCAGCAGAGATATTGACTGACAGCTAAGCGAGCAGCATTGATTATTCATGAAGAAGAGGAAGGAGTGGTGAGGCGGCTAGAGTGCTGTCAGCTACAGCACATGGTCAGCACCTCAGGAAGGGCCTGGCTGCTGACAGAATCCCTTTAAGTTCACCATGACCACCAAACAAGGAGGGAGAGGAGCGACTTATGGTGGCATTATGGGCGGCCACGAGTCGCTCCTCTCCCTCCTTGTTTGGTGATATGACTTTTTGACTGATTTACTGTTCATAACTCCACATCCCAATCACCATTCACATGACACGTACATATTTTGTTTTTGATTAGGAACACCTCATATTTATAGTTCTTTTTTGTGGTTTATATACTTTGCTTGAGCTACATTGTATGAGCGTCTGCTGGCCTGGGGGTCCCCTTTACTGTCTGGGTCCCACCTTTAATATGCAGGGATCTGCTCTCCTTTGCCATTTTTGTGTGTGTTTTTGTACTTCTGCATTTATAATTAATAAATTCATTTGTGCATATTGACCAACTTTTGTTGTGCTCCTACATCGGCCTCTCTCTGTTTCTCTGGTAGTGTCTAGCATATTGGTCTGCCTAATGCTGCGTTTACACGGAACGATAATTCGCCCGATCGTACGATTAACGATTTCGAAGTAACGATTTTTTTTTATAACGATCAGCGTTTAGACGGAACAGTATATCGTACGGAAAAATCGTTTTGCGATCGCTTAAGCCTATCTCGCACATAAGTAAAATTGGTGAACGACTGTTTACACGAAACGATCTGCGAATTTTTTGCGAACGACGATTTAAGAACATGTAAGATCAAAATAAACGATTTCTCGCTCGTCATTTGATCGTTCGCTGACTTTACACGTACGATTATCGTTCGAATTCGATTGTTATCGCGCAAATTTGAATGATAATCGTTCCGTGTAAACGCAGCATTAGGAAGCAGCCATTGTTCTTATTATCTGGTGGTGCAGGCCCCAATTTTGTTGTGATAAATGATTCATGGGAGAGGCCTCTGTGCTGCTGCCTGAGATATTATACATCATTTATAAACTAAATTACTCTAATTCTACTAATCTTCCTGGGTACTGTAGTTCAGCAATTCTATGTACTACCTATGTCTGATCCCACTCCGACTCCACTTCTGTTGCACAATCTTCCCTGTGTTCGGACTATGTTGCCATCACCGGCCTCTATGACCCTTCCCATGCTCCCCATGCTCCCTATGCTCTTGTTTGCCCTGAAGCTTGTCAGAGTTCAGACTATGTTGATTGATCAAACATGTGCGACTGAGCCAGTTTTACTTTACACCATGTTGCACAATCTTCCCTGTGTACGGACTATAGCTATGTTCACACAACATATATTTTCTTATGGCTGTTGTTGCAATCGGCATCACCAGTTGTATTTTTACGGATCCCGGACGGTGTGTATACACACAGTATACGCTTCGGCCGGGATCTCTTGCGGTGCCGTAGAAAACTGACATGTCACTATTCATTGATTAGCGGCCGCAGAAAACCCTGTCGGTGCGCAGTATGGAGCGAGCGGCTCTGGCTGCACGCTTCATAGTGTACTGTGGACTCTGCGACCCTAAGGATCATCCGGCCGGTACTGCAGCCAGGATAATCTTTTCTGAGACTGGACGGGTCATGGAACGGCCGGTCTCTTACGTTGTGTGAACATAGCCTAAATCTTTCTATTGCATAATCTTTCCTGTGTTCAGACTATGGGGGAGATTTATCAAAGGGTGTAAAATTTAGACTCAGCTTCCAGCTCTGGTGAAAGGAAAGAGGAGCTGTGATTGGTTGCTGTGGGAGCTGAGCTTTAGATTGGTTGCGGTGAGAGCTGAGCTGTGATTGGTTGCTGTGAGAGCTGAGCTGTGATTGGTTGCTGTGAGAGCTGAGCTGTGATTGGTTGTTGTGAGAGCTGAGTTGTGATTGGTTGCTGTGAGAGTTGAGCTGTGATTGGTTGCTGTGAGAGCTGAGCTGTGATTGGTTGTTGTGAGAGCTGAGCTGTGATTGGTTGCTGTGGGAGCTGAGCTGTGATTGGTTGCTGTGGGAGCTGAGCTGTGATTGGTTGCTGTGGGAGCTGAGCTGTGATTGGTCACTGTGGGAGCTGAGCTGTGATTGGTTGCTGTGGGAGCTGAGCTGTGATTGGTTGCTGTGGGAGCTGTGATTGGTTGCTGTGGGAGCTGAGCTGTGATTGGTCACTGTGGGAGCTGAGCTGTGATTGGTTGCTGTGGGAGCTGAGCTGTGATTGGTTGCTGTGAGAGCTGAGCTGTGATTGGTTGCTGTGAGAGCTGAGCTGTGATTGGTTGCTGTGAGAGCTGAGCTGTGATTGGTTGTTGTGAGAGCTGAGTTGTGATTGGTTGCTGTGAGAGTTGAGCTGTGATTGGTTGCTGTGAGAGCTGAGCTGTGATTGGTTGTTGTGAGAGCTGAGCTGTGATTGGTTGCTGTGGGAGCTGAGCTGTGATTGGTTGCTGTGGGAGCTGAGCTGTGATTGGTTGCTGTGGGAGCTGAGCTGTGATTGGTCACTGTGGGAGCTGAGCTGTGATTGGTTGCTGTGGGAGCTGAGCTGTGATTGGTTGCTGTGGGAGCTGTGATTGGTTGCTGTGGGAGCTGAGCTGTGATTGGTCACTGTGGGAGCTGAGCTGTGATTGGTTGCTGTGGGAGCTGAGCTGTAATTGGTTGCTGTGGGACCTGAGCTGTGATTGGTTGCTGTGGGAGCTGAGCTGTGATTGGCTGCTGTGAGAGCTGAGCTGTGATTGGCTGCTGTGACAGCTGAGCTGTGATTGGTTGCTGTGGGAAGTGAGCTGTGATTGGTTGCTGTGAGAGCTGAGCTGTGATTGGTTGCTGTGAGAGCTGAGCTGTGATTGGCTGCTGTGGGAGCTGAGCTGTGATTGGTTGCTGTGAGAGCTGAGCTGTGATTGGTTGCTGTGAGAGCTGAGCTGTGATTGGTTGCTGTGGGAGCTGAGCTGTGATTGGTTGCTGTGGGAGCTGAGCTGTGATTGGTTGCTGTGAGAGCTGAGCTGTGATTGGTTGCTGTGAGAGCTGAGCTGTGATTGGTTGCTGTGGGAAGTGAGCTGTGATTGGTTGCTGTGAGAGCTGAGCTGTGATTGGTTGCTGTGAGAGCTGAGCTGTGATTGGTTGCTGTGAGAGCTGAGCTGTGATTGGTTGCTGTGGGCAGTTTGCATCAGTCTAAACTTTACGCCCTTTGATAAATCTCCCCTAATGTCTTTCTGTTTGGACTATGTTCCCGTCACCGGCCTCTATGACCCTTCCCACGCTCCCCGCGCTCTTGTTGGCCTTGGAGCTTCCTGATGCTGCTACAGAAATGTAAGGAGGGATCTGTGAGTATTATAGACGATGCAAGGTAAATGGTGGCCCAGCTAGAGAGGTTACAGATACTTCAGGGTTGCAGGATAGTGATGTCAGCCAGGCTTGTTTCCTATCTTCCTCTGAAATGAATGGGGCTATAAACGTGGCTGATTAGAAACCTGAATCAGATTTAGGATTTGTTATTAAAAACTTCTTTCCCATCTGACCGGTCAGCGAGCAGCAGCCGATTGTGAAGAGGCGGCCATCTGATCTCAGACAAAGCCATGTTTAGGGCCGTAAGCTCCAAATCTAAAGTCATTTGGTTTTAATTAAAAAAATAAGATCTTATTTAATTGTGTAGAAGAAATAGTAAAAGATTGTAATAAAAGAGGATTGTGAGAGGTGGAGCTGTCTACTCCGCGCGCTGCTGAAATCCCTCTCACTAAGAGAAGTGGATGGGGGACAAGTGTTTACACCAATATAATGTCCCCATATATATGTAATGTCCCTATATATCTAATGTCCCCATATATATGTAATGTCCCTATATATATATGTAATGTCCCCATATATCTAATGTCCCTATATATATATGTAATGTCCCCATATATCTAATGTCCCCATATATGTAATGTCCCATATACTGTATCTAATGTCCCCATATATATCATGTCCCCATATATCTAATGTCCCCATATATGTAATGTCCCTATATATATATATAATGTCCCCATATATGTAATGTCCCTATATATCTAATATCCCCATATATCTAATGTTCCCATATATCTAATGTCCCCATATATATGTAATGTTCCCATATATCTAATGTCCCCATATATCTAATGTCCCCATATATCTAATGTCCCCATATATCTAATGTCCCATATATGTAATGTCCCTATATATCTAATGTCCCCATATATGTAATGTCCCCATATATCTAATGTCCCATATATGTAATGTCCCCATATATCTAATGTCCCCATATATGTAATGTCCCCATATATCTAATGTCCCCATATATCTAATGTCCCCATATATGTAATGTCCCCATATATCTAATGTCCCCATATATCTAATGTCCCCATATATCTAATGTCCCATATATGTAATGTCCCCATATATCTAATGTCCCCATATATGTAATGTCCCCATATATCTAATGTCCCCATATATCTAATGTCCCCATATATCTAATGTCCCCATATATCTAATGTCCCCATATATCTAATGTCCCATATATGTAATGTCCCTATATATCTAATGTCCCCATATATCTAATATCCCCATATATCTAATATCCCCATATATCTAATGTTCCCATATATCTAATATTCCCATAATTATATCCCTCAGCAGATCGGCTTCTGTGCTGTCAGCAGTAATGGCTGGAGAGGCGGCATTGGGCTTCTCTCATTGCGAAAGGAAATTATAGCTAAAATAGAGGTTGTTCCTGTATAATAATATAGTGAGGAGAGAAGGAGATATACAAGGAATACAGGGAGGAAGGATGTAATGAGGGGAATATCACTGCATGGAGGAGGACGGCAGTGATGGAGTTAATGAAAAGTGACGGCCGCTCAATGGTCGATGTGCCCTTGTGCTCTGTCGTCCAGACATTTCTTTACTTTACTCAAACATGTGAAAAGAGGGAAGGAAAAGGATCCATTTTCTGCAGATTATAATTTAGTGTCTTCAACGACAAGACGACCTGGCGAGCCTGCAGCCCACTGAGCACGTTAGGCCCCTCTCCTCCCAAGCTCAGCACCCCTGCTCCATTCCCTAAAGTACGTCCGTATCTTCCCACCATAGATAGGTCTTCTTACAGGAAGCCGTAATACATATTTCCAAGGCTAATGACAGCCAACAAGATAAGGCAGTAAAGTGCTGCCATGCTGTGATCTGGGTGGTTTGGGAAGACCTAGGACATCAATAGCTAAAGTGCTCGTGTGCCCCCGTCTGCCCCCGCTCATAAGATCAGTGATTACTGCACCGGGGGAGGCCATGACTACTGCACTATGCATGGGCTCCCTGAACTGTTCCCATCAAGTAAGAAGAAAGCCTGGAACACGCTTGTCCTGCCGGCCTGGCTCTTAGCATAACATGTACAATGCACAGAAACAGCTAGAGTTCAGCTTGGGAGAGAAGCCTGGCGTCCCCGGGGTCTTCTCTCAGCCATTGCATCTGTAGCCGACAGTGAAATCTGACAGACAAATGCAAAACAACATGGCTGTATGTGACCTGGGATTTCAGAGCGGTGTGGATGGCGGCGGTGGTGGTGGCCTGGGAATAGGTGATCTATCCGGTAAGAGATGGAGGGTCACTCGCCGCATCTCACCGCTGTTAGTTTTACATTCTAACCAAGGGGTTAAA
This sequence comes from Dendropsophus ebraccatus, assembly GCA_027789725.1. Taxonomy (NCBI): domain Eukaryota; kingdom Metazoa; phylum Chordata; class Amphibia; order Anura; family Hylidae; genus Dendropsophus; species Dendropsophus ebraccatus. Next base: position 32,236,642 of record JAQFWZ010000025.1, read on the forward strand.
GACAAAAAGTTACAAAGTTCGTAAACCGAAGACTGAATAGAAACGTGTGGAGGTTTTTATCGCAAAAATACAACTTAAAAGGCTTAGAGTGAGAAAATGGAGGTTACAGGCAGCGAGTGACGCGTGTTGACTTTTGAGGCATGTCCTTGCATCTCTCACCGGAGGACGTTTGATTCTCGGACTCAGGACGAGGACAGGGAGTAAATCATTAGAGAAATTAAAGAAATTCCTGCTCATTACAATCCTGTTTAATGACGGCGCAGGAAGAAGACCGAGCCGAATCAATCATTAAACTGCAGGACCTTTACTCTCCGGCTCTCCCAGACAGACATGGAGGCCGCTTCAGAGCCCATCTGGGAGGAAAATTATATTATTTTTAGTTAAATGTTAGAAATTCACCAAATTTAAGAAACAATGAAATCAAACGCTCCTCGCCAAACAAAGCTCGTACTCTGCTCTGTAGGTATAAGATCTATACGTATCTAATGCTAGAGCGTAACCGACTGCAGTCCTGTCTACACCTTATAGGGGGCGCTGCGGAATCTGTTAGCGCTATACAAATAAATATTATTATTATCATCCTTATTATTATTATTAGGGTTCTCTGTTTTTATAAGGTTTCTTACTTTTAAGAGAAATCTGTTGAAAACGATCGTCTGGCATACTGTCCCCAGTGATCAGCTGTGATCTGAGATTAAACCTGACAGTAAGTGTTCACATTCCCTGCAGCGCCACCACAGGGGATATTAAGCATTACTCAGTGCCCAGTCAGATCAGGGGCTTGTGTGTGACAGGACAGGTCCTCAGAGAGACAAAGATGTTCTTTGTAATTTGTTTCCACCCCAGTAAAGAGATCAGGATCCTGAACACAGAGCTCTCTCTCCTCTTTTAAGGGTTTGTACGGTCACTATATATATATATATTTTTATGGAAATGTGCTCAGATAAAAAATAAAGAAAAGCATACTCATCTCCCCTGATCCCACGGAGTCTATTCCAGCTGCGCAGCAGCTCTTGGCTTCAGCCTGGACCCTCGGCCAATCAGAAGCTGAGGCTGGTCAGTGAGGGGACACTTCCTTGCGTTTAGACTGAGGCCAAGAAGTGCTGTGCAATGTAACGAGGCAGCAGTGGGGGTTGGGGGAGGTGAGTACATTACCATATAAAAAGATATAAACAACCCCTCACTCAGAACTAAAGGGATATATGATGAATGGGTCATCTAAACTGGACAGCCCCTTTAAGATTCACCTTTTTTTTTTTTTAATCTGAACAGCTCAACAATTCACTGCTGATTATTTTTAACATTTAATTTGGTCAAATTCAGAACTTTCTTCCAGTATTGTAGCTTCCTGCAGCCGCCATTAAGCACTTTAATTATCTTGTTATTGCATTCACATTAAATAAAGAATAAAATCAAATTTATCTGCAATTCCATTAGAAAACAATCATATTTTGTCATCATCCTAAAAGTGATGTGTCCCTCCTGTATGCTGAATACTGCGCCTCCCTCTGCGCCTCCCTCTGCGCTTCCCTCTGCGCTTCCCTCTGCGCTTCCCTCTGCGCCTCCCTCTGTGCTTCCCTCTGCACCTCCCTCTGCACCTCCCTCTGTGCTTCCCTCTGCACCTCCCTCTGTGCTTCCCTCTGCACCTCCCTCTGCACCTCCCTCTGCTCCTTGTGCCTTCCTCTGCCCCTTTCTCTGTGCCCCTCCCTCTGTGCCTCCCTCTGCGCTTCCCTCTACGCCTCCCTCTGCACCTCCCTCTGTGCTTTCCTCTGCGCCTCCCTCTGTGCTTCCCTCTGCGCCTCCCTCTGCACCTCCCTCTGCGCTTCCCTCTGCGCCTCCATCTGCACCTCCCTCTGTACCTCCCTCTGCACCTCCCTCTGCGCCTCCCTCTGCACCTCCCTCTGTACCTCCCTCTGCACCTCCCTCTGTGCCTCCCTCTGTGCCTCCCTCTGTACCTCCCTCTGTACCTCCCTCTGTGCTTCCCTCTGCGCCTCCCTCTGTGCTTCCCTCTGCACCTCCCTCTGTGCTTCCCTCTGCGCCTCCCTCTGCACCTCCCTCTGTACCTCCCTCTGTGCTTCCCTCTGCGCTTCCCTCTGCGCCTCCCTCTGCACCTCCCTCTGTGCTTCCCTCTGCGCCTCCCTCTGCTCCTTGTGCCTTCCTCTGCCCCTTTCTCTGTGCCCCTCCCTCTGTGCCTCCCTCTGTGCTTCCCTCTGCGCCTCCCTCTGCACCTCCCTCTGTGCTTTCCTCTGCGCCTCCCTCTGTGCTTCCCTCTGCGCCTCCCTCTGCACCTCCCTCTGTGCTTCCCTCTGCGCCTCCATCTGCACCTCCCTTTGTACCTCCCTCTGCGCCTCCCTCTGCACCTCCCTCTGTGCTTCCCTCTGCGCCTCCCTCTGTGCTTCCCTCTGCACCTCCCTCTGCGCCTCCCTCTGTTCCTTGTGCCTTCCTCTGCCCCTTTCTCTGTGCCCCTCCCTCTGTGCCTCCCTCTGCGCCTCCCTCTGTGCTTCCCTCTGCGCCTCCCTCTGCACCTCCATCTGTGGTTTCCTCTGCGCCTCCCTCTGTGCTTCCCTCTGCACCTCCCTCTGTGCTTCCCTCTGCGCCTCCCTTTGTGCCTCTCTCTTTGCCTCCCTCTGCACCTCCCTCTGCACCTCACACTGCGCCTCCCTCTCTGCCTCCCTCTGTGCCTTCCTTTTCTCCTCCCTCTGTACTTCCCTCTGCACCTCCCTCTGCTCCTCCTTGTGCCTTCCTCTGACCCTCCCTCTGTGCCTCCCTCTGTGCCTCTCTCTGCACCTCCCTCTGCGCCTCCCTCTGTGCTTCTCTCTGCACCTCCCTCTGTGTCTCCTGCGCCACCCTCTGTGCGTCTCTCTGCCCCTCCCTCTGCGCCTCTCTCTGCACCTCCCTCTGTGCTTCTCTCTGCCCCTTCCTCTACACCTCCCCCTGTGCCTCCCTCTGTGCCTCTCTTTGCGCCTCCCTCTGTGCCTCCCTTTGCACCTCCCTCTGTGCCTCCCTCTGTGCCTCTCTCTGCACCTCCCTCTGTGCTTCTCTCTGCCCCTCCCTCTGCTTCTCCCCCTGCACCTCCCTCTGCGCCTCCCCCTGCACCTCCTGTGCCTCCCTCTGTGCCTCTCTCTGCCCCTCCCTCTGTGCCTCCCTCTGCCCCTCCCTCTGCGCCTCCCTCTGCCCCTCTCTCTGTGCTTCTCTCTGCCCCTCCCTCTGCACCTTCCCCTGTGCCTCCCTCTGCACCTCCTTCTGTGCTTCCCTCTGTGCCTCCCTCTGCACCTCCCTCTGCGCCTCCCTCTGCACCTCCCTCTGTGCTTCCCTCTGCGCCTCCCTCTGTGCTTCCCTCTGCGCCTCCCTCTGTGCTTCCCTCTGCGCCTCCCTCTGCTCCTTGTGCCTTCCTCTGCCCCTTTCTCTGTGCCTCCCTCTGTGCTTCCCTCTGCGCCTCCCTCTGCACCTCCCTCTGTGCTTTCCTCTGCGCCTCCCTCTGTGCTTCCCTCTGCGCCTCCCTCTGCACCTCCCTCTGCGCCTTCCTCTGTACCTCCCTCTGCACCTCCCTCTGTGCTTCCCTCTGCGCCTCCCTCTGTGCTTCCCTCTGCACCTCCCTCTGTGCTTCCCTCTGCGCCTCCCTTTGTACCTCTCTCTTTGCCTCCCTCTGCACCTCACTCTTCGCCTCCCTCTGTGCCTTCCTTTTCTCCTCCCTCTGTACTTCCCTCTGCACCTCCCTCTGCTCCTCCTTGTGCCTTCCTCTGACCCTCCCTATGTGCCTCCCTCTGTGCCTCCTTCTGCTCCTTCTTCTGCACCTCCCTCTGTGCCTCTCTCTGCACCTCCCTCTGCGCCTCCCTCTGTGCTTCTCTCTGCACCTCCCTCTGTGTCTCCTGCGCCTCCCTCTGTGCGTCTCTCTGCCCCTCCCTCTGCGCCTCTCTCTGCACCTCCCTCTGCGCCTCCCTCTGTGCTTCTCTCTGTGCCTCCCCCTGCACCTCTCTGTGCCTCCCTCTGTGCCTCTCTTTGCGCCTCCCTCTGTGCCTCCCTTTGCACCTCCCTCTGTGCCTCCCTCTGCGCCTCCCTCTGTGCCTCTCTCTGCACCTCCCTCTGTGCTTCTCTCTGCACCTCCCTCTGTGCTTCTCTCTGCCCCTCCCTCTGCTTCTCCCCCTGCACCTCCCTCTGTGCCTCCCCCTGCACCTCCCTCTGCGCCTCCCCCTGCACCTACCTCTGTGCCTCCCTCTGCGCCTCTCTCTGCCCCTCCCTCTGCCCCTCCCTCTGTGCCTCTCTGTGCTTCTCTCTGCCCCTCCCTCTGCACCTCCCCCTGTGCCTCCCCCTGCACCTCCCTCTGTGCCTCCCTTTGCGCCTCCCTCTGCTCCTCTCTTTGCACCTCCCTCTGTGCCTCTCTCTGCACCTCCCTCTGTGCTTCTCTCTGCCCCTCCCTCTGCTTCTCCCCCTGCACCTCCCTCTGTGCCTCCCCCTGCACCTCCCTCTGCTTCTCCCCCTGCACCTCCCTCTGTGCCTCCTCCTGCACCTCCCTCTGCTTCTCCCCCTGCACCTCCCTCTGTGCCTCCCCCTGCACCTCCCTCTGAGCCTCCCTCTGCGCCTCTCTCTGCCCCTCCCTCTGAGCCTCCCCCTGCACCTCCCTCTGCGCCTCCCCCTGCACCTCCTTCTGTGCCTCCCTCTGTGCCTCTCTCTGCCCCTCCCTCTGCGCCTCTCTCTGCCCCTCCCTCTGTGCCTCCCCCTGCACCTCCTTCTGTGCCTCCCTCTGCGCCTCTCTCTGCCCCTCCCTCTGCGCCTCCCTCTGCGCCTCTTTCTGCCCCTCCCTATGCGCCTCACTGTATCTCACTGTAATGAGAACTTTCCTCCTAATTCTTTATAGATCTTAGTTCTAAGTTCATATTATCACATTTTGTTTTTAAAACCCAACCAGGCCTAATAATCACCACGGTTACGGTATTAGTGCGGTATTTATGCGGCTATGGACACCTTCTTTATGGTTATTCACATGGGGTAAAATGTTGTACTTTTGTGCAAGTTTGAATCTGCAACTTTATTGTTTCAGTCACTGGGTTCAGGTTCTTCTCGTGTAGCTGCGTTTTGCTATATGTGCTGACTCTGAGCTCTGTGTATTCGGTAGATCATGATGCGTGAGTTCTGCTGTCTCTACCCTTGTACATAACCCATTGGGTGTTTCTATCTATAGGCCGGGCTCACACATCGTATGACCGGCCGTGTCACAGAATGGCCGGTGTCTGTGAGGTTTATCCCGGCCGGTACTGCAGTACCAGCTGGATAAACTTCTTTTCTGGTGAGTTGGGATGCGGGCGCAACCATGTGCATCCATACACACCCGCAGAATTACACTGAGCGATTAGTGACCGAATGCAGAATTACACCGAGCGATTAGTGACCAAATGCAGAATTACACCGAGCGATTAGTGACCAAATGCAGAATTACACCGAGCGATTAGTGACCAAATGCAGAATTACACCGAGCGATTAGTGACCGAATGCAGAATTACACTGAGCGATTAGTGACCGAATGCAAAATTACACTGAGCGATTAGTGACCGAATGCAGAATTACAGCGAGCGATTAGTGACCGAATGCAGAATTACACTGAGCGATTAGTGACCGAATGCGAAATTACACTGAGCGATTAGTGACCGAATGCAGAATTACACCGAGCGATTAGTGACGGAATGCGGAATTACAGCAAACGATTAGTGACCGAATACAGAATTACACCGAGCGATTAGTGACCGAATGCAGAATTACACAGCGATTAGTGACCGAATGCAGAATTACACCGAGCGATTAGTGACCGAATGCAGAATTACACAGCGATTAGTGACCGAATGCAGAATTACACCGAGTGATTAGTGACGGAATGCGGAATTACAGCGAGCGATTAGTGACCGAATGCAGAATTACACCGAGCGATTAGTGACGGAATGCGGAATTACAGCAAACGATTAGTGACCGAATACAGAATTACACCGAGCGATTAGTGACCGAATGCAGAATTACACAGCGATTAGTGACCGAATGCAGAATTACACCGAGTGATTAGTGATCGAATGCAGAATTACACTGAGCGATTAGTGACTGAATGCAGAATTACACCGAGCGATTAGTGACTGAATGCGGAATTACAGCGAGCGATTAGTGACCAAATGCGGAATTACACAGAGCGATTAGTGACCGAATGCGGAATTACAGCGAGCGATTAGTGACCGAATGCGGAATTACACTGAGCGATTAGTGACCGAATGCGGAATTACAGCAAACAATTAGTGACCGAATGCAGAATTACACCGAGCGATTAGTGACCGAATGCAGAATTACACCGAGCGATTAGTGACGGAATGCGGAATTACAGCAAACGATTAGTGACCGAATACAGAATTACACCGAGCGATTAGTGACCGAATGCAGAATTACACAGCGATTAGTGACCGAATGCAGAATTACACCGAGTGATTAGTGATCGAATGCAGAATTACACTGAGCGATTAGTGACTGAATGCAGAATTACACCGAGCGATTAGTGACTGAATGCGGAATTACAGCGAGCGATTAGTGACCAAATGCGGAATTACACAGAGCGATTAGTGACCGAATGCGGAATTACAGCAAACAATTAGTGACCGAATGCGGAATTACAGCGAGCGATTAGTGACCGAATGCGGAATTACACTGAGCGATTAGTGACCGAATGCGGAATTACAGCAAACAATTAGTGACCGAATGCAGAATTACACCCAGCGATTAGTGACCGAATGCAGAATTACACAGAGCGATTAGTGACCGAATGCAGAATTACACCGAGCGATTAGTGACCGAATGCAGAATTACACAGAGCGATTAGTGACCGAATGCAGAATTACACCGAGCGATTAGTGACCAAATGCGGAATTACACAGCGATTAGTGACCAAATGCAGAATTACACCGAGCGATTAGTGACCAAATGCAGAATTACACCGAGCAATTAGTGACCGAATGCGGAATTACACAGAGCGATTAGTGACCGAATGCAGAATTACACTGAGCGATTAGTGACCGAATGCAAAATTACACTGAGCGATTAGTGACCGAATGCAGAATTACAGCGAGCGATTAGTGACCGAATGCAGAATTACACTGAGCGATTAGTGACCGAATGCGAAATTACACTGAGCGATTAGTGACCGAATGCAGAATTACACCGAGCGATTAGTGACGGAATGCGGAATTACAGCAAACGATTAGTGACCGAATACAGAATTACACCGAGCGATTAGTGACCGAATGCAGAATTACACAGCGATTAGTGACCGAATGCAGAATTACACCGAGTGATTAGTGACGGAATGCGGAATTACAGCGAGCGATTAGTGACCGAATGCAGAATTACACCGAGCGATTAGTGACGGAATGCGGAATTACAGCAAACGATTAGTGACCGAATACAGAATTACACCGAGCGATTAGTGACCGAATGCAGAATTACACAGCGATTAGTGACCGAATGCAGAATTACACCGAGCGATTAGTGACCGAATGCAGAATTACACCGAGCGATTAGTGACCAAAAGCAGAATTACACCGAGCGATTAGTGACCGAATGCGGAATTACACAGAGCGATTAGTGACCGAATGCGGAATTACAGCGAGCGATTAGTGACCGAATACAGAATTACACTGAGCGATTAGTGACCGAATGCAGAACTACACTGAGCAATTAGTGACTGAATGCAGAATTACACTGAGCGATTAGTGACTGAATGCGGAATTACACTAAGCGATTAGTGACCGAATGCGGAATTACACTGAGCGATTAGTGACCGAATGCGGAATTACACTGAGCGATTAGTGACCGAATGCGGAATTACACTGAGCGATTAGTGACTGAATGCAGAACTACACTGAGCAATTAGTGACTGAATGCAGAATTACACTGAGCGATTAGTGACTGAATGCGGAATTACACTAAGCGATTAGTGACCGAATGCGGAATTACACTGAGCGATTAGTGACCGAATGCGGAATTACACTGAGCGATTAGTGACCGAATGCGGAATTACACTGAGCGATTAGTGACCGAATGCGGAATTACAGCGAGCGATTAGTGACTGAATGCAGAATTACACTGAGCAAATAGTGACCGAATGCAGAATTAAAGCAAACAATTAGTGACCGAATGCAGAATTACACCGAGCGATTAGTGACCGAATGCAGAATTACACCGAGCGATTAGTGACCGAATGCAGAATTACACCGAGCGATTAGTGACCGAATGTGGAATTACACCGAGCGATTAGTGATTGAATGCGGAATTACAGTGAACGATTAACAATGATTTTTGTGTCAGCACCGAACTAACGATTTCTCGTTGGTTGTTTGATCGTTGCTGTATTTACACAAAACGCTAATTGTTTAAATTCAAATGATAATTCACATGATAGTCGTCCTCTGTAATAGGGCCCTAAGGTTCCATTCCCACGCTCGTGCACATTGACCTCAGGGATCACAGCGCCAGCAAATCTCAGGTCACTCTCCATTAGATGATGGGGAGGGAGGGGACGTGCAGCAAACATTTCTCTCTATTCTACATCCCATTAACAATGCGTCCTGTCGTTTTTCTTGTTTACTTCTGAACTCAACTTTTAGGTCTGAATTCTTCTGCCAAAACCATAATGTAATCGTGACGGCCGATGTGAGCGGGGATGGGACGGCCACATCTCCCCTCTTCACAACTGTCTGACCCCGTCACTTGTTGGCTCAGCCTCAGACACTCACCCATCAGCACCGTGCTGCCAGCAGTCGCCTTCTATTTTGACATTTCGCGAAAAAAAGTGCGGCTGATGGAGGATGAAAGATTAAGACCTTGAAGAGAGGCGGCGTGTCAGAGGAGCAGAGCGCCACTTTATTAAGAATTCACTGAGTTTGCCCTCATTTCTCTTCTCGCTGATTCCGGCAGAATATATATATATGTTTTAAAAGGAGAAAAAGAGAAAAAGAAGCACTCGGATCCTTAACGTAATAGAGTGGTTGATTCCCCCCCCCCCTGGTGATGGTGGCCGATACTCAGGCCGGTGTATGATGGGGATGATAGATGGCGGTAGATATAATCCGGCTGCTTAGGGTATGTGATGCTGCTGATCCGCATGGATATAAGGTAAGTATGGACGGTCTTGTTAATTTATTTTTTTCTTCATATTTTTTAAGTGGTACAGCAGCGAAAAATGTATTCTGTCAAATCAGCTGGTATCCAAAGTTATATAGATTTGTAGTTTACTTCTATTAAGAAATCTCCAGACTTCCAATACTTATCAGCTGCTGTATGTCCTGCAGGACGTGGTGTATTCTCTCCAGTCTGACCCAGTGCTCTCTGCTGCCACCTCTGTCCATGTCAGGAACTGTCCAGAGCAGCAGCAAAGCCCCATAGAAAACCTCTCTGGACAGTTCCTGAAATGGACAGAGGTGGCAGCAGAGAACACTGTGTCAGACTGGAGAGACAACACCATTTCCTGCAGGACATACAGCAGCTGATGAGTAATTGAAGACTGGAGAGAAGACACCATTTCCTGCAGGACATACAGCAGTTGATGATGATCATCAGGTTTGGAGATGGAGCTCATAGACCTGAATGGAGTCCGTCTCCTGTAATTAGACAGACAGGGAATGAGGAGATCTGCGTCACCAGCTGTACCTCTAAAGCTGAAGTAAATCACAAATCTCTATAACTTCCTGACACCAGCTGATCTGAAAGAAAAAAAAAATCACTGGAGTGCCCCTTTAAAATCAGAGTATAAAACTTATCACATGGGGGGGGGGGGATTAACCATTTAACATTGTTTCCCAGGACTCTCCTCATTGTTATACACCTTGCCCAGGGCTGGCATATATAGGACACCCCAATCCCCGAGGTGGTAGAGAAAATCCGCAGAAGAATAGATTTCCCCATTGTGATTATTTGATGAACTACAAATGTTTGTTATTAGCGGAGAGCGGAGGCCTCATTATTCCGCAGAAAGACGCATTAATATTCTACAAGAAGGGACTGGGACAAAGTGGCCTAATATTATTCTAAGCAAACAAAGACTGAGTCCCAAAGACAGTGGGGTTGTATGAGACAACGTGATAGAAGGAGCCGCAGACGTGATGACAGCTCGCCGCTTTTCTTCTAATTATTCCCATAATATATGAAGATGTGAGCTGGGAGGGTGATGGATGGTCGGGGAGCGGGAACGTGCAGAGGGGAAGGCAGACAGCTTGTTATCAAAATTAATTATCCAGGAAATAAATATCTAGTGAGATCGCCTGCGAGAGACTGACGGGGGGATCCGACACTTTCACAAGGAAGAAGGAAAGTCACTCGGAAGCCCCCAGGCTCTGACCTATTCTGTAAATGACAATACGCCATGTCCCAATTTATTATATACAAGAGAGTCTACAGGGCATGCATCCATCATACACTCCACTCCTGGAAGATGACTGAGGATTATTAATGTCATTAGTGCCTCAACCCACTGCTGGAGAAAGAAGACTGGTGCTGGAGACCGCTGCGGAGACTGTAAGAAGACTGGTGCTGGAGAAAACTGCAGAGACTGTAAGAAGACTAGTGCTGGAGAAAACTGTGGAGACTGTAAGAAGACCAGTGCTGGAGAAAACTGCAGAGACTGTAAGAAGACTGGTGCTGGAGAAAACTGCAGAGACTGAAAGAAGAATATTGCTGAAGAAAACTGCAGAGACTGTAAGAAGAATAGTGCTGGAGAAACTGCAGAAACTGTAAGAAGACTGGTGCTGGAGAAAACTGTGGAGACTGTAAGAAGACTAGTGCTGGAGAAAACTGCAGAGACTGTAAGAAGACTGGTGCTGGAGAAAACTGGAGACTGTAAGAAGACTAGTGCTGGAGAAAACTGCAGAGACTGTAAGAAGACTGGTGCTGGAGAAAACTGTGGAGACTGTAAGAAGACTAGTGCTGGAGAAAACTGCAGAGACTGTAAGAAGACTGGTGCTGGAGAAACTGCAGAGACTGTAAGAAGACTGGTGCTGGAGAAAACTGCGGAGACTGTAAGAGGACTGGTGCTGGAGAAACTGCAGAGACTGTAAGAAGAATAGTGCTAGAGAAAACTGCAGAGACTGTAAGAAGACTGGTGCTGGAGAAACTGCAGAGACTGTAAGAATACTGGTGCTGGAGAAAACTGCAGAGACTGTAAGAAGACTGGTGCTGGAGAAACTGCAGAGACTGTAAGAAGACTGGTGCTGGAGAAACTGCAGAGACTGTAAGAAGACTGGTGCTGGAGACTGTAAGAAGACTAGTGCTGGAGACCGCTGCGGAGACTGTAAGAAGACTGGTGCTGGAGAAAACTGTGGAGACTGTAAGAAGACCAGTGCTGGAGAAAACTGCAGAGACTGTAAGAAGGCTGGTGCTGGAGAAAACTGGATACTGTAAGAAGACTAGTGCTGGAGAAAACTACAGAGACTGTAAGAAGACTAGTGCTGGAGACCGCTGCAGAGACTGTAAGAAGACTGGTGCTGGAGTCCGCTGCGGAGACTGTAAGAAGACTGGTGCTGGAGAAAACTGCAGAGACTGTAAGAAGAATACTGCTGGAGAAAACTGCAGAGACTGTAAGAAGAATAGTGCTGGAGAAAACTGTGGAGACTGTAAGAAGACTAGTGCTGGAGAAAACTGCAGAGACTGTAAGAAGACTGGTGCTGGAGAAAACTGCAGAGACTGTAAGAAGACTGGTGCTGGAGAAACTGCAGAGACTTTAAGAAGAATATTGCTGGAGAAAACTGCAGAGACTGTAAGAAGAATAGTGCTGGAGAAACTGCAGAGACTGTAAGAAGAATAGTGCTGGAGAAAACTGTGGAGACTGTAAGAAGACTAGTGCTGGAGAAAACTGCAGAGACTGTAAGAAGGCTGGTGCTGGAGAAAACTGGATACTGTAAGAAGACTAGTGCTGAAGAAAACTGCAGAGACTGTAAGAAGACTAGTGCTGGAGAAAACTGCAGAGACTGTAAAAACACTGGTGCTGGAGAAACTGCAGAGACTGTAAAAACACTGGTGCTGGAGAAACTGCAGAGACTGTAAGAAGACTAGTGCTGGAGAAAACTGCAGAGACTGTAAGAAGAATAATGCTGGAGAAAACTGCAGAGACTGTAAGAAGACTGGTGCTGGAGAAACTGCAGAGACTGTAAGAATACTGGTGCTGGAGAAAACTGCAGAGACTAAGAGGACTGGTGCTGGAGAAAACTGCAGAGACTTTAAGAAGACTGGTGCTGGAGAAACTGCAGAGACTGTAAGAAGAATAGTGCTGGAGAAAACTGTGGAGACTATAAGAAGACTAGTGCTGGAGAAAACTGCAGAGACTGTAAGAAGGCTGGTGCTGGAGAAAACTGGATACTGTAAGAAGACTAGTGCTGGAGAAAACTGCAGAGACTGTAAGAAGACTGGTGCTGGAGAAACTGCAGAGACTGTAAGAAGACTGGTGCTGGAGACCGCTGCAGAGACTGTAAGAAGAATAGTGCTGGAGAAAACTGCAGAGACTGTAAGAAGACTGGTGCTGGAGAAACTGCAGAGACTGTAAGAAGACTGGTGCTGGAGAAAACTGCGGAGACTGTAAGAATACTGGTGCTGGAGAAAACTGCAGAGACTGTAAGAGGACTGGTGCTGGAGAAAACTGCAGAGACTTTAAGAAGACTGGTGCTGGAGAAAACTGCAGAGACTGTAAGAAGACTGGTGCTGGAGAAACTGCAGAGACTAAGAAGACTGGTGCTGGAGACCGCTGCAGAGACTGTAAGAAAACTGGTGCTGGAGAAACTGCAGAGACTGTAAGAAGACTAGTGCTGGAGAAAACTGCAGAGACTGTAAGAGGACTGGTGCTGGTGAAAACTGCGGAGACTGTAAGAAGACTGGTGCTGGAGAAAACTGCAGAGACTGTAAGAAGACTGGTGCTGGAGAAAACTGCTGAGACTGTAAGAATACTGGTGCTGGAGAAACTGCAGAGACTGTAAGAAGACTGGTGCTGGAGAAACTGCAGAGACTAAGAAGACTAGTGCTCGAGACCGCTGCAGAGACTGTAAGAAGACTGGTGCTGGAGAAAACTGCGGAGACTGTAAGAAGACTGGTGCTGGAGAAAACTGCAGAGACTGTAAGAGGACTGGTGCTCGTGGCCCCATAGACTTACATAATGCAGTGGCCCCATGGACACACATAATGTGGTGGCCCCATGGACATACATAATGCAGCGGCCCCATAGGCTTACATAATGCGGCGGCCCCATAGACTTACATAATGCGGCAGTTCCCTAGACTTACATAATGCAGCGGCCCCATAGGCTTACATAATGCGGCGGCCCCATAGACTTACATAATGCTGCAGTCCCATAGACTTACATAATGCGGCGGCTCCATGGACCTACATAATGCGGCAGTCCCATAGACTTACATAATGCCACAGCCCCATAGACTTACATAATGCGGTAGCCCCATAGACTTACATAATGCGGCAGTCCCATAGAGTTACATAATGCGGCAGTCCCATAGCCTTACATAATGCGGCAGCCCCATAGACTTACATAATACGGCAGCCCCATAGACTTACATAATGCAGGAGCCCCACAGCCTTACATAATGCAGCGGCCCCATTGACTTACATGATGCGGCGGCCCCATAGATTTACATAATGCGGCGGCCCTATAGACTTACATAATGCGGCAGCCGCATAGACTTACATAATGTGGCAGTCCCATAGACTTACATAATGCGGCGGCGCCATTGACTTACATAATGTGGCGGCCCCATAGACTTACATAATGCGGCGGCCCCATGGACTTACATAATGTGGTACCCCATAGACATTCATAAAGCAGCAGCCCCATAGACATTCACAATGGGGCGGCCCCATAGACTTACATAATGCGGTGACCCCATAGACATTCATAATGGGGCAGCCCCATAGACTTACATAATGCGGCAGCCCCATAGACTTACATAATGCATCAGCCCCATAGACTTACATAATGCAGTGGCCCCATAGACTTACATAATGCAGCAGTCCCATAGACCACCTACATAATGCAGGAGCCCCACAGACTTACTGTACATAATGCGGCAGCCTCATAGACTTAAATAATGCGGCGGCCCCACAGAGTAACATAATGCGGCGCCCCCGTAGACTTACATAATGCGGCGGCCCCAAAGACATAATGTGGCTCTCCCATAGACTTACATAATGCGGCGGCCCCAAAGACTTACATAATGTGGCTCTCCCATAGACTTACATAATGCGGCGGCTCCATAGACTTACATAATGCAGCGGCCCCATAGACTTACATAATGCCGCATCCCCATAGACTGACATAATGTGGAGGCCCCATAGACTTACATAATGCTGCGGCCCCATAGACTTACATAATACGGCAGCCCCACAGACTTACATAATGCGGCAGCCCCATACATAATGCGGTGACCCACAGACTTACATAATGCGGCAGTCCCATAGACTTACATAATGCTGCGGCCCCGTAGACTTACACAATGCGGTGGCCCCATAGACTTACATAATGCGGCAGCCCCATAGACTTAGATAATCCGGCAGCCCCACAGACTTACATAATGCATCAGCCCAACAGATTTACATAATGCGGCGGCCTCATAGACTTACATAATGCGGCGGCCCCATAGACTTACATAACACAGCTCTCCCATAGGCTTACATAATGCGGCGGCCCCATAGGCTTACATAATGCGGTAGTTCCATAGACTTACATAATGTGGAGGCCCCATAGACTTACATAATGCGACGGCCCCATAGACTTACATAATGCGGCGGCCCCATAGACTTACATAATGCGGCAGCCCCATAGACTTACATAATGCGGCAGCCCCATAGACTTACATAATGCGGCAGCCCCATAGACTTACATAATGCGGCAGCCCCATAGACTTACATAATGCGGCGGCCCCATAGACTTACATAATGCTGCAGTCCCATAGACTTACATAATCCGGCAGCCCCACAGACTTACATAATGCGGCAGCCCCATACATAATGCGGCGGTCCCACCCCACAAACTTACATAATGCAGCAGTCCTATAGACTTACATAATGCGGAAGCCCCATAGACTTACATAATCTGGCAGCCCCACAGACTTACGTAATGCGGCAGCCCCACAAACTTACATAATGCAGCAGTCCCATAGACTTACATAATGTGGAGGCCCCTTAGACTTACATAATCCGGCAGCCCCACAGACTTACATAATGCGGCGGCCCCACAAACTTACATAATGCAGCAGTCCCATAGACTTACATAATGTGGAGGCCCCTTAGACTTACATAATGCGGCGGCCCCATAGACTTACATAATGCGGCGGCCCCATAGACTTACATAATGCGTCAGCCCCATAGACTTACATAATCCAGCAGCCCCACAGACTTACATAATGTGGCAGCCCCATACATAATGCGGCGGCCCCACAAAATTACATAATGCGGCAGTCCCATAGACTTACATAATGCGGCGGCCCCGTAGACTTACATAACGCGGCTCTCCAATAGGCTTACATAATGCAGCAGCCACATAGGCTTACATAATGCGGCGGCCCCATAGGCTTACACAATGCGGCAGTCCCATAGACTTAATAATGCAGCGCCCCATACGCTTACATAATGCGGCAGCCCCATAGACTTACATAATGCGGTGGCCCCATAGACTTACATAATACGGCAGCCCCATAGACTTACATAATGCGGCAGCCCCACAGACTTACATAATGCGGCAGCCCCATACATAATGCGGCGGCCCCACAAACTTACATAATGCGGCAGTCCCATAGACTTACATAATGTGGCGGCCCCGTAGACTTACATAACCAGCTCTCCAATAGGCTTACATAATGCAGTGGCCACATAGGCTTACATAATGCGGCGGCCCCATAGGCTTACATAATGTGGCAGTCCCATAGACTTACATAATGCAGCGCCCCATACGCTTACATAAAGCGGCGGCCCCATAGACCTACATAATGCGGCGGCCCCATAGGCTTACATAATGCGGCAGTCCCATAGACCTACATAATGCAGCGGCCCCATACGCTTACATAATGCGGCGGCCCCATAGGCTTAAATAATGCGGAGGCCCCATAGGCTTACATAATGCGGCGGCCCCATACGCTTACACAATGCGGCAGCCCCATAGGCTTACATAATGCGGAGGCCCCATAGACTTACATAATGCGGAAGCCCCATAGACATACATAATGCGGCAGCCCCACAGACTTACATAATGCGGCAGCCCCATACATAATGCGGCGGCCCCACAAACTTACATAATGCGGCAGTCCCATAGACTTACATAATGCGGCAGCCCCATAGACTTACATAATGCGGCGGCCCCATAGACTTACATAATGCGGCAGCCCTATAGACTTACATAATGTGACGGCCCCGTAGACTTACATAATCCGGCAGCCTCACAGACTTACATAATGTGGCAGCCCCATACATAATGCGGCGGCCCCACAAACTTACATAATGCGGCAGTCCCATAGACTTACATAATGCGGCGGCCCCGTAGACTTACATAACGCGGCTCTCCAATAGGCTTACATAATGCGGCAGTCCCACAGACTTACATAATGTGGCAGCCCCGTAGACTTACATAACGCGTCTCTCCAATAGGCTTACATAATGCAGCGGCCACATAGGCTTACATAATGCGGCGGACCCATAGGCTTACATAATGCGGAAGTCCCATAGACTTACATAATGCGGCAGCCCCATACGCTTACATAATGCGGCGGCCCCATAGGCTTAGATAATGCGGCGGCCCCATAGGCTTACATAATTTAGCAGTCCCATAGAATTACATAATGCGGCGGCCCCATGGGCTTACATAATGCGGCGGCCCCATACGCTTACATAAAGCGGCGGCCCCATACGCTTACATAATGCGGCAGCCCCCTACGCTTACATAATGCGGCGGCCCAGGTCACATGAGTCGGGAGACAACGTGCTGTGTGTGGGCTCATTCTGGCTCATTGTCCTGATTGGTAACTGTCTGAACCAATGGAAAAATAAATGTAAGATGTCTCAGTTACATTTTTTCTAATGACAGGTTGACTTTAATACTTTGGAGATATATATTTTATTATTTATTAGTTTTATATTATTTAGCTTCATTACTAGAATCCCCGATGGTTGCGGCTGTAGCGGCATCTAGACGCACCTTGGCGGCTTTGGCCTCTCGCCGTCATCTGCTCGTTTTGTCTGCACTCTCGCACCTTATATTACATCACCTGTTAGAGATCAGGATGGTGATAATAAGTCGGTCTGTAATAAGGTTATCTTCCTCATTCAGGTGTCAGGTAGATTCTATTCTAACATGAGCTGTTGTGAATTCATTAGTGGCAGAGTACGGCACGGCAGACGTGTGACGCGGATCAGGATACAGGCTGCCAGGCACCCAATTAAAGTGGCAAATCTGGATAATTGCTATTGTTTGAATCTTCTCTCTTCAAAGGTAAAGAGGGGCCTCAACAACGTCTTCAGCCGAATGTACAGCTCAGGTAGGATAAAAGAGAAGCAGATTATAATTGTCTTCCTCTCACAGCTCCGACTCTTAACTGGGGCTAACGCCGCGTCTCATTAGGCAAAATCTAACAGGTACACCTAAAAGGACGGCGTGCGCGAGGAGTCTGACTGGCATCAGCAGCTCAGCCATGGATTATGGAGCAGGAATCGCTTCCGTCTTTCATCTCCGGGCGGCTGAAATGTTTGCTACCTATAAATACAACAAAGCCGAGAGAGCGGCTGGCAGGAGCGGTTCAGAGAGACTGGCTAATGACTGGCGGCTGACGGGACCCGCACACTTATTTTATTGCTTAACAACTTCTTGACAATCTTGTGTTTAAAAAAATGTAATTTTCTTACTTTGGTTTTACTACTTGTTTAGTTTGGATGTTTGCTCCCTGCAGGATGACGCCCGCCCTGAAATCAGGGGAAAAATGCGCACACAAATACTAAGTTCTAGAGCTGATTCTAGAACCGCAGCTGCTGGGATGCTCTAGATAGGGTATTAGCAGTGAAAGGAGTCCGTTTGGGGGGGGGGATTAAAATAGACAATACGCTCACCTGTCCCTGTGCCCGTGCTCTTTTTGGTTGAACATCACAAGTGGGTGGGATTTAGCCCACGCAGCCAATCAGTGACTTCAGCGGTGTCCTACCTTGGTCATTGACTGGCTGAGCGGGGAATCCATCAACTGGGTCATGACATAGCCGGAGGGGAGCTGAGAAGACAGCTGGCTGGGGTCCACGAGTGGGGCGCGGAGCTGCACAGGCACCGGGACAGGTGAAAAGAACCCTTTTTTATGTTCCCCCCATCCCCAGCCTGGAATCATTTTTTATCAATCGCCGGACTTCTCCTTTAATCAGATAATGACCTATTGGTTAAATTAAATGTAAAAATTTTTTTAGCTTTTATTCAAATTTTTTTTATTTTACTTTCTATATTTTAAAATAATCCTGAAATCTTGTCTTTTTTATTTTGGCCACTAAGCCTAATAATAAAGTGACACTTCCTGTTCTGTGGATTACAAGGAAAGATGACACCAATAATATAGATGGGATAGGGCCATGGACGGTATGTAAGGGTCAAAGTTCAGCCCAAGTTCAGGTCAAATGTTCTGCACAATGCATCCTGCACAGGTCTAAGCACAAATGCAAATACTTTTAAAATTAAATGAGTCCTGTCCAGTACGGTGTGTGTAACGTTCCCTCCAGTACGGTGTGTGTTACGTCCCCTCCAGTACGGTGTGTGTTACATCCCCTCCAGTACGGTGTGTTACGTCCCCTCCAGTACGGTGTTTGTTACGTCCCCTCCAGTACGGTGTGTGTTACGTCCCCTTCAGTACGGTGTGTGTTACGTCCCCTCCAGTATGGTGTTTGTTACGTCCCCTCCAGTACGGTGTGTGTTACGTCCCCTTCAGTACGGTGTGTGTTACGTCCCCTCCAGTACGGTGTGTGTTACGTCCCCTCCAGTACGCTGTTTGTTACGTCCCCTCCAGTACGGTGTGTGTTACGTCCCCTCCAGTACGGTGTGAGTAAGGCCGGACTAGGGGGTTGAAAACCCTAAGGGTTAAATGAGTCCTGTCCAGTACGGTGTGTGTAACGTTCTCTCCAGTACGGTGTGTTATGTCCCCTCCAGTACGGTGTGTGTTACGTCCCCTCCAGTACGGTGTGTGTTACGTCCCCTCCAGTACGGTGTGTGTTACATCCCCTCCAGTACGGTGTGTTACGTCCCCTCCAGTACGGTGTGTGTAACGTTCCCTCCAGTACGGTGTGTTACATCCCCTCCAGTACGGTGTGTGTTACATCCCCTCCAGTACGGTGTGTTACGTCCCCTCCAGTACGGTGTGTGTAACGTTCCCTCCAGTACGGTGTGTTACATCCCCTCCAGTACGGTGTGTGTTACATCCCCTCCAGTATGGTGTTTGTTACGTCCCCTCCAGTACGGTGTGTGTTACGTCCCCTTCAGTACGGTGTGTGTTACGTCCCCTCCAGTACGGTGTGTGTTACGTCCCCTCCAGTACGGTGTGTGTTACATCCCCTCCAGTACGGTGTGTGTTACGTCCCCTCCAGTACGGTGTGTGTTACGTCCCCTCCAGTACGGTGTGTGTTACGTCCCCTCCAGTACGCTGTTTGTTACGTCCCCTCCAGTACGGTGTGTGTTACGTCCCCTCCAGTACGGTGTGTGTTACGTCCCCTCCAGTACAGTGTTTGTTACGTCCCCTCCAGTACGGTGTGTGTTACGTCCCCTCCAGTACGGTGTGTGTTACGTCCCCTCCAGTACGCTGTTTGTTACGTCCCCTCCAGTACGGTGTGTGTTACGTCCCCTCCAGTACGGTGTGAGTAAGGCCGGACTAGGGGGTTGAAAACCCTAAGGGTTAAATGAGTCCTGTCCAGTACGGTGTGTGTAACGTTCTCTCCAGTACGGTGTGTTATGTCCCCTCCAGTACGGTGTGTGTTACATCCCCTCCAGTACGGTGTGTTACGTCCCCTCCAGTACGGTGTGTGTAACGTTCCCTCCAGTACGGTGTGTTACATCCCCTCCAGTACGGTGTGTGTTACATCCCCTCCAGTACGGTGTGTTACGTCCCCTCCAGTACGGTGTGTGTAACGTTCCCTCCAGTACGGTGTGTTACATCCCCTCCAGTACGGTGTGTGTTACATCCCCTCCAGTACGGTGTGTGTTACGTCCCCTCCAGTACGGTGTGTTACGTCCCCTCCAGTACGGTGTGTGTTACGTCCCCTCCAATACGGTGTGTGTTACATCCCCTCCAGTACGGTGTGTGTTACGTCCCCTCCAGTACGGTGTTTGTAACGTTCCCTCCAGTACGGTGTGTGTTACGTCCCCTCCAGTACGGTGTGTGTTACGTCCCCTCCAGTACAGTGTGTGTTACATCCCCTCCAGTACGGTGTGTGTTACATCCCCTCCAGTACAGTGTTTGTTACGTCCCCTCCAGTACGGTGTGTGTTACATCCCCTCCAGTACGGTGTGTGTTACATCCCCTCCAGTACGGTGTGTGTTACGTCCCCTCCAGTACGGTGTGTGTTACGTCCCCTCCAGTACGGTGTGTGTTACATCCCCTCCAGTACGGTGTTTGTAACGTTCCCTCCAGTACGGTGTTTGTAACGTTCCCTCCAGTACGGTGTGTGTTACATCCCCTCCAGTACGGTGTTGGTCACGTCCCCTTCAGTACGGTGTTTGGTATGTCCCCTTCAGTACGGTGTTTGGTACGTCCCCTCCAGTACTGTGTGTGTTACATCCCCTCATCCCCTCCAGTACGGTGTGTGTTACGTCCCCTCCAGTACAGTGTTTGTTACGTCCCCTCCAGTACAGTGTTTGTTACGTCCCCTCCAGTACGGTGTGTGTTACATCCCCTCCAGTACGGTGTGTGTTACGTCCCCTCCAGTACGGTGTGTGTTACATCCCCTCCAGTACGGTGTGTGTTACGTCCCCTTCAGTATGGTGTTTGTTACATCCGCTCCAGTACGGTTTTTGTTACGTCCCCTTCAGTACGGTGTGTGTTACATCTGCTCCAGTACGGTGTGTGTTACATCCGCTCCAGTACGATGTTTGGTACGTCCCCTTCAGTACGGTGTGTGTTACGTCCCCTTCAGTACGGTGTGTGTTACATCCATTCCAGTACGGTGTTTGTTACGTCCTCTTCAGAACAGTGTTTAGTACATCCCCTCCAGTACGGTGTGTGTTACGTCAGCTCCAGTACAGTGTTTGGTACGTCAGCTCCAGTACAGTGTTTGTTACGTCCCCTTCAGTACAGTGTTTGGTACGTCCCCTCCAGTACGGTGTGTGTTACGTCCCCTCCAGTACGGTGTTTGTTACGTCCCCTTCAGTACAGTGTTTGGTACGTCCCCTCCAGTACGGTGTGTGTTACGTCCCCTTCAGTATGGTGTTTGTTACATCCGCTCCAGTACGGTGTTTGTTACGTCCCCTCCAGTACGCTGTTTGTTATGTCCCCTTCAGTATGGTGTTTGTTACATCCGCTCCAGTACGGTGTGTGTTACATCCCCTCCAGTACGGTGTGTTACGTCCCCTTCAGTACGGTGTGTGTTACATCCCCTCCAGTACGGTGTGTGTTACATCCCCTCCAGTACAGTGTGTGTTACGTCCCCTCCAGTACAGTGTGTGTTACGTCCCCTCCAGTACAGTGTGTGTTACGTCCCCTCCAGTACGGTGTGTTACGTCCCCTCCAGTACGGTGTGTGTAACGTTCCCTCCAGTACGGTGTGTGTAACGTTCCCTCCAGTACGGTGTGTGTAACGTTCCCTCCAGTACGGTGTGTTACGTCCCCTCCAGTACGGTGTGTGTTACATCCCCTCCAGTACGGTGTGTGTTACATCCGCTCCAGTACGGTGTGTGTTACATCCCCTCCAGTACGGTGTGTGTTACGTCCCCTCCAGTACGGTGTGTGTTACGTCCCCTCCAGTACGGTGTGTGTTACGTCCCCTCCAGTACGGTGTGTGTTACGTCCCCTCCAGTACGGTGTGTGTTACGTCCCCTTCAGTATGGTGTTTGGTACATCAGCTCCAGTACAGTGTTTGGTACGTCCCCTTCAGTACGGTGTGTGTTACGTCCCCTCCAGTACGGTGTTTGGTACGTCCCCTCCAGTACGGTGTGTGTTACGTCCCCTCCAGTACGGTGTGTTACGTCCCCTCCAGTACGGTGTGTGTTACGTCCCCTCCAGTACGCTGTTTGTTACGTCCCCTCCAGTACGCTGTTTGTTACGTCCCCTCCAGTACGCTGTTTGTTACATCCCCTTCAGTATGGTGTTTGTTACATCCATGTAGCTGCTGTAAAGCATATGTCTAGAAACTGTTAACAGAGAGGAGCAGAAGCTCAGGCAATATGGCCGTCATAATAATGTAGAAAAAGTGAACCAAAAAATGACAAATAAAAAGAGAAACAGATTGGAAAAATCTAGTATCCAGCTGTAACCGGTAATGGCGTATTTTAATCTGAGACATACAGACGGCACATGCCAAGAAATGAATATAAGTGGGGGATCCTCTCCTGGGAGAGTAGGGCTCATCTGCTCCCTCATCCACCACTGATCCCAGAAGCGGTAATGGGGAGTCCCAAAATCCATTCAGATAGCTTTCCACCTCATCATTCCCTTCCTAAAGTGCTAAGGCCATAGGAGTCCCCCCTAGCCGGGGAAGGGGTGGGGGGGGTGTCCACAGTTTCTGCATCCTAGATCTAGACGGAATGATGTGTGTATCCCATCCAGTTATATAGTCAGCACATACACTCACAACCCTTACGTAACAACCTCTCAACTTATTGCTAAACTTAAATTTGAATGTCTCTTATCAGTCCTGCAGACTTTTATGTGTTTTTGTAACTTATGGAAGTTTATGTACTTTTTTGTATATTTGAAGACTGATTTCAGGACCATATAAAACAGTCCACCAGCTCTCAGTGTAACGGCCGTGTCCATTACCCCCCTACCTGCTCTGGGTCGCACTGCACTGTGATCATCCCCCAACTCTCAGCCTGCTTGTCCTCTGGCAGCTTCTCTTGCTCTGAGCTGGCCTCCTGGAGGATTGGGCTCCCTCTAGTGGCAGCCATTCGCCTGCCCAGCTGTATTTATAAGCTCAGCCTACAGGCTCTGGAGTCTTCTGGCATGTTTTCCTAAGGGTATATATAATCTCCACCTTCCCACCTCTGGGCTCCCTGGCTTTCCGCCACTTCCTAGCGATCTTCTTGCTATTTGAATTTCAATCCATCCCTAGTTTCTGCTCAGCTTCAGTCTGAACTACGTCCTTACACTCCATCCTGCATTTCTGCCTCAGAGGTAGAGCACCTAGTCCTGGACTCCAACACTTCTTCAGCTCTTCAGTCGGTGGTCACCAAGGTCCTTCTCTGAGAGTAGCAACCTTGGAATTTCCCGCAGCGAAGTCCAACCGGCCTTGCGGCAAGTGCTGGTGAAAACCCAGGAGCTCTTTAAACTCCGCTCCTCAAGGAAGGAACGCCAGCACTCCTCTGTGATCCAGGGGTTCCCCCTACTCGTGCTTGGACCATCCATTACACTCATTACACAACTTTGTGTTTGACTTAAAGGGATTTTTTTGTGAAGCCCCCGATGATCGTCTGTCATTGTGGGGGAATCTGTGGCTGACCATGTATATTGTATCCTTGTTGTAGTTACCATGTAGGTCCCCCAAACAAGGAGCACTCTCAGGGCATATTCATGGGGATTGTCTTAAACTGACAACCCCTTTAAATCTTTTAGTATCATAATCTACATCTATGATAGTAAATTATTTGACAGGTTTGGCTGCGGGTCTGACCTATCTACGTAGGCTCTGAGTCTCCACAAAAGTCTGTCTAGAAATGGATTGAACATATGTTATGGCTGGAAGTAACACCTGACCATCCTGGTAAACAGAATCCCGAGGTGTCTTAGATGTCAGAAGATGTGTGATAGCGATGGTGAAATTCTCCGGCCACAGCTTTCATGACTCTCATACCAGTTGTGATGCACTGAAAAATCCATCACATTAAGTGCAGACACCTCAGGCAAATCTCTGACGTTTAGAGCAAGAATCAGCAGCTAAATCTGGAAGTTTGGACGCCACGGTTATCGGAGTCTACGTTTATTGCATGGTTGTGCAGTAAGATATAGTAAAAGAGCCAGTGGAGCGCCTCCTGTCCACTAGAGAGGAGCACAATTGGAGCATGCCATGAGACGGATCGCTTGCCATTTGCTGAAGAAGTTGGATGCAGCCCTAGGGAGCCCTGAAAAACATGGTTACAGTCTATGGCCAATGACTGTGTCCACCATGGCTCCTTAGGGCGGCATCCAACTTCTTCAGCCAATGGTATTCAACGCAGAACCATCAGACTCGAGCTACTCTAGTTGCGCTCCTCTCCACTCTCTACATCCACTTTGCGTGACACCTGCCCCTCTTACACACTTGAAACACATTGGAGAAGTGACCATGCACAGTGCACAGATGCATTATAGGAGCGGGGAGCAGGTCTGACACCATTATAGGAGTGGGGAGCAGGTCTGACACTATTATAGGAGTGGGGAGCAGGTCTGACACCATTATAGGAGCGGGGAGCAGGTCTGACACCATTATAGGAGCGGGGAGCAGGTCTGACACCATTATAGGAGCGGGGAGCAGGTCTGACACTATTATAGGAGCGGGGAGCAGGTCTGACACCATTATAGGAGCGGGGAGCAGGTCTGACACCATTATAGGAGCGGGGAGCAGGTCTGGCACCATTATAGGAGCGGGGAGCAGGTCTGACACTATTATAGGAGCGGGGAGCAGGTCTGACACCATTATAGGAGCGGGGAGCAGGTCTGACACCATTATAGGAGCGGGGAGCAGGTCTGACACCATTATAGGAGCGGGGAGCAGGTCTGACACCATTATAGGAGCGGGGAGCAGGTCTGACACCATTATAGGAGTGGGGAGCAGGTCTGACACCATTATAGGAGCGGGGAGCAGGTCTGACACCATTATAGGAGTGGGGAGCAGGTCTGACACTATTATAGGAGTGGGGAGCAGGTCTGACACCATTATAGGAGTGGGGAGCAGGTCTGACACTATTATAGGAGTGGGGAGCAGGTCTGGCACCATTATAGGAGCGGGGAGCAGGTCTGACACCATTATAGGAGCGGGGAGCAGGTCTGACACCATTATAGGAGCGGGGAGCAGGTCTGACACTATTATAGGAGCGGGGAGCAGGTCTGACACCATTATAGGAGCGGGGAGCAGGTCTGACACCATTATAGGAGCGGGGAGCAGGTCTGACACCATTATAGGAGCGGGGAGCAGGTCTGACACCATTATAGGAGCGGGGAGCAGGTCTGACACCATTATAGGAGTGGGGAGCAGGTCTGGCACCATTATAGGAGCGGGGAGCAGGTCTGACACCATTATAGGAGCGGGGAGCAGGTCTGACACCATTATAGGAGCGGGGAGCAGGTCTGACACCATTATAGGAGCGGGGAGCAGGTCTGACACCATTATAGGAGCGGGGAGCAGGTCTGGCGGTATTATAGGAGCGGGGAGCAGGTCTGGCACCATTATAGGAGCGGGGAGCAGGTCTGACACCATTATAGGAGCGGGGAGCAGGTCTGGCGGTATTATAGGAGCGGGGAGCAGGTCTGACACCATTATAGGAGCGGGGAGCAGGTCTGACACCATTATAGGAGCGGGGAGCAGGTCTGACACCATTATAGGAGCGGGGAGCAGGTCTGGCACCATTATAGGAGTGGGGAGCAGGTCTGACACCATTATAGGAGCGGGGAGCAGGTCTGACACCATTATAGGAGCGGGGAGCAGGTCTGACACCATTATAGGAGCGGGGAGCAGGTCTGGCACCATTATAGGAGCGGGGAGCAGGTCTGACACCATTATAGGAGCGGGGAGCAGGTCTGACACCATTATAGGAGCGGGGAGCAGGTCTGACACCATTATAGGAGCGGGGAGCAGGTCTGACACCATTATAGGAGCGGGGAGCAGGTCTGACACCATTATAGGAGTGGGTCTGAGACCATTATAGGAGCGGGGAGCAGGTCTGACACCATTATAGGAGTGGGTCTGAGACCATTATAGGAGCGGGGAGCAGGTCTGACACCATTATAGGAGCGGGGAGCAGGTCTGACACCATTATAGGAGCGGGGAGCAGGTCTGGCGGTATTATAGGAGCGGGGAGCAGGTCTGGCACCATTATAGGAGCGGGGAGCAGGTCTGACACCATTATAGGAGCGGGGAGCAGGTCTGGCGGTATTATAGGAGCGGGGAGCAGGTCTGACACCATTATAGGAGCGGGGAGCAGGTCTGACACCATTATAGGAGCGGGGAGCAGGTCTGACACCATTATAGGAGCGGGGAGCAGGTCTGGCACCATTATAGGAGTGGGGAGCAGGTCTGACACCATTATAGGAGCGGGGAGCAGGTCTGACACCATTATAGGAGCGGGGAGCAGGTCTGACACCATTATAGGAGCGGGGAGCAGGTCTGGCACCATTATAGGAGCGGGGAGCAGGTCTGACACTATTATAGGAGCGGGGAGCAGGTCTGACACCATTATAGGAGCGGGGAGCAGGTCTGACACCATTATAGGAGCGGGGAGCAGGTCTGACACCATTATAGGAGCGGGGAGCAGGTCTGACACCATTATAGGAGCGGGGAGCAGGTCTGACACCATTATAGGAGTGGGTCTGAGACCATTATAGGAGCGGGGAGCAGGTCTGACACCATTATAGGAGTGGGTCTGAGACCATTATAGGAGCGGGGAGCAGGTCTGACACCATTATAGGAGCGGGGAGCAGGTCTGACACCATTATAGGAGTGGGGAGCAGGTCTGACACTATTATAGGAGTGGGGAGCAGGTCTGACACTATTATAGGAGCGGGGAGCAGGTCTGGCACCATTATAGGAGCGGGGAGCAGGTCTGACACCATTATAGGAGTGGGGAGCAGGTCTGATACCATTATAGGAGCGGGGGGCAGGTCTGACACCATTATAGGAGCGGGGAGCAGGTCTGACACCATTATAGGAGTGGGGAGCAGGTCTGACACTATTATAGGAGTGGGGAGCAGGTCTGGCACCATTATAGGAGCGGGGAGCAGGTCTGACACCATTATAGGAGTGGGAAGCATGGCTGACACCATTATAGGAGCGGGGAGCAGGTCTGACACCATTATAGGAGCGGGGAGCAGGTCTGGTGGTATTATAGGAGCGGGGAGCAGGTCTGACACCATTATAGGAGTGGGGAGCAGGTCTGACACCATTATAGGAGTGGGGAGCAGGTCTGGCACCATTATAGGAGCGGGGAGCAGGTCTGACACCATTATAGGAGCGGGGAGCAGGTCTGACACCATTATAGGAGTGGGGAGCAGGTCTGGCACCATTATAGGAGCGGGAAGCAGGTCTGACACCATTATAGGAGCGGGGAGCAGGTCTGACACCATTATAGGAGTGGGGAGCAGGTCTGGCACCATTATAGGAGCGGGGAGCAGGTCTGGCACCATTATAGGAGCGGGGAGCAGGTCTGACACCATTATAGGAGCGGGGAGCAGGTCTGACACCATTATAGGAGCGGGGAGCAGGTCTGACACCATTATAGGAGCGGGGAGCAGGTCTGGCGGTATTATAGGAGCGGGGAGCAGGTCTGGCACCATTATAGGAGCGGGGAGCAGGTCTGACACCATTATAGGAGCGGGGAGCAGGTCTGGCGGTATTATAGGAGCGGGGAGCAGGTCTGACAACATTTATAGGAGCGGGGAGCATGTCTGACTACACATTATAGGAGCGGGGACGCAGGTCTGGACACCATTATAGGAGCGGGGAGCAGGTCTGGCGGTTAATAGGAGCGGGGAGCAGGTTCTGGCGGTATTATAGGAGCGGGGAGAAGGTCTGGCGGTATTATAGGAGCGGGGAGCAGGTCTGGCGGTATTATAGGAGCGGGGAGCAGGTCTGGCGGTATTATAGGAGCGGGGAGCAGGTCTGGCGGTATTATAGGAGCGGGGAGCAGGTCTGGCGGTATTATAGGAGCGGGGAGCAGGTCTGGCGGTATTATAGGAGCGGGGAGCAGGTCTGGCACCATTATAGGAGCGGGGAGCAGGTCTGACACCATTATAGGAGCGGGGAGCAGGTCTGGCGGTATTATAGGAGCGGGGAGCAGGTCTGACACCATTATAGGAGCGGGGAGCAGGTCTGACACCATTATAGGAGCGGGGAGCAGGTCTGACACCATTATAGGAGCGGGGAGCAGGTCTGACACCATTATAGAGTGGGGAGCAGGTTCTGGCACCATTATAGGAGCGGGAAGCAGGTCTGACACCATTATAGGAGCGGGGAGCAGGTCTGACCCCATTATAGGAAGTGGGGAGCAGGTCTGGCCACCATTATAGGAGCGGGGAGCAGGTCTGGCACCATTATAGGAGCGGGGAGCAGGTCTGACACATTATAGGAGCGGGGAGCAGGTCTGACACCATATAGGAGCGGGGAGCAGGTCTGACACCATTATAGGAGCGGGGAGCAGGTCTGGCGGTATTATAGGAGCGGGGAGCAGGTCTCGGCACCATATAGGAGCGGGGTAGCAGGTCTGACACCATTATAGGAGCGGGAGCAGGTATGGCGGTATTATAGGAGCGGGGAAGCGGTCTGACACCCATTATAGGAGCGGGGGAGCAGGTCTGACACCATTATAGGAGCGGGGAGCAGGTCTGACACCATTATAGGAGCGGGGAGCAGGTCTGACACCATTATAGGAGCGGGGAGCAGGTTCTGGCGGTATTATAGGAGCGGGGAGCAGGTCTGACACCATTATAGGAGCGGGGAGCAGGTCTGACACCATTATAGGAGCGGGGAAGCAGGTCTGGCGGCTATTATAGGAGCGGGGAGCAGGTCTGGCACCATTATAGGAGCGGGGAGCAGGTCTGACACCATTATAGGAGCGGGGAGCAGGTCTGGCTGGTATTATAGGAGCGGGGAAGCAGGTCTGACACCATTATAGGAGCGGGGAGAGGTCTGACACCATTATAGGAGCGGGGAGCAGGTCTGACACCATTATAGGACGGGGAGCAGGTCTGACACCATTATAGGAGCGGGGAGCAGGTCGGCGGTATTATAGGAGCGGGGAGCAGGTCTGACACCATTATAGGAGCGGGGAGCAGGTCTGACACCATATAGGAGCGGGGAGCAGGTCTGACACCATTATAGGAGCGGGGGAGCAGGTCTGCACCATTATAGGAGCGGGGAGCAGGTTCTGGCCGGGTTATTAAGGAGCGGGGAGCAGGTTCTGTCACCATTATAGGAGCGGGGAGCAGGTCTGACACCATTATAGGAGCTGGGGAGCAGTGCTGTCTGACCACCATTATAGGAGTGGGGAGCAGGTCTGACACCATTATAGGAGCGGGGAGAGGTCTGGCGGTATTATAGGAGCGGGGAGCAGGTCTGACACCATTATAGGAGCGGGGAGCAGGCTGACACCATTATAGGAGCGGGGGGAGCAGGTCTGGCGGTATTATAGGAGCGGGGAGCAGGTCTGACACCCATTATAGGAGCGGGGAGCAGGTCTGACACCATTATAGGAGCGGGGAGCAGGTCTGACACCATTATAGGAGCGGGAGCAGGTCTGACACCATTATAGGAGCGGGGAGCAGGTTCTGACACCATTATAGGAGCGGGGAGCAGGTCTGGCGGTTATTATAGGAGTGGGGAGCAGGTCTGACACCATTATAGGAGCTGGGGAGCAGGTCTGACACCATTATAGGAGCGGGGAGCAGGTCTGGCACCATTATAGGAGCGGGGAGCAGGTCTGACGGCGCTTGTAGGAGCGGGGAGCAGGTCTGACACCATTATAGGAGTGGGGAGCAGGTCTGACACCTATTATAGGAGTGGGGAGCAGGGTCTGGCCGGTATTATAGGAGCGGGGAGCAGGTCTGAGCACCATTATAGGAGCGGGGAGCAGGTCTGACACCATTATAGGAGTCGGGGAGCAGGTCTGGCACCGATTATAGGAGCTGGGGAGCAGGTCTGACACCATTATAGGAGCGGGGAGCAGGTCTGACACCATTATAGGATGTGGGGAGCAGGTCTGACACCATTATAGGAGCGGGGAGCAGGTCTGACACCATTATAGGAGCGGGGAGCAGGTCTGACACCATTATAGGAGCGGGGAGCAGGTCTGACACCATTATAGGAGCGGGGAGCAGGTCTGGTGGTATTATAGGAGTGGGGAGCAGGTCTGACACCATTATAGGAGCGGGGAGCAGGTCTGACACCATTATAGGAGTGGGGAGCAGGTCTGACACCATTATAGGAGCGGGGAGCAGGTCTGACACCATTATAGGAGCGGGGAGCAGGTCTGACACCATTATAGGAGCGGGGAGCAGGTCTGGCGGTATTATAGGAGTGGGGAGCAGGTCTGACACCATTATAGGAGCGGGGAGCAGGTCTGACACCATTATAGGAGCGGGGAGCAGGTCTGACACCATTATAGGAGCGGGGAGCAGGTCTGGCACCATTATAGGAGCGGGGAGCAGGTCTGACGGCGTTGTAGGAGCGGGGAGCAGGTCTGACACCATTATAGGAGTGGGGAGCAGGTCTGACACTATTATAGGAGTGGGGAGCAGGTCTGGCGGTATTATAGGAGCGGGGAGCAGGTCTGGCACCATTATAGGAGCGGGGAGCAGGTCTGACACCATTATAGGAGCGGGGAGCAGGTCTGGCGGTATTATAGGAGTGGGGAGCAGGTCTGACACCATTATAGGAGCGGGGAGCAGGTCTGACACCATTATAGGAGCGGGGAGCAGGTCTGACACCATTATAGGAGCGGGGAGCAGGTCTGACACTATTATAGGAGCGGGGAGCAGGTCTGGCACCATTATAGGAGCGGGGAGCAGGTCTGACGGCGTTGTAGGAGCGGGGAGCAGGTCTGACACCATTATAGGAGTGGGGAGCAGGTCTGACACTATTATAGGAGTGGGGAGCAGGTCTGACACCATTATAGGAGTGGGGAGCAGGTCTGACACTATTATAGGAGTGGGGAGCAGGTCTGGCACCATTATAGGAGCGGGGAGCAGGTCTGACACCATTATAGGAGCGGGGAGCAGGTCTGGCACCATTATAGGAGCGGGGAGCAGGTCTGACACCATTATAGGAGCGGGGAGCAGGTCTGACACCATTATAGGAGCGGGGAGCAGGTCTGACACCATTATAGGAGCGGGGAGCAGGTCTGACACTATTATAGGAGCGGGGAGCAGGTCTGGCGGTATTATAGGAGCGGGGAGCAGGTCTGACACCATTATAGGAGCGGGGAGCAGGTCTGGCGGTATTATAGGAGCGGGGAGCAGGTCTAACACCATTATAGGAGCGGGGAGCAGGTCTGGCACCATTATAGGAGCGGGGAGCAGGTCTGACACCATTATAGGAGCGGGGAGCAGGTCTGGCGGTATTATAGGAGCGGGGAGCAGGTCTGACACCATTATAGGAGCGGGGAGCAGGTCTGGCACCATTATAGGAGCGGGGAGCAGGTCTGACACCATTATAGGAGCGGGGAGCAGGTCTGACACCATTATAGGACCGGGGAGCAGGTCTGGTGGTATTATAGGAGCGGGGAGCAGGTCTGACACCATTATAGGAGCGGGGAGCAGGTCTGACACCATTATAGGAGTGGGGAGCAGGTCTGACACCATTATAGGAGTGGGGAGCAGGTCTGACACCATTATAGGAGCGGGGAGCAGGTCTGACACCATTATAGGAGCGGGGAGCAGGTCTGACACCATTATAGGAGTGGGGAGCAGGTCTGGCGGTATTATAGGAGCGGGGAGCAGGTCTGACACCATTATAGGAGTGGGGAGCAGGTCTGGCGGTATTATAGGAGGGGGAGCAGGTCTGACACCATTATAGGAGTGGGGAGCAGGTCTGATACCATTATAGGAGCGGGGAGCAGGTCTGATACCATTATAGGAGCGGGGAGCAGGTCTGACACCATTATAGGAGCGGGGAGCAGGTCTGATACCATTATAGGAGCGGAGAGCAGGTCTGACACCATTATAGGAGCGGGGAGCAGGTCTGACACTATTATAGGAGTGGGGAGCAGGTCTGACACCATTATAGGAGCGGGGAGCAGGTCTGACACCATTATAGGAGCGGGGAGCAGGTCTGACACTATTATAGGAGCGGGGAGCAGGTCTGACACCATTATAGGAGCGGGGAGCAGGTCTGACACTATTATAGGAGTGGGGAGCAGGTCTGACACCATTATAGGAGCGGGGAGCAGGTCTGACACCATTATAGGAGTGGGGAGCAGGTCTGACACTATTATAGGAGCGGGGAGCAGGTCTGACACCATTATAGGAGCGGGGAGCAGGTCTGACACCATTATAGGAGTGGGGAGCAGGTCTGACACCATTATAGGAGCGGGGAGCAGGTCTGACACCATTATAGGAGCGGGGAGCAGGTCTGACGGCGTTGTAGGAGCGGGGAGCAGGTCTGACACCATTATAGGAGCGGGGAGAAGGTCTGGCACCATTATAGGAGTGGGAAGCAGGTCTGACACCATTATAGGAGTGGGGAGCAGGTCTGACGGCGTTGTAGGAGCGGGGAGCGGGTCTGACACCATTATAGGAGCGGGGAGCAGGTCTGATGGCGTTGTAGGAGCGGGGAGCGGGTCTAAGACCATTATAGGAGCGGGGAGCAGGTCTGACACCTTTATAGGAGTGGGGAGCTGGTCTGACACCATTATAGGAGCGGGGAGCAGGTCTGACACCATTATAGGAGCGGGGAGCAGGTCTGACACCATTATAGGAGCGGGGAGCAGGTCTGGCACCATTATAGGAGCGGGGAGCAGGTCTGACACCATTATAGGAGCGGGGAGCAGGTCTGACACCATTATAGGAGCGGGGAGCAGGTCTGACACCTTTATAGGAGTGGGGAGCAGGTCTGACGGCGTTGTAGGAGCGGGGAGCAGGTCTGACACCATTATAGGAGTGGGGAGCAGGTCAGGTGGAATTGTACGAGCGGGGAGCAGGTCTGACACCATTATAGGAGCGGGGAGCAGGTCTGACACCATTATAGGAGCGGGGAGCAGGTCTGACACCATTATAGGAGCGGGGAGCAGGTCTGGCACCATTATAGGAACGGGGAGCAGGTCTGACACCATTATAGGAGCGGGGAGCAGGTCTGATACCATTATAGGAGCGGGGAGCAGGTCTGACACCATTATAGGAGCGGGGAGCAGGTCTGACACCATTATAGGAGCGGGGAGCAGGTCTGACGGCGTTGTAGGAGCGGGGAGCAGGTCTGACACCATTATAGGAGCGGGGAGCAGGTCTGACACCATTATAGGAGCGGGGAGCAGGTCTGACACCATTATAGGAGCGGGGAGCAGGTCTGACACCATTATAGGAGCGGGGAGCAGGTCTGGTGGTATTATAGGAGCGGGGAGCAGGTCTGACACCATTATAGGAGCGGGGAGCAGGTCTGACACCATTATAGGAGCGGGGAGCAGGTCTGACACCATTATAGGAGCAGGGAGCAGGTCTGACACCATTATAGGAGCGGGGAGCAGGTCTGACACCATTATAGGAGCGGGGAGCGGGTCTGGCACCATTATAGGAGCGGGGGGCAGGTCTGGTGGTATAGGAGCGGGGAGCAGGTCTGGTGGTATAGGAGCGGGGAGATGGATCTTTTGTTTTCTTGCTCAATTTACCCCTCAATCTATTATACACAATACATACTGAAGCTTGTAATAAGTATGGCAATAGCACACCTCCCAAATGTCCCTCTTTTGGAGGGACAGTCCCTACTTTTGACTCACATCCCTCTATCCCTCATTAATAAACTTTTTATGTTGCTGCAGAAAATGTTTTTTTCATTACTGTATAATAGACTCAAACCTGCAGATTATTCCATCATGTGCTGCAAGTTGGATCCTAAAAATGATTATATATTCAGATGATTTACGTGACATTATGGCCTCTTTCACACATGCAGATTCTATGGCCCTATACACACATCTGTAGGTGACTGCATCCTTGAATTAAAAAATATAGAAATGTCTGTAAATTTTTTCTAGACTGAGCCATAAGTGTCCCTCTTTGGCCGTTCTAAAGGTTGGGAGATATGCAATAGCCTAGAACCAATAGGTTGAGACTTAATCTTTCATGGATTTCAGACTCGGCCTACTGCAGTACTCTTGCACCAAGTGCGCAGGTATGGAGGGGTGACTACTGCACCGGCTACTATGCATACAGCACTGACCCTGACAGCCATGCACCCTCCAGGTTGGTAATAGGCGTCTGGCTTGCCCCCATGTGTCAATGGGATGCCTAATTAACATGTCAATTCTTTGATTGGAGAGCAGCAGAAAGCAGCGGAGAGGGGAGGTGCGCGAGTCTTCCCATTGACACACTGAGGCAGGCCGGGTGGGGCTCCAGCGTGAAATTCTGCCTGTTTTACTCAGTGTGAACATACCCTTATTATCTGAGGATAGATATATGTATATACCAGACATGTTTCCATTCAGTTATTGCAGATAACCATGTGACCCTTTGATATCCATCCTTCACCAACCACAAATCCACTATCAGGGATCAATTCTCACTTACGTCTCTATCAGATTTTTATTGGAAACTTATGGGGGCTTTGCCAGATAGGAGATATCCCGGCACCTTCATCCAGACATGATGTGAATTGTGGTTTTACCACAGATGGAGGACGAGAGGTTTGACACCTATATATTTGACCTGTGCAGACAGGGGTCTAACACATTGGTATATACTTCCCATGGCCATTGCTATTTTCTTCTGGTATATGGTGCTGTCACTTTTCTATACTGGAAGTCGGAATACAATGCAGCTTAATGGGCGGCAGCAATTGTCTTCCCGTACAGGTCATCCTCCCCCATGCCTCTAGATATTCTGCTGTACACATTAGATGGATGTTGGCAGATCCTGTGCAATGTGTATGAGGATTCCCGCTGCTGGGAGAATGAAGATGGGACATGATGGATGTCGACATTGCCCATTCTTTCCCTCTTCCCGGGCAGGAGCCATCGCCAGAGGTGGAGATAGCAGTCGGCTGTTTAATCAATAGCTCCTGTATCCTGAGACTATGGATAGCTTTAAGATAGACTCGTCCCCGCTTCTATTATATTCAGTAAGAGACCTTACACTAGTATGGCGTAGGGTTTCCCATATAACACAGGGATTCACATCATGCAGACAAAAAGTAATCATACAAAGCCAGCGGCGGCGTCCTCGGGCTCCATTCATTGTACAGTACATTCCGGACATCGCAACGCGTCATATAATAAATAATGGAGGACAGAAAAAACAAGAAGCACTTTACAGTCTAAGAGTCCAAGCCAGAAGCCGAATAATAAAGGTAAAGTGGAAAAGCCAAATAAATAATAGAGAACAAAGAGGACGAGGCGGGATCGGGAGTGACCTGTCCCAATGAGAGCCAAGGAGGCCTAAGAGCTATATATATGTACACGGATGGGATGGGATTGTCTGGACTCCCCTGTGCCAAGGGAAAGATCAGGCTGCCCGATCCCTTTATATCAGAATGTATCAGAAAATCAAAAAATGGTCAAGAATTTTTAGTGATGTTTTTTTTTCTCATTTTTAGTTCACAATCTATATCATTAAATAATCCAGCAGTCTCGCAGTTTTCCTCTTGGCCACTGGGCCTAGTCCTAGGCTGAAACTTTCTTATAGGATATAATACCGAGATTATATGCTGGCTCTAGGTGTTAAAGGATATAATACAGAGATTATATGGTGGTTCTAGGTGTTGAGGATATAATACAGACATTATATCATGGTTCTAGGTGTTGAGGATATAATACAGACATATGGTGGTTCTAGGTGTGGAGGATATAATACAGAGATTATATGGTGGTTCTAGGTGTGGAGGATATAATACAGATATATGGTGGTTCTAGGTGTGGAGGATATAATACAGATATATGGTGGTTCTAGGTGTTGAGGATTTAATACAGACATTATATCATGGTTCTAGGTGTGGAGGATATAATACAGACATTATATGGTGGCTCTAGGTGTTGAGGATATAATACAGACATTATATGGTGGCTCTAGGTGTTGAGGATATAATACAGAGATTATATGGTGGCTCTAGGTGTTGAGGATATAATACAGACATATGGTGGTTCTAGGTGTGGAGGATATAATACAGAGATTATATGGTGGTTCTAGGTGTTAAGGATATAAAACAGAGATTATATGGTGGTTCTAGGTGTTGAGGATATAATACAGAGATTATATGGTGGTTCTAGGTGTTAACGGATATAATACAGAGATTATATGGTGGTTCTAGGTGTTAAAGGATATAATACAGAGATTATATGGTGGCTCTATGTGTTGAGGATATAATACAGACATTATATCATGGTTCTAGGTGTTGAGGATATAATACAGACATTATATTGTGGTTCTAGGTGTTGATGATATAATACAGAGATTATCATGCATCTATGTTACAATCAGGTGAAGCTTAAGTGTACAGGATGTTGCAGTATTAACCATTGACTTACCATGACGGAAATGTGCAGAATCCTTAATTCTTCTTCAGCCGTCTCACCTGGAGGTTCTTCGGTTGCTTCCTGACCCGGCAGATTTGATGAGCCATCCTGATGATGAATATGGAAGAGAAGAGTTCCATTCTCGAGCCACTGCTGCCTCCAGCGAACCAGCGGGATATCATCTGTATTTCCAGCAATTTCTGGAAGAATATATTAAAAAAATTAATTATCTGAGCAAATGATGGAGTAAATGAGGCAGCACATTATATTACAGTGATTCTATGTACAGCTGTGTCCATCCTCATCTTATCTCTAAAGGCTTGAGACTTTACCCAGTAACCTGAGATCTCACTAAGTGTAATCACTGTGTCAGTCTATAAGCGAAGACGCTGACATTATTAGTTAATCCCGCAGGAGTCCTGGTAAACATAAATACTGTCTATGGCCTATGGCTGTATCCATGTTTTCCAGGACTCCCTAGGGCACTATCCCACTTCTGCAGCTGCAGTCAAATGCCGAGCATTTAGGTTCAGAGAACATTGCTGTACCCAAATAATTTGGTATCTCTAGTACACTACCTACTAATGACCTTTTGAGTTTTCTGATAACATTTCCTGATGTTGTAGTAAAAATAACTGGTGATAAGTTTGTCTCCTTAACTTATCTAAGTGAAAGGTGAGGATGGACACATCTCTATTTACTTTCTACTGCTTGGTTGTTTTAAAACCGACCATTAGGTTGGATCTGTCGCCTTAGTATGCTACCCTGGGTTACGCTCAGGTACAAGCTGTAGTTGTTTACCGGTCTGCTCTTGGCCTCGTCTGAAAGCGGACATTTGTCCTGGACCTTTGCAGGTGCCTTTTGGCCCGGAAGGGAAGGGAATTAGGTGTGTTGGGGGCCCATCTCTTTTTAGAGTGGGCTTGCGATAGACCGCATCCTAGTGCACTTTTTTGTGTGGCACGCTACACTTTTTTAGTAGCACTCGGCTGATGAGAGCACGTTGCCTCGACTGAAAAAAAAAAAAAGTATGCTACCCTATATAAAAGCAGTATTACACGGAGGAACATCTAAAATATTGGTGGAAATGGAATGGCATCGATTTGTCACATAAAGGATAGTATAACAGATCAACTATCCTGTAAGAGAGTCCACTGGATGACTGTCATAACGGGTGACACTAAGGAGACACTTGATGTATTGCCCTCCCAGCACAAAACGGAGAATTATGCATATTATCATGGAAATTCATTTAAGGGTTTCCTTCCGAATCCATGATGTAGAA
The DNA here is from genome assembly GCA_027789725.1 of Dendropsophus ebraccatus. NCBI lineage: Eukaryota > Metazoa > Chordata > Amphibia > Anura > Hylidae > Dendropsophus > Dendropsophus ebraccatus. Next base: position 32,274,497 of record JAQFWZ010000025.1, read on the forward strand.
TTTGATTGTATTTGCTTCTAATACATGAGAGAATGTTTAGTTAGTAAGGGTTTTTTTTTATAGTAAGCAATCAGATGTGCAGAAGATACAGCTACTATATCTGGCGAATCATAAAATACAGATCATTCACAAGTACCCATCAGAATATTTTTGGATAGATATGAGAATGACGCAAGGATGATCACTACATAAGGGTAAAGTCTCCAGCTTCCTCTTCCATAATGTGCTGCTTTGTATCTAGCTTCTGGCTGCATCACGCCTGTGTGTGTGTGTGTGGGGGGGAGTTAGGTAATTGAAAAAATAAACAATAATAATAACAACAACAAACTATATATATATATATATATATATATATATATATATCATAAAGGTAAATGTAAAAAAAAATCTAGTGTAAGGTGGGATTCACACTGCGTTTTTGCATTCCGTTTTTCCATCAGTATTTTGGTAAAAACATGGTTGAACGCATCCCCCACACACACACACACACACACACACACACACACATAAAAAGGATGCATTTTGATCTGTTTTTAAGTCAATGGGAAATGTAAATGGAGACACTTAAATGCACCCGTTATTTCACCTGTTTTTATCCATTTTTTGGCATAAAACGGATGATAAAAACAGCCTGCAAAAGCGCAGTGTGGACGCGGCCTAGTGCTGAATACTATGAGTGTTTCCTTTACTTCTTGCCTAATAAATCTTGAATACAGCTGATCCCTCGCAGAGCGACACGCGGGACGTGAAATGACCAGTCTCGCTTTCTCACAGCCGGATGGATCATAAACAGTTTTCTGCCATTTGTAAAATTTGGAAAGTTTACATTTGCAAACATCTGTCCCGCTGGCTCCGAGCCTAATTAATCATCTGCATCATTCACGTATAGAGAAACACTTCTCCGCTCCGCCGACGCTTCACGGAGAATCGCTGGAATGTGGACAATTGTAAAGCAGAAGTAAATAAAAGAATAACCATTAAATTATTGCCCCTAGCTGGCTCCGGGAGAGAGGAGCTGAGCGCCAGAAGCCCCCCGAGAACTTATTGATCACTGGGCCCAGCAGACAAGGTTAAAGAGCAAATGGTTTTCTCAAATGACAAGATCCCCGGGGACCCATTATGTTCCAGTTCTGGCAGCTCCTTAGTCCATGCGAGTCGTCTGTACAGATGCAGCCAAAACACATCGCAAACTACTCGCAATTATCACTTGTTTACTGTTTATTTTACGCTTAATAATTATATATATATCCAGTGCGAAGGCTTATGGTCCTATCATGAGGACTGGAGATGAGCGAATCACTTGGAAATTTGTTTCCTGGAGTTTGTGAATATTCACGAATTGCATACTAACGAATTTCATCAAAAATAGTGGCGAGAGAACATGTTCCTAAATGTTCGTATGTTCGTACGAACATGACGCTAATTGTCCATGTTCCCCGATACAAACAACTTGATGATCGGAATGGTTATAACAATAATTTTTGAACATGCGAACGTTTATCTCGTGATGTACGCAATTGTGTGATATTCGCAACTGCGTAACGTATGCAACTGTGTAAGTATAACCTAACATGTGCGTTCACTATTGAGGTGGCCATGTTGAGCGCATTAAACCCGATTCCGATTCGCTGCGAATGGGAATTGGTCAGATTTGCTTCACTCATCTCTAATTAGGATGAATCCACAGACATTAGAGCTTCAGTCACTCACAGCCATAACTGGACCCCAAGAACGATGACGATGATGAGTGCGCGTAAGATGATGCATGAAGAGTTTGCGGCAGCTCCCTCCTTGAACCTTCTTGCCACTCGGAGGGCCCAATGTGACATACTGATCTCCGAGGAGGAGAGGAGCAGAGATTGTGGCATCGGTCTGGAGCTGTTCAGGTTCGACCATATTCTCCAATTCTGACCACTCAGCATTTGGCTTCCGGCATTTCCAGAAGTTGGATGGTGCCCTAGGGAGCCCTGGTGGATGCAGTCAGAGGCCATCGGCTGATCCCATATTTTCTAGGTCTCCCTAGGGTGGCATCCAAATTCTTCTAGAATGTTCAGGTTTGGAGAACGTTGTCGAACTTGAACAGTTCGCCAACTCTGGGTCCTGCACTAAGGGTCGTGGCGGGGTGGTGGTGGGGTCATGGAAGGGTCGTGGTGGGGTTAGGATGGGGTCATGGAAGGGTCGTGGTGGGGTCATGGTGGGGTGGTGGTGGGGTGGTGGTGGTGGGGTGGTGGTGGGGTGGTGGTGGGGTGGTGGTGGTGGGGTGGTGGTGGGGTGGTGGTGGGGTCGTGGTGGTGGGATCCTGCACTAAGCACTTTATGTTTTGGTGACTAAAATCGGGGGACTGTGATGATGAGAGGGTTATATAAGATGCACAGAACTTTAGGATAAGTGGCTGGATCTGTGTTTGCTTCTGCTAATCCTATCATTGCTTACATATGCACATGCACTCTATCCGAGATTAGTGTGCGGATTGCTATTGTTTATATATGCACAAGTATTCTTTAAAGAAGATCTCCGGCAAAAATATTTTTCTTTCAGATCAACTAATGTCGGAAAGTTATATAGATCTGTAATTTACTTTTATTTAAAAATCTCCAGTACTTATCAGCTGCTGTATGTCCTGCAGGAAGTGATGTATTCTCTCCAGTCTTCCAGTACTTATCAGCTGCTGTATGTCCTGCAGGAAGTGGTGTACTCTCTCCAGTCTGACACAGTGCTCTCTGCTGCCACCTCTGTCCATGTCAGGAACTGTCCAGAGCAGGAGAGATTTTCTATGGGGATTTTCTGCTGCTCTGGACAGTTCCTGACATGGACAGAGGTGGCAGCAGAGAGCACTGTGTCAGACTGGAGAGAATACACCACTTCCTGCAGAACATACAGCAGCTGATAAGTACTGGAGGACTGAAGATTTTTTTAATAGAAGTAAACTACAAATCTATATAACTTTCTGAAACCAGTTGATTTGAAAGAAACAAATTTTCACCTGAGTTCCCCTTCAAGTCTGGTGCAGACGCAGCTTATGTGGCCAGGGATAATACTATTATCATATATAGTGTAGTATAAGCTGCACTATTATTCAGCACTCTAGTCGTACGTTTGTATAAGTGTAAGTGTAAAGGCCCTATTCCACCAACAGATCTGACGACAGATTATCTGCCAAAGATTTGAAGCCAAACCCAGGAACAGACAATAAACAGAGATCAGGTCATATAGGAAAGACTGAGATTTCTCCTCTTTTCAAATCCACTCCTGGGTTTGGCCTCAAATCTTTGGCAGATAATGTGTCTTTAGATCTGTTGGTGGAATAGGGCCTTTACATGTTATTATGTATGTGATCCCGCATGGACTCTTTCTTCCGTGCACTTATGTGTATGCAGGGACCCCCAACCACTCTATTGTTTTTATGGGGTGATTTTAAATATTCTTGGTGGATAACAAATTAATAAAATAGAATTATATTACTCCATCTGTGTATAGCTTTTGTGGGTGGGATATATAGGGGCTCTTATAGGCTTTGAGTTTTTACCCATGGGAGACGCTAATAATATAGGAAATTGTAGGTGTATTCAGTGTGTAGTGTGGTGCAGTGGATGCGGCTCGGCACCCCCACACCAGCCATGTCTCCTGCTCCCGACACGTCAGACATCATTCTAAAGGCGTTGGAGGGGAGGAGATATTGGTGCACTGGGGGTGCTGAGCCGCCTCCAGTGCACCAAATCTTTATTTAGTAAATTTGGTCAGTGGTTTAGCTACCATGGAGGCAGACCACGCAGCTGTTATGGGACACCAGCACACCAGCTCCCTGGACCACAGAGTCGTACAGCACCCCTCCTGCCTGCAAGCCACCTCCTGCTGGACCATGGAGCCACACGGAGTAACCCCCCCGACCCTTGCCCACAATCCCCCACCCCACAGACCTGCATAGCAACACCTCTCCATTCCCGCTCCTGCTCTCCTTGGACCACAAAGCTTAGGAAGAGAAGTAATGCGAAGGCCCGCTTAAGTATGATGGTTTTTTTTTTTTTGGGGGGGGGGGGGGGAGCGGGCAGGTTGCCTGAACGGGATTCATGGGGCCCGTACAGTTTTTCCTATGGGGCCCCATGAATCCTGGCTCTGCTTCTGATACATTGACTTTTTGACTTTAAGCTTTTGTAAAACAATAGGATGGAACATGGTGGGTCTCGGAAGGAGTAGTGGGAGCCTGAGCTGGGAACCTGAAGACGACACAGAAGGACCCTGAGGAGCGCGGTGAGGTAAGAATAGGGAGCGTCTTATTATCTATGCAAGCAGCAATACATAAAGAGAAAATGGTCAGAGTACCCCTTTATTCTGTACTACAGCTTCCAGCATCAGCCATTACATACCTAGCTACAGGTGAGCAATCCCAGCGAGATAACATCACTATTCAGCGATGTAAGTAACAGGGCCCAGAACTGTGACAACGTCTCATTCATTTCCACAAAAACGAGGATGATTGCTGCCATTATACAAATGAATAGCTCTTAGAGAAAGGTGCGCCAAAGCCTGATGACGGCAATTTTACCAGATGCACAGGTAAACCAAGCAGAAAATGACACACACAAGCCGCACAACTTCTACATTACAGATTTGCTTCTTAAATTTAATTTTGATACATTTGCTTTTTTTTTTTTTGCTGTTTTTTTTTATTTTATTTTATTCTCTGCGGGTGCAATTTGATTAAAGATTTCAATAGAGAATTTCAAATCCTTTTTGAGGAACACAACAGGCTTCATATTAAGAAAATGTAAAAAATGTAATTTAGTTAAAGTGGGAAAAGAAAAAAAATGGGGGAGGTGGAGGGGAAAATTTTTGACATTTGCTTTTTTGCTGAGAGGTAATTTGGAGTTGGGATGATGACTTTACCTTGATGCACACCTCAATTATCAGGAGCAGCCGCATATAATTACGCTCAAGTAGTCTGCAGCATGTGCGCGAGGCTTGATGTTCGCCTTATTTAGCGCAGGTTTAAATTTAGGTCAAATTACCAAAGCCATTTGGTAGAACTGGGAAGATTTGTTGAGCCTTCGAATCGGAGCCAGAAAACTCAGATATTATTTATGCTACAGGGATATAGTCTCTTCTCCCAAACCGAGACTGTGATTAATGGCTGCTGCTTATTCCGAAGATTATTGGGCCCAAAGGGCACAATCACAGTGGCCTCCAGCTAGTAGCCCCAGATGCTAAGACTTCCAGTTCCAGGATACGAGTAAGAGAAATTTACCAGATCTCATAACCGCTCCGATAAGTGCTCCCCGAGGGCGGCGCGGGGATCGGTGGAGGGAATACGGCTCCGGACTAAAAACAGAAAATACAATCCGAGGAGACCGGAACATAAAAGAACATCCGCACAAGAATTTAATGAAGTCGTGTCTCCAATGTTCTAGGGGAACAGTAGTTATTATAGATGACCTGTCACAGATTACAAGAGATTGGGAATTACAGCAGATTTATTTAGTTCGTTACCATCATCATCCCAATCACATTACTTCACCAGGTTTGGGGATTGCTGGAAGCTTTGGGGGAAATTTATCAAAGGCTTTGCGACTATTTTTAGGTGAATAATTTTTCGCCCGTTTTTGGTCCAAGTTCTATTTATGAAACCGTATTCAATGGGCGAATATTTTTGAGATGCAACTTTTTTAAATTTGCCTGTTTTGAGGCCGACGTCTGCTCAGTGCAAGGGGAATCTGTTTGTGCAATTTTTTTTTTTACAACTTTTTACTTAGATGCAGTCACTATAGCAGGGCTAACTTCCAAGATATTGGAACAAAACATTCACCAATCCCCATCAGAAGAGTCCCACACATTAGACTCCTTAGTAGCTGAAGCTCCACCATAAAGATCAGGGAGGTGACTAGAACTATTCACTTAAAGGGATGTTCTGTTACTTTCCTTATAGGCTGAAAGTGGGAAAAATAATAAAAATAAAATATTTCCTAGCACAGGGGGCAAAGCTACAACTCCCATCATGCATGGACAGAAAAAGCTTTACCTTGCCAGGCATGATGGGAGTTGTAATTTTCACCAGCTGGAGAGCCCAGGTTCCCTCTTCCTGTGCTGGATTGATGTCATATATATTGGGGACGTGATGTCACAGGCGGTCACTGACCTCAGCAGTCACATGACTTACATCCAGGAAGAGGCCACCCAGGTCGGTGATTGGCAGCGCTCCCAGACAGGACACTGGTGCGAGGGCAAAATTAATCAATGAGTAAAGCGTTTATTTTATTTCTATGGGAGGCTGGAAGTCTACTGCACCCACTGTCTAGCTTTTACACCCATCTTATAGTAAATGTAAAGAGGTCATCAAGTGGTACTGACCAGACGTAGGCCCGCACCAGTACTGACCAGACGTAGGCCCGCACCAGTACTGACCAGACGTAGGCCCGCACCAGTACTGGCCAGACGTAGGCCCGCACCAGTACTGACCAGACGTAGGCCTACACCTGTACTGACCAGACGTAGGCCCGCACCAGTACTGACTAGACGTAGGCCCACACCAGTACTGACCAGACGTAGGCCCGCACCAGTACTGACCAGACGTAGGCCTACACCTGTACTGACCAGACGTAGGCCCACACCAGTACTGACCAGACGTAGGCCCGCACCAGTACTGACTAGACGTAGGCCCACACCAGTACTGACCAGACGTAGGCCTACACCAGTACTGACCAGACGTAGGCTTGCACCAGTACTGACCAGACGTAGGCCCGCACCAGTACTGACCAGACGTAGGCCCGCACCAGTACTGACCAGACGTAGGCCCGCACCATTACTGACCAGACATAGGCCCGCACCAGTACTGACCAGACGTAGGCCCGCACTGGTACTGACCAGACGTAGGCCCGCACCAGTACTGACCAGACGTAGGCCCGCACCAGTACTGACCAGACGTAGGCCCGCACCATTACTGACCAGACATAGGCCCGCACCAGTACTGACCAGACGTAGGCCTGCACCAGTACTGACCAGACGTAGGCCCGCACCAGTACTGACCAGACGTAGGCCCGCACCAGTACTGACCAGACGTAGGCCCGCACCAGTACTGACCAGACGTAGGCCCGCACCAATACTGACTAGACGTAGGCCCACACTAGTACTGACCAGACATAGGCCTACACCAGTACTGACCAGACGTAGGCTTGCACCAGTACTGACCAGACGTAGGCCCGCACCAGTACTGACCAGACGTAGGCCCGCACCAGTACTGACCAGATGTAGGCCTGCACCAGTACTGACCAGATGTAGGCCTGCACCAGTACTGACCAGACGTAGGCCCGCACCTGTACTGACCAGACGTAGGCCTGCACCAGTACTGACCAGACGTAGGCCCGCACCAGTACTGACCAGATGTAGGCCCGCACCAGTACTGACCAGACGTAGGCCTGCACCAGTACTGACCAGACGTAGGCCCGCACCTGTACTGACCAGACGTAAGCCTGCACCAGTACTGACCAGACGTAGGCCTGCACCAATACTGACCAGACGTAGACCCGCACCAGTACTGACCAGACGTAAGCCTACACCAGTACTGACCAGACGTAGGCCTACACCAGTACTGACCAGACGTAGGCCCGCACCAGTACTGACCAGACGTAGGCCCGCACCAGTACTGACCAGACGTAGGCCCGCACCAGTACTGACCAGACGTAGGCCCGCACCAGTACTGACCAGACGTAGGCCCCCACCAGTACTGACCAGACGTAGGCCTGCACCAGTACTGACTAGACGTAGGCCCGCACCAGTACTGACCAGACGTAGGCCCGCACCAGTACTGACTAGACGTAGGCCCGCACCAGTACTGACCAGACGTAGGCCCGTACCAGTACTGACCAGACGTAGGCTTGCACCAGTACTGACCAGACATAGGCCTACACCAGTACTGACCAGACGTAGGCCCGCACCAGTACTGACCAGACGTAGGCCCACACCAGTACTGACCAGACGTAGGCCTACACCAGTACTGACTAGACGTAGGCCCACACCAGTACTGACCAGACGTAGGCGCGCACCAGTACTGACCAGACGTAGGCGCGCACCAGTACTGACCAGACCTAGGCCCCACCAGTACTGACCAGACCTAGGCCCGCACCAGTACTGACCAGACGTAGGCGCGCACCAGTACTGACCAGACATAGGCCTGCACCAGTACTGACCAGACCTAGGCCCCACCAGTACTGACCAGACCTAGGCCCGCACCAGTACTGACCAGACGTAGGCGCGCACCAGTACTGATCAGACGTAGGCCCGCATGAGGACTGACCACACGTAGCCTGCACCAGTACTAACCAGACGTAGCCTGCACCAGTACTAACCAGACAGAACCTGCACCAGTACTGACCAGACATAGGCCCGCACCAGTACTGACCAGACATAGGCCCGTGCCAGTACTGACCAGACATAGGCCCGTGCCAGTACTGACCAGACATAGGCACGCACCAGTACTGACCAGACATAGGCACGCACCAGTACTGACCAGACATAGGCCTGCACCTGTACTGACCAGATCCTGGATTTAAAAAAAAGTTGCATATAAAAAATATTCACCTGTCTTATACTGGTTCATAAACAGAACTTAGACCACAAATGGGTGAAGAATCCAATTATTCACCTAAATATAGGTGCTGTGTTCTTGATAAATTTCCCTCTTAATTTGAAAAATTTTGGGAAACAATTACAAAAATGTTTTTGTGTTATTCTGATTAAACTAAATAAGTTTGCACACGAACATTTTTTATACATTTAAAGCCCAGAACTACAGTATTATTTGGTTATAATGTTGTATTTAATACCCCCCCCCCCCCACACAAAAAAAGTCTACTCTAATAAGTGCCCCCCCCCCCCGTCACTTCTAAGGTGTGAGGCCCAGCATGCATCCAACGTGAAGGGGTTAATAGGTAGCTGACATGCGGCCACCACTATGGGGAGCTGCCTCCATTTATATAACCAGCTCCGAGCTCGCAGGAAGCTGCAGATGCTTCATCCCTTCTCCTTCCTTTATTTATGGATTACACTTCTGGTGATACTGATGCCATGTGATCCCGCTGAGTGACCTCTCATAGATACATATATACACACACACTATATAGATATATATATATACACACACACTATATAGATATATATATATACACACACTATATAGATATATATATATACACACACTATATAGATATATATATATATATATATATATACACACACACATTATATGGACAGACATATTGTGCTCCACCTTTATTCAGCAAATTCAGGGTTTTTCCAAATCTAATCTCATCTCATATTAAAATCAGTACAAAAGCGGCACCCGTCGGGAGCTTCATAGTGAGGGTGAGTGGTGCTCTTGGCTGAGCAGCTGCATGCAAGCCTTACGTCACCAGCACAAAGCCGAGTGTCCGAGGGGCTGGTGTAAAGCACTGAACCCTTCAAACTCCCCTCTCTGGAGTACTGACTCCTACCTCCCTCTCTCTAATAGAGGAGTCTGGGTAGTAGAAGAGCAGAACCTGTTATATCTGCAGGTGGGATCGGCTGAGCGGGCGACCATCACCTGGACGTGCAGCACAGTGAGCAGCCGTAGGTGAGCAGAGAAGGTAGATGTAGACTTTCTTATATATTAGTACCTGCCGGGCCATAATTGTAAGGAGAATAAGAAAGTCTCTAGAATATTCCTTTAACGAGTCTGGATTCAGACGGGATGTGCTAAAAGCTCCTGGAGGTGGGAATCAAGCGGCAAGGTCGGGTCAAGGTCACCTCCGCATTGTGTGCGGTGTGAGGGGAGATTTATACATCAAGTCTGCACCAGGTTAGCGATAAAGATGGTAAAAGCGGATGAAGCCCTGCTGTGTCCTAATGGTGCAGCCACCGACCGGCCTCCCGGGGATCATCCATCTCTCCCCTCACAGGACGGCTCCTATCTATTATTTCGCCTTATGAGACTCGTTTTTCTCTTTGTATAAAGCTGGTTACAGGTGATGATCTGTATATAGCGCTCACCTCTCTCCCCTTCTCATCACTCAGCCGGGTCACCGTGTCTCTTGCCGCCCGCATGTCACCATTCATTATTTTGCCACGCACGGCCCCGACCCCTATGACCTCTGTGACCCCTGTGACCTCTCCAGAATTGCATCTCTTCAGAGTGATACGCTGGATGCAACGCTCGATGAGGCTGGATATTACTGCAGACTCCTGTTCTATAATGGACGCCGATCACTGCCCTGGAAACGCCAGAGATATAATAAAGCCAAGAAGACAAGGCACATGGATGGAAGGAAGACGGCCAATACTGGGGGGTATCCGGGGATTTTTAACTTTTTTAGTAGAATAATTAAATTTTTTCGCATTTTTTTGGTCTAAGTTCTATAAATAAACTCCACAAGTGAATATTTTTAAGATGCAACATTTTTTTTTTAATCTGCCTGTTTTGAGTATTCACCCAAAATTCCCATAATTCGGAATCAGTATTACAGTACACGGCAGCGCTATTGTTCTGTAGTGTACAGGCATTACAACATGGCAGCCAGTTATACGGATTTGTAAATTGCTTCTTTTTAAAAATCTGCAGTCTTCCAGTACTTATCAGCTGCTGTATGTCCTGCAGGAAGTGGTGTATTCTCTGCAGTTTGACACAGTGCTCTCTGTTGCCACCTCTGTCCATGTCAGGAACTGCCTAGTGCAGGAGAGGTTTTCTATGGGGATTTGCTGCTGCTCTGGACAGTTCCTGACATGCACAGAGGTGGCAGCAGAGAGCGCTGTCAGACTGGAGAGAATACACCACTTCCTGCAGGACATACAGCAGCTAAGAAGTGCTGGAAAATGAGATTTTTTTTTTGGTAAATTACAAATTTGCACAACTTTCTGACACCAGATGAATTAAAAACATTTCTTTTTCTCTGGAGTGCCCCTTTAATATATAATAATTACTTTATTGTAAGGGACACATCATCAATCCCATTGTAGGATTCCTCTGTAATAGGGAGAGGCACTTTAATCACTTTTATTTTAAAAAGTTGCAAAATTTAAAAAAAAATATCATAACTAATCAGAAATTTTTAAAAATCCTCGACCATTTCTTCCATGAACAGTGCCCCCCTCTGTCCACAGGTTGTGTCTGGTATTACAGCTCAGTCCCATTGAAGTGAATAGGCACACAGTCTGATAGGCAGGCGCGGTGCTCTTTATAGAAGAAAGCCGCCCTGTTTTCTAACCATGTAAAGAGTTTTATGAATTTCATTCCTAAGTATCAAATACTCAAATAAGAGAATCAGATGACTGATCTCAGGGAGAGCGGCCGGGTGAAGCGCTCAATGCAGTGAAGCCCTAGGGGGATTTTTTCTCTACTCAGATAAGGTCACGTGAATAATTGTGTACGTGGAACTGGACGTTCTGCAGGCTCTGAGGACGGGGAGTGACGGGTTCGGGCTGCACAATACTTTCTGATACAAGAAGAGATTGATAATCCTCCCCTCCTGTAAGTGTTGTAGCCCCGGTGGGCGACCTGCCGCGTCTCAGGATTTACACGCACACACCACATTGTCATCTCACGTCCTCACCTCTCACGTCTGAGAAGCTATTTTTTCTGAATTGCGCTGCAGGCAGGGAAGGGTTGGGGCGATTGCAGTGGAATCTGCGGAGGGGGAGTGACTGGCGGCTCACTAGGCCTCGTTTATGTCACCCAGACAGGATTGAAGTGCGCGGCCGCTCGTCTCCATCAATGAGCCACTCACACGTACACTTAGATACAATGTAATTATGCCGAACATCCTTGCAGAACACGCTCCCCCTCACTCCAGTGTGAAATGCTTCTTTATTTAAATTGATGATAATGGGAAAGAAAGAGTTTCTCCCAGCATTCACCAGTCAAGAGCAATCACACTCCGGACGTAATCCTACCGGGGGTTTATACCGCGCTGAAGAAATGAGATGAGACAGCCAATGGTGTCTGGGAGCGCCGCTCAACCCCGTTAGAATAATTAAAAGGAAAGCAATAAAAACCAAAGGAAACGCAGAAATTACCAACAGAGAGATGAAAGCAAAAAATAAGAAACATCAACCGTATCGATAAAAGAGCCACGTAATATGGTGGTGTCTCCGTACCGGAGCCTTCCCTCTGCCAGATCCTTCCCTGGACGGGTATCTGACTAGTCCCGGGTTTCGAGACTCTTAATTGAGGCTCCACACTTTTTTGCACATTTTTATTTCCCAGGGAGCAATGCACCTAGGTTGTAACTGCATTGAGCGCTGTAACTGGCAGCTGGCAGTGTCTTCTCAAGCTGATCCCCCTGAGATCAGCGATCGTTTTGCCATGATAGTCTACTGGGCATTGCTCCCACCCAGCCAGAATCCTGCTTCATGCTGATGAGGGGCAACACCCTGAAACAGCTGTCTGTGGATGGATCCCTGGGAGGAAATCTATCGATGCTTTCACCAGAAACAAAAATGAAAAAAAGGATTTGTGCAGGGCTCTTATTATTATTTTTTTTGCGCAAAACACTGTAAAATCAATGTTGGTGACCGCTATATCTGTAGCCATATCCTTCTATGTCCTCTAAATTATACAGATAAGGCGGCCACTAAATATATAGAAGCATATACATGGTTTTGGTTTGTACCCAAGACTCCAGTGCTGTAAGGCTACCGTGCTAACCACTGAGCCACCGTGCTGCCCATAGAAGTCATTGGGGGAATTGAATTTTCGCTCGAATTCCACGTCTATTCCGCCAGAGCTGAAGAGGAGGAAATTTCAAGCAGAAAACGTTCCTCTTCAATTCCTCAGTGTGCACAGACCCTGACCGGTACCTGGTGAGGCTCTACACTATGCTGTACATGTACAGGGGGGCACAAGTGATGGGGGGGGGTGCACCGAGCTCAGGGGATCCACACCGCCCTATAGAGCAGATACTCGCAGCGTCTCCCGTGTACAGGAGGGGCCTTCCAGGCGTCTTCCATACTCCATAAGAACTGAAGAAAAGATCTCATCTTACCTGCAAAAATCGAAGAACTAATCAATATCTGTGCGGGCAAAACTTTGATCTGGTGTCAATAATAAATCAATGGGAAAGTATCTTGTGTGCGGAGGGGTGGCCGCCCGGCAGGCGGAGGCTTCCTGCAGGAGACATGGAAGACGTCTTAGGTTTTCCTCCCGCTGCTCCGCTGGGCTGTCAATCTCTTTATCTCTTGTGCAGTTACTGAAAATTACCCTTCAGGAATTGTAAGAATGCAAATCTACAAAAATAGCGCAGTGGCGGCGGCGGCGTGTTTGAGGAATGTAGGCCACCATATTTCCTAAGACGTCTTTCCTGGAATTGAGACGGAGTTCACATCTCAGACATGGCCGGTGAATGCGGAGACAGAGAGAAAACTTCTGATCAGCTTCTCCTTAGATTGCTGTAATGGCCTCGCTGTGATACGGGAGACCCATCCTTGTGTCTGTATATGATCAGGGGATCAGATCACTACAGACTGCCGCCCCCATGGAGCTCAAGTTATATAGATTTGTAATTTACTTCTATTACCAAATCTCCAGTCTTCCAGTACTTATCAGCTGCAGTATGCCCTACAGGATGTATGTATGTCAGGAACTGTCCAGAGCAGCAGCAAATCCCCATAGAAAACCTCTCCTGCTCTGGACAGTTCCTGACATGGACAGAGGTGGCAGCAGAGAGCACTGTGTCAGACTGGAGAGAATACACCACTTCCTGCAGGACATATAGCAGCTGATAAGTACTGGAAGACTAGAGGTTTTGTAATAGAAGTAAATTACAAATCCAACTAGGTGATTTGAAGTAAAAAATATTTTCACCGGATTACCCCTTTAACACAACAATCCCTGAGAACATAACATGAAATAATACAAAAGCCCCCGTGAGCGCTGAGTACTCCATTATTGTGGCAGCGTATAGTCCGGTGCGGTGATATTAGTATTGGTGTTACTCTGGGACGCTGTTAGGTTTAGCCTTGAACCCTCCATATAATTAGTCTGGGTGCCTGACACATAATTCCTGTATAAGGAAGATGGATGACAGCGTCCAATCATGCAAACATATCTTTTATTCCTCCATAAACAGACAATGTAATGACGTTTCGACTCGTCTGAGTCTTTTTCAAACTCCGTACATAGTCATCCAGATCCCGATGCCATTTCACACATTTGATCTGTTCAATGTCCACTTTGTATCTAAGGTGCCTCTCATCCACCTGTTTAACATAGGTTTCCCAATCACCTAGCAAAGGCTCAAATCCATAAATCTTCTCCTTGCTCACCTTAATGTCCTTCTGTAGGAACTCAACATAATTCCTGTAACCCTTACAACCATGATGGCCGCCACCTGAGTATCCCAGCCCCGACATCCTTCTCCTCAGGGGTTGCCTCGCTTAGAAACCCATTGTCATGCCCTTTCTTAGGTAAATTATTGGGGGGCATATTGACCTTGCTGGTGTGGGGAGGACCCCTGAAGCCCCCTGCCCCTAGGCCCCATGGTTTTGCCCGTACTCATTAGCGCCCCCTCTGTTTGGTGTTCCTGAAGCAACAGACAACGTCTTGTAATGGAAATCTCCTCCGATAAGTGTCGTTTTCCTATTTTCTTGGCTTTCTCACCATTATAAGTAGATTGTAATTTTAGCCATGAAGTCGTTTGCCTGAGCGGCGGATTATATTCCAGCGTTTATCCGATTGGCGCTCCCCGCGCTGACCTTGCTTCTGGCTCCTGCAATCCCTCTACAATCTTATCTTGGTGATTTTCACGGTTAAATTTCTATTGATGCAGGTCAGGACAGTAGGAAAACAGAATTATGATTGAAGAGATAAAGTGTTGGCTCCAGCGCAATTAGAGGGGAGAGATGGACAGTAATGCGGGATGAGATGCTGCGCAGGCTACAAGGTGCCGGAGACGCAGACAGCGCGCTCATTCCCTCTCCATACAAGTGATCTTATCCAGGCCCATTTAAATGAATAGAGGATAGACGCCGATAATGGAGAGGAGGCCTGACTGCAAAACCCGAATGATGAGAACGAAGAAAAAACTAAAACAAATAACAAATCAGCGTCTCCATCAGCCGTCTGGTCCGGGACCATCCCAACGGAATCAACGTCAATGGTAATGCTAATATGGGAGATGGAACAAAAGTCCATCAAGTTTTTACTTCCATAAAGTTATGTAGATAGTATTATAAAGGAAAAAAGGAGCATAAAAGTATATATATATATATATATATATATATATGTATCCGAGACAGGGACTGACTGTCCAGAGCAGCAGCAAATCCCCCGAGAAAACCGCTCCTGCCCTGGGTATGGCTGCCTGGAGTGCGGGGGTCTCAGGGAGGATGGAGGGGTATGCTGAATATATAGAGAAATATCCTGTCACAGGTCGAGTGCTAATAACGCTCTCCCTCTTCATGAGCTAAATACGGCCACAGAGGTTATAGAGGGGACTGCACCCAGGTGGGTGGTGATGCTGGTACATGAAGTCCCTCTTAGGTGTTATAGATGGTGATGATGATACTTGTAGTTGCCCCTGAGGTGTTAGAGATGGTAATGATGGTACTTGTTCTCCCTGAGGTGTTATAGATGGTGATGATGATACTTGTAGCTCTCCCTGGTGTGTTATAGATGGTGATGATGATACATGTAGTTCCCCCTGAGGTGTTATAGATGGTGATGATGATACCATACCTCCTAACTTTTGCGGGGACCCTCCCATGACTCCTTGCCATGACCCTCATAACTGCATCACCTATTACCGTTACATAAGAAACAAATATTACCACCAAATCTTCACTATATAGTGACTTATCCCCCCTTATACCATTACTACATAACATCCAGTACACGCAGAGCAGTCCTCTCTCTCAGCAGTGACCATATAGCGGTAGATTAGGCTATACACAGAGGAGTCCTCTCCCTCAGCAGTGACCATATAGTGGTAGATTAGGCTATACACAGAGCAGTCCTTTCCCTCAGCAGTGACCATATAGCAGTAGATTAGGCTGTACACATGCAGACCTTATAGGTGATTGTATTGCAGGTATTTGGTGACTCACAGGGAACGTCTTCTCTGCTTCAGTTTTGTGCGAAGGCCAGGGCCTGTCAAGGCTGGGGGACAGCAGGATACATGGGGACTGTCCCGCCGGATCCAGGCCGGTTGGGAGGTATGTGATACTTGTAGTTCCCCCTGAGGTGTTATAGATGGTGATGATGATACTTGTAGTTCTCCTGCAGTGTTATAGCTGGTGAAGATGATACTTGTAGTTCCCTCTGAGGTGTTATAGATGGTGATGATGGTATTTGTAGTTCTCCTGAGGTGTTATAGATGGTTAAGATGATACTGGTAGTTCCCTCTGAGGTGTTATAGATGGTGATGATGATACTTGTAGTTCTCCTGAGGTGTTAAAGATGGTGATGCTGGTACTTATAGTTCCCCCTGAGGTGATATAGATGGTGGTGCTGGTACTTGTAGTTCCCCCTGAGGTGTTATAGATGGTGATGATAGTACTTGTTCTCCCTGAGGTGTTATAGATGGTGATGCTGGTATTTGTAGTTCTCCCTAAGGTATTATAGATGGTGATGCTGGTACTTGAAGTTCCCCCTGAGGTGGTACAGATGGTGATGATGGTACTTGTAGTCCTCCCTGAGGTGTTATAGATGGTGATGCTGGTACTTGTAGTTCCCCCTGAGGTGATATAGATGGTGATGCTGGTACTTGAAGTTCCCCCTGAGGTGGTACAGATGGTGATGATGGTACTTGTAGTTCCCCCTGAGGTGGTATAGATGGTGATGATGGTACTTGTCTCTGGGGCTTCTCTATTACTGCGGCCTCAGGTGATAATGGAGAAGTCCTTGATGATGAAGAGATGCAGAGACAATCAGACAACAGGGAATGGAGGCAGTGAGGGGCAAAAGTGACTTTACCTTTCATAATAGATAGTGAACCACAACCCGGTGGAATAGGAGTCCCTTAAGGGTATCTGGGCTGGGCCGTAAGCCACAACGTTTGGGATCCCAGAATATATAATGGTATGAGGAGGAGTTGCCCCTCAGTGTGATACCTTGATGAGTAAGGGCCCTATTCCACGTGACGATTATCACTTACATAATCGTTAACGATAAACGATCCAATTGACCGCTATTACGAAAGACCTGAAATCGTTCACCCCTAACTCCCAGGGGTCACACTATCTCCATTAGTTGTAGTGCTGACTCCAGTAAATCTCCTCACAGGCTGTAGCCCCCTCACAGACATCTCCTCACAGGTTGTAGTCTCCTCACAGACATCTCCTTACAGGCTGTAGTCTCCTCACAGACATCTCCTACCAGGCTGTAGTCTCCTCACAGACATCTCCTCACAGACATCTCCTCACAGGCTGTAGCCCCCTCACAGACATCTCCTTACAGGCTGTAGTCTCCTCACAGACATCTCCTCACAGGCTGTAGTCTCCTCACAGACATCTCACAGGCTGTAGTCTCCTCACAGACATCCCCTTACAGGCTGTAGTCTCCTCACAGACATCTCCTCACAGGCTGTAGTCTCCTCACAGACATCTCCTTACAGGCTGTAGTCTCCTCACAGACATCTCCTCACAGGCTGTAGTCTCCTCACAGACATCTCACAGGCTGTAGTCTCCTCACAGACATCCCCTTACAGGCTGTAGTCTCCTCACAGACATCTCCTCACAGGCTGTAGTCTCCTCACAGACATCTCCTCACAGACTATAGTCTCCTCACAGACATCCCCTCACAGGCTGTAGTCTCCTCACAGACATCCTCTTACAGGCTGTAGTCTCCTCACAGAGATCTCCTCACAGGCTGCAGTCCTCTCACAGACATCTCCTCACAGACATCTCCTCACAGGGTGTAGTCTCCTCACAGACATCTCCTCACAGGGTGTAGTCTCCTCACAGACATCTCCTCACAGGCTGCAGTCTCCTCACAGACATCTCCTCACAGGCTGTAGTCTCCTCACTGACATCTCCTCACAGGCTGCAGTCTCCTCACAGACATCTCCTTACAGACATCTCCTCACAGGCTGTAGTCTCCTCACAGACATCTGCTCACAGGCTGTAGTCTCCTCACAGACATCTCCTCACAGGCTGTAGTCCCCTCACAGACATCTCCTCACAGACATCTCCTCAGAGGATGTTACCACAGCTGCAGCTCACTAACTCCCTGTGCCAACTGCCTCTTATGTGGAGCTCACTAGAATAGCCCCACCCTCTTTCTGGAGCTTTCTCCTAGCTGGTGTAGTACAGTGAGGAGGCAGCTGGTGTTGCTATGGTAACTCCCTGCTGTGGTGTGTATCTATGGTGACCCATCTCCATCATGGCTCCTCTCTATAATACAATAAAGAATTACCAATATATTCATAAATCTAATACAGGCTCCATTCTCTGCCCGACCTTAGGGAAAACAAAACTTCTGTACACTACATGGACAGTTTCTGACATGGACAGAGGTGGCAGCAGAGAGCACTGTGTCAGACTGGAGAGAATACTCCACTTCCTGCAGGACACGCAGCAGCTGATAAGTACTGGTAGTAAATTACAAATCTATATAATTTTCTGAAACCAGCTCATCTGAAAGAAAAAGATTTTTGTTGGAGTACCCCTTTAACTTTCCTAAGGGCGAGTATTGCCTATTTAACCAATGGAAATGCGCCCAAGGTTATGGTCACACCCTCCGCTGTCCAGTAACCCCTAAAGAGATGAACCCTAGAGATGAGCGAACCTCAAGCATGCTCAGAATTGTCCGGGCCCTAACTCTCTGGATTTTATTACCCGTGGCTAAAGAAGTTGGATGCAGGCCTGTGGCCTATGTCTGTATCCGTATTTTCCAGGCTGCCTTAGGGCTGCATCCAACTTCTTCAGGCAAACACTGAGTGGACAGATCCAAGAGCGCATGATGTTCGCTCATTTCTAATGATAATAGGCACCTCCATACACCTGGAGTGCTTCTCTAAACAGCCACATCCTGAAGAGAAAACATTTCAGATGTCTCCTCCTTATCATCACAGATAGGATTGCAATGGTGATGTAAGTGTGGTTGGCTGTGAAGATATATGAGGAGGACATGGGGCGGGGTAATAATTATGGCGCTCAAGTTGCGCTAAGGGCAAATATTTGCATAATTTGTGCACAACCGCTTGTGTTTCCAGAGAACTCTCTGAATACTTGCCCTCTGCACTGCTCTTTCCAGAGAGGCAGGGAGGCAGGCAGTGGGCGTGGCTGCACAAAGAGGGGCGTGGCCTATGTATGATGGCACTTACATATATTTATGCTGGCTCACCAAATCTATGACAATTCTGAGCTGGTGTACATTTTGCTGCCTGCATTCAAAAAGCTCCAGTACACGAGATGGGTGTCTCTAAATATATGCTGCGAGCCCTGTACATTGATGGGGGACACTACATACTCCCCCAAAGTGCCCAATCCCTGTGGAAAGTGATTATGTGGCTGAGCTAACTTGCTGATCTTCAAAATCTGTAAAATATTGAAATATTTAAAAAATATATAAAATTAAAATAGATCCCATGTAGATATCAGAACATCCCATTAAGAATGACTTAACCATCTGGACACCAGTATGACCAGTAGAGGTCCAGCACGCTCAGTATATATTCAGGCTGGCGGGAGATGAGCGATTCCCTCTATAAATACTAGATTTAAGCTTCTTATGAGAGAGTGGACTTGTCGGCATGGATTTCCTGGAGCCAGGCTTCGTGGCTATTAATGGGTTTCTCGGTGTTCTCCGGCACAATTGAGTTGAATTCAGAAAAGTCATTACAAATTTTTTTGCTAGAAGGGAAAAGGAACCATTATAGAAGAGAAGGCGACTTCAGAGGTGACTCACAAAGCAGGTGAGCAGCAGCCACCAGGAAAATCGCATTATTTCACTGCAGTTTCCTCTTTTCACTTTACCACAGGTTTTGTCTTTATTATAGAAGGTCACAATGGCGACTAACAAGGTGCGAGAGCGGAAAGCTCAGAGTGACGGTGGATCCTGCAGGTGTATGGCTCATTGTATCTTGTATTTAAAGAGATTTCCTGATATAAAACTGTAAATCTTAAAGGGACACTCCAGCAAAAAATGTTTGCAATTAACTGATTTCAAATAGTTGTATTGATTTCTAATTTACTTCTATTTAAAAAATCTCCAGTCTTTCAGTACTTATCAGCTGCTGTATGTCCTGCAGGAAGTGGTGTATTCTCTCCAGTGTGACACAGTGTTCTCTGCTGCCACCTCTGTCCATGTCAGGAACTGTTCAAATTCCATATCCCCATAGAAAATCTCTTCTGTTCTAGACAGTTCTTGACATGGACAGAGGTGGCAGCAGAGAGCACTGTGTTACATTGGAGAGAATACACCACTTCCTGTAGGACATACAGCAGCTGATAAGTACTGGAAGACTGGAGATTTTTAAGCAGAGGTAATTTACAAATCTGTATAACTTTCTAAAACCAAATGATTTGAAAGAAAAGGATTTTTGCCAGGGTACTCCTTTAAGGCTGTGTCAGACGCCTGAGCTGCTCAGTACATGAACACTGATCTCGTTGATGGTCGCTCGTATACTCAGTCTATTAGACGGCTCGGCAATCGTGTGGACAGGGCTGCACAAACAAGCCCCAGGTCAGCCGTCAGCTGCACATTCTCTATACTTTCCCTATTACGCGGGGAGATGTGCCGCTGACAGCCCGGGATATTTAGGCCTTCAGTAATGAGTGATCAGCGGCTGAGCGAGCAGGTACTAGTGTGCTGTCTGATCACCGCTACACAAAGCGTTTATAACCTTATAGATGTAATAGAGTCCTGGATCTCCGCTGGTAACGACATCTCCTGTAGGGGTGGGACGAGCTCTCCCGAGAAGGTTCGGGTTTCTCCTAGACGGGTTTTACTCATTACATCCGGATACCGAGAAGTTCTTTTTTTTTTCAAATCTGGTTTATATTTTCGGATATTAATTATTTAATGTTATTTTTAGTATATTATTATGGGGGCGGCCATCTTGCCTCAGTTGTTTATAACTGCATATAGTGACACGCTTTACGACAAGCCTCATGGACGCAATGACCATTTCCATAGCCTATTGTTTGTAAGCATGCTCTGTGACCTGTGCATTGTCATGTGTACGTCTAACACTAGGGTGGTCTCACACAAGGCGTTGGGGTGGTCTCACACAAGGCGTTGGGGTGGTCTTACACAGGGCGTTGGGGTGGTCTCACACATGGCGTTGGGGTGGTCTTACACAAGGCGTTGGGGTGGTCTTACACAAGGCGTTGGGGTGGTGTCACACAAGGCGTTGGGGTGGTCTTACACAAGGCGTTGGGGTGGTCTTACACAAGGCGTTGGGGTGGTCTTACACAAGGCGTTGGGGTGGTCTTACACAAGGCATTGGGGTGGTCTCACACAAGGCGTTGGGGTGGTCTCACACAAGGCATTGAGGTGGTCTCACACAGGGCGTTAGGGTGATCTTACACAAGGTGTTGTGGTGGTCTCACACAAGGCATTGGGGTGGTCTCACACAAGGCATTGGGGTGGTCTCACATAAGGCATTGAGGTGGTCTCACACAGGGCGTTAGGGTGATCTTACACAAGGTGTTGTGGTGGTCTCACACAAGGCATTGGGGTGGTCTCACACAAGGCGTTGGGGTGGTCTCACACAAGGCATTGAGGTGGTCTCACACAGGGCGTTGGGGTGGTCTTACACAAGGCATTGGGGTGGTCTCACACAAGGCGTTGGGGTGGTCTCACACAAGGCATTGAGGTGGTCTTACACAGGGCGTTAGGGTGATCTTACACAAGGTGTTGTGGTGGTCTCACACAAGGCATTGGGGTGGTCTCACACAAGGCGTTAGGGTGGTCTCACACAAGGCGTTAGGGTGGTCTTACAGTCAGTAAATCTGATCCCGTTCTCGGTGGTTTGGGAGGCGTTGACGGCCGTCCGCTGTATACAGAAGCAGGCAGAGAATTTTTAGGGATGGATTCCTATAAATCTTTATATAAAAAAAAGGTGTCGCGCTCCATTACTCTTTATAGAAAGGAGAGTTCATGCTGTTTGGCTGGGGTCGTCCTCGCGCCCTCTTTGCTTTAGAACTGATTTTGTGTTTAAAGGGAACCTGTCAGCGAGTCTCTATTTGATTTGGTTTCTATACAGGACATATTGCCCTCGAAGCAGAGAACAGGATCTGTCAAGCATGTTGCTCTCTCCTGGCTGGCAGCCACTTCAGCTGAAAGATATGCATGGAAGCAGCTGTCCAGGATGTGTGCACTGGAACTCCAAAGTGCTGTTATATTCCCAGAATTTATTGTGAGAGACGGAACGTGCCTGAATCTCCAAACAACTCTGGAATCTTTATGATACTGGACCTTAAAGTGAATCTCCACCTGTTAACACCGAGTCAGTTCTAGGTCCAAAATTCCCCTCTTGCTTCTTAAAGGGGTACACCTACATTTATGTCATCCCCGACCCACAGGACCCCTTACTGGATAAACATCCTTATAGAGAATGGAGTACTGGCCATGCATGTGTGGTGTGCACCAGTTAATCATGTGCTGTGAGCCAGTTAATCATGTGCTGTGCACCAGTTAATCATGTGCTATGCACCAGTTAATCATGTGCTGTGTACCAGTTAATCATGTGCTGTGCACCAGTTAATCATGTGCTATGTACCAGTTAATCATGTGCTATGTACCAGTTAATCATGTGCTGTGTACCAGTTAATCATGTGCTGTGTACCAGTTAATCATGTGCTGTGCACCAGTTAATCATGTGCTATGTACCAGTTAATCATGTGCTGTGCACCAGTTAATCATGTGCTGTGCACCAGTTAATCATGTGCTGTGCACCAGTTAATCATGTGCTATGTACCAGTTAATCATGTGCTGTGTACCAGTTAATCATGTGCTGTGCACCAGTTAATCATGTGCTGTGTACCAGTTAATCATGTGCTATGTACCAGTTAATCATGTGCTGTGTACCAGTTAATCATGTGCTATGTACCAGTTAATCATGTGCTATGTACCAGTTAATCATGTGCTATGCACCAGTTAATCATGTGCTATGCACCAGTTAATCATGTGCTATGTACCAGTTAATCATGTGCTATGTACCAGTTAATCATGTGCTATGTACCAGTTAATCATGTGCTATGTACCAGTTAATCATGTGCTGTGTACCAGTTAATCATGTGCTGTGCACCAGTTAATCATGTGCTGTGTACCAGTTAATCATGTGCTGTGCACCAGTTAATCATGTGCTGTGCACCAGTTAATCATGTGCTGTGTACCAGTTAATTATGTGCTGTGCACCAGTTAATCATGTGCTGTGCACCAGTTAATCATGTGCTGTGCACCAGTTAATCCAGGGACAATTTCTCCCTTTCTGAGGATCGTGTGGGTCCCGTCAGTCGCATCGTTCTGCTCATCCTTCCCAGGAACGTGTGTTTGTTTGTTTTTTAATGGGTCTTCTCTATAATTCGGAGACAGCAATGACAATTACTTTTCTTTTGTGTCTATTTTATTTATTTTTTTAATATTTTCAACTCATTTGATTCCACTCTAAAATGTGCACTGCATCATACTGTCATTATACTGGCGGGGTGGGATAGGAGTGCAATCATGGCAGCTCTTTACAAACTCCTTGGCTACCATGAAGAGTACCGGTGGCTGAAGAAGCTGGATGCCCCCCTGGGGAGTCCTGGATGCAGTCATAGACTGTGTCCATGTTTTCCAGGACTCCCTAGGGCTCCATCCAACTTCTTCAGCCACCAGCATTCAAATGCAAAACGATGGGTCTTGCGCATACTTGAGCTGCGCTCATCTCTAATGACAAGCCAATGAGTTGATCGGATGAGAGGAGGCCGCCTTTCCGTCTAAATGGCTAAACCCATTGGTTGCTATTGACTTCATTGACATCAGGGCGGTTATCTCTGAATGCACAAATGCTTAACACACTCCGATCACACGGGTCACAAGGACCTCCATTACTGAGATCACTGGGGGTCCATTAGTCATACCCGCGAGTGATCATACATTTATCAGCTACCCTGTGGGCCGACCCCTATAAATAAACAAAATGGAGTTGAAGGATCACAGGGTCACGGTAAGGGTCATGGAAATGGACAAGGAGGTTGAGATATTTTACTGTGTTCATGTGTAACAGGACATAGATAGTCAGTGTTCCCCCCATCCCCGATCTCTTGGTGATTTGCTGACCCTTTCCTATCAGAGAATGGGATGGCGGAGAAGCTGGTGGCCCCTGACCGGCAGAGGTGAGCCCCAGCAATGGAAAATGCCGGCTTTAGCAATTCCTTCCTATTTGGTTTCCTTGTCAGGAGATCCTGCAGCATCCAGATAAAATGTCTGCAAACAATTGGGTTTTCTATCTCTGTCTGTTTATACAGTGCTGGTTGCTGATGTCTTGATATCTGGGCCATTGAGATTAATTTGCTCTCTCGTAAAGAAAATACAAGCCTACAAGCCCCGGGTTCCTGCTCTTCATTACTAATTGAAATTATTCTGGAATACAATGCCTCAAACCGCGGTGAAGACAAATAGTCGTTCTGACGGGATAACAAAGGCTTTGGCAATGCGGCGCGTATGGCGTTGGGGCAAGGGAGGATTGAAAGAAGAACTGGAGAGGAAAGGAGATAAGGTTAACGAGAAGAGCGGAGGGAGAGAAGCGTCAGGGGCCGGGAGAGGAGATTAAGAGTGCTGGAGAGATGGAGAGATGTAATCGGAGGTGAAGAGCTCCAACACCGAGACGCAAACCGCTAAAAACCAACAGGGAAACGGCGATCTGTAACCGGAGGCAGAAGGAGCCGCCAGATGAGTCTGAATGGAGAAGTTAATGGACTCTCAGAGTCTGGAGACGGTGCGCGGAGCCATTTGTGCAGGTTTATGTTGTGTTTCATGAACACATTTTTATCTTTGTTTCATGTTTGTACTTTTCCTGCTTTCCTCTTTTTCGCCTGTTTCATATTATTTCATACTTTATGGATCTGTCACTTGTTTCCTTACTGGGAAATGTGGCCTCATTGGCTGAAATGTAATTTCCTGAATCTTTTTAGCCGTGTCCTGGGTTAGAGGCGTTTATAGAGTATTAAAGGGGCTCTCTGATTAATCTGTCTTATAGGGAGAGTCCTCTACCTCAGTGTATATGTGGCTGGTACCAATCCGCTGTATCTCACTGCTGGTTTAGGGACGTGTATCTCCACCATGTAACACAGTGGCGGCATTTCATAGTGAGTAGCGGGATTTTAATCCAGGGCCTTTATATAAGGTGACTATCTAAGAGCCAGAAACTAACGTCTACACCGGCTATGACATGCCTCAGATTTCTTAGGCAATTTATGTCCATTTCTGATGGTAATTACAGTAAATTGTTTGGACTGCAAGAAGACCGCCCTCTCACCAAGCCCCGCCCATTCAAAAAGTGGCAAGAACAACAGATTTTTGTCCAAATGTTATCAGCACAATAACGTAAGACTTTTTTCACCAGTTTCAGACATCATCCACTTGCTTGGGTTTTTTCACCGTTTTTTATCCATGTTGGTTTCTTTTTTTCCCACATTTACTAACGTTGTGCATCACAAAACCGACTGACCTGGTATGATGTGATTTAAACCCCAAAGTGGGCGTATCCCTCTATAACCGATATAACCGACACATTTATTAAACAGTCACTTTTTTGGAACATATTTAGCTAATCCGCCGCCGCCACTTGTGTAACAGTAATGTCCGGTTATAGTTATGTCACATGTGAAAATCCAGCCGGAGGAGAAGCTATTACCCTGATGTGGAGGAGGTTTTAGTGAATATTTAGTAAATTCCACCAATAGCTCATGCAGCTTTTTGTAGTAGATGAATTTCATAATTTTCATAATTCTTCAATCTCTAATGAGAAGGAAAAGTGCCCGGAGTTCAGGACAGTGAGGTGGGGGAGTTATTAAAGGGACGGTGTCACCTACATTTTCTGTTACTGATCGGAGTCAGATACTAAAACTTGTTCTTTTATTCTAATTTGTTTCTATTTTCTGACTGTAATTTTTTTTTAATTTCCCAACTTTTTCATTGTTATGGAGGCGGCCATATTGCCTGGGCTGTTCTTAAAAGCATTAAGTGACATGCTTTACAGCAAGACTCATGGACATAGATGACAATAGACAGACTCTGTCCCCTTGAGATAATTGTGAGACATTACTGAGCGCGCTCTGTGACCTGTGAAGAGGTCGTTCCACAGGGATCTGCTATTGTCTCCTCTATCTACTGGTGTCACATGACGCTGCAATGCTGTACAGATCATTTTACTGCAGCCTCCTCTTATCACCACAGACACAACAGGAAGTCTCAGCTTAGTTTTAGCCCCAATGGTGAGAATGAGAACTGCAGGATATCAGGATTATTTCTCTCTTAAATCAAGCCACTCTCTATGGGACCTCTGGAGATCATGCACTATGATTATATATTGTCCAAAAGGGAATATGTCTAAATCTTAGGATATCACCTTTAATATTTAAATAAATCTTAATATCATTTGTAGTAACTTCTGTCATCTAAAGGCACTGGGTCGGGAGTCACTGCTGAGACCCAGTGTGATCCTGAAATCATTACAGTCTATGGAGCACAAGTGGGATGTTGGGTCGGCCGGGGAGAGGAGCGCACTACCCCCTGCACCCCTCCTCCGGCGGAGACCTGGTGCGATCACTAACTTTTAAGGAGTCTCTGCAAATAACAGAAACACTTTAATAGGAATGAATTGATCTGAAAGCCGTAGTTACTGATTTATGCAGATTAGATGTTATATAATCTACACAAACTGCAGGTATATATTGTGTCATTGCAGTCAGCAGGGAGTATACTGTCAGCAGGCGTATAGCAGCTTATACATCCACACTAGATGCCACTTTCTGCAGACTTCTTATACATCATGTAGAGGAAACTTCTAGAAATCTCACACACACTATCTTGCGGTGTGGGCCGACCCTGACATCCTGCGTCTCATATAAGGTTACATGGCACCGGCTCGTGCGCGGTGAGAGCTCAGCTGCATCTGCACATGCTGGGTAACTTTGAATGTGGTGTTTTGGTCTCTGATTGCTCATTACACTTGGTATAGGTCACTGTGCGCATAGAGATCACTAATTTCTGGGCTTACTTACATTTATTAATTGGATTGAGAGCGGTTACACTGCGACTCCCACAGAGCTAAAATTAAAGTCAATTATAGACTTCAAGGGGACAGTGAATTATCATGAAAAATGACTTTATAAAGCAGTTACTTTAGGAAAAAAAAATCGGAAACATGCAAGTAGCTGCGTTCCAGCCGCCGCTACACAAAACACATACTGCTCAAGATCCATCTTCTAGTAATTGAAAATGTGCTGTGATTGAGACGCAACGTAGCCTAATAGAATTACCGCTTATTAATGCGGCCGCGGAGGGGGGGACTATAGGGGGCTTCACGGAATCTGCTATACTTTGTATCTAAGGGTACAAACACACACGGCTTATAGGCTGCGTATTTACTGCTGCGATACGCAGCAGATACGCAGCAGATTAGATCTAAATAACTGAACACAGCATCAAATCTGCTGCGTATCTGCTGCGTATCTGCTGCGTATCTGCTGTGTGTGCTTGTACCCTAAAAGGGTACAAACACACACACCGTATACGCAGCAGATACGCAGCAGATACTCAGCAGATTTGATGCTGTGTTCAGTTATTTAGATCTAATCTGCTGCGTATCTGTTGCGTATTTGCTGCGTATCGCAGCAGTAAATACGTTGTGTATACGGTTTGTGTGTTTATACCCTAAGGGAGATTTACTGGAGCGTATAGCAGAGTGCTGGAAGGCGATGGTGTCCACTAAACCGGACGCAGAAAGTAACTGAGAGCATTTACCAGTCCGCACCATAACTATATGCATCACTTATGGCCCATCTAGGCAGAATATTCCAGATACATGTGCTTCACTATGGACTATGCATTACAGATGTGCTTCACTATGGACTATGCTTTACAGATGTGCTTCACTATGGACTATGCATTACAGATGTGCTTCACTATGGACTATGCATTACAGATGTGCTTCACTATGGACTATACATTACAGATGTGCTTCACTATGGACTATGCATTACAGATGTGCTTCACTATGGACTATACATTACAGGTGTGCTTCACTATGGACTATGCATTACAGATGTGCTTCACTATGGACTATGCATTACAGATGTGCTTCACTATGGACTATGCATTACAGATGTGCTTCACTATGGACTATGCATTACAGATGTGCTTCACTATGGACTATGCATTACAGATGTGCTTCACTATGGACTATACATTACAGATGTGCTTCATTATGGACTATACATTACAGATGTGCTTCATTATGGACTATACATTACAGATGTGCTTCACTATGGACTATACATTACAGATATTCTTCACTATGGACTATGCATTACAGATATTCTTCACTACGGACTATACATTACAGATGTGCTTCACTATGGACTATGCATTACAGATGTGCTTCACTATGGACTATGCATTACAGATGTGCTTCACTATGGACTATGCATTACAGATGTGCTTCACTATGGACTATGCATTACAGATGTGCTTCACTATGGACTATGCATTACAGATGTGCTTCACTATGGACTATACATTACAGATGTGCTTCACTATGGACTATACATTACAGATATTCTTCACTATGGAATATGCATTACAGATATTCTTCACTATGGACTATACATTACAGATGTGCTTCACTATGGACTATGCATTACAGATATTCTTCATTATGGACTATACATTACAGATATTCTTCACTATGGACTATACATTACAGACACATGTACTTCACTATGGACTATACATTACAGATATTCTTCACTATGGACTATACATTACAGATATTCTTCACTATGGACTATACATTACAGATATTCTTCACTATGGACTAGTCCTGCACCTATAATGGGGCAGGGTTTCATTTTTCATGTGCTCATTTAGGATCTCTGAGATAAATAAATATGGAGGCATTTTTATATATTGGGTCTTAAGTAAGGACTACCAAGTGTCATGCGTGCATTTGGCTCCAGTATTGGCGGACTATCCTCACAATAAGTAGTCCGTGGTAAATTCTCAGAAACCTCTTTATTAACTCTCTGCGTTGACTCTAAGTCCTGGTAATGTAACGGTATGAGAACAACTTTATGGCTTATTAGGCATTGCTCCCAGCTAGCCAGAATCCTGCTCCACACTGATGAGGGGCAACACCCCGAAACAGCTGTGTGTGGATGGTTACCTGGCCTTGGTTTTTCCCTTGTCATTACATTGACTTATAGGGCCACTTAATATGGAAGGTTTGGTGGTTTCCTTACAGGAGCCGCCCCTTGGCCGGGTCCGTCCCGGAGGGATATCTGCCTAGTCCTGGGTTTCAAGACTCTTTATGAGGCTCCACAGGCTCTTCTTTGGCATATTCATGTTTCCCAGGGGGCAATGCACCTAGGATGTCACTGCATTGAGCGCTTTAACCAGCAGCTGGCAGTGTTACCTTTGGCTGGTCTCCCTGAGATCAGCGATCTGTTTCTCTTTTGGTATTAGACCATGGCAGCGACTCCATTAATGAGCCTTACATTTCCTGGCTGCCACTCCGCCAGTTTATGGCTTGTGCAGCTCTATAAGAAATTATTGACAGCTTGCTAGGAATCTAGTGTTTACGTCTTGTAATTATAAATTGCTGTTAACGAGCGGCAGTCATAGAGCCGGAGCTGAACATCAGGGAGACATCATTGCGTTATGATTGGCGGCACAGACACCAGATATACCGTACATGATACGCGCAGGACCGCTTATACTAAAAACCCCAAATTAATTGCATTTGTTGCGGCTAATTCTGGTAAACTAAAAGAATTTATAAGCTTTAACCCATTAAGGACCCAGGAATGGAGAAAAACTCCTGTGTGTAGGGTGGGCACCGGGCAGCGGATGAGTGGGGGTGCTGGTCGTTGGGTGGGTGTAAGTTTGCGGTAAAATAATAAAAAAGTAGACTTACCTCTCCCTATGCCCCGTGGTGCTGATCCAGGGTCCAGCAGACAGGCACCAGTGTTTTACAGCTCTCCATACCAACTGGCTGGATTGGCACTTGCTCATGTGACGTTCTCAGTTTCCAGATTAAAATGGCTTCTGGTGGCGGTCAGCAGGACCCGTGACCGCCACAATGGAGGCACAGGGATGGGGGAGTTTAGGTTGTTTATTATTTTCATGTCCCCCACCACCCTGTCTGCTGTTTTTAAGTTTGGTGGGACTTCTCCTTTAAGGGGTTTTCCCATATGGACATTTGTTATTACAAGAGGAAAGCTTGGCATTTGACTCCTCACAACTGGACACTTTGGATGCCCTCCTAGGGTGGCCTCCAACTTCTCCAGCTGCTGAGAGTCAATTGCTGAGCATCCAGGTTCGGAAAAAACATGGCATCAATCCGTAACAGACTGGAAGGACCCCTCGAAATGTTGGATTCAGGTTCAACTCAACAAAGAAGATTTGGCCACCAGCAATCTAATGTTCCCAACCAGTGCTGAGATCTGTCTCTTCTACAGAAGGTTACCTGATCTTACCCGCTCACAGTAATAGACATCTCTGCGCTAAATTCTAGAAGTGTGTACAGTCATACAATGCATTTACCTGCCCCTGTAAGAAGCTTCTGTGAGGCAGGAATTAGGGTTCTCTCGGTGTGGAAATACTTAGGGGTTCTCCTTGGGTTGGGGCTTCACCTCGGCAAACAATGTTAGAAATGACTTGTGGCAGTATCCATAGGCTTCTTAGACCTCAGACCGCAGTCCCTGCACATCACTATATATATACACTATATAGCACATCTCTCTCTCTCTCTCTCTCTCTCTCTCTCTCTCTCTCTCTCTCTCTATATATATATATATATATATATATATATATATATATATATATACAGGATAGTACCACACAATGGAGATAAACTTCTGCTCTAAACTGTTACTTAGAGGGAAGTTTATTTATTGATCCCAGACGCTAATCCGCTTTGTAGCATTGAATGTAATACAAATATGGAAGTGACCTCCAGACATGGAGTAACCTCTAAGCGATTGTCTGATTAACTGGAGATGTTCTGACATTGAAGCAAAGTCGAGACTGTTCACCACCTAGTGAAATGGATCAAAAGGAAAAGTCTTTGGATTTCGCTCCAGTTGGAGATGTGCGCGGCTAGATTGTCAGCGACTAGAGAAATACATTGAAGAACACCGACTCCATCCATGTGGAGCCTGAAATGCTTAATTACAAAGAACAATAGCAGCAATTAGCCAGATAACAGGGACGTCCAGGTCGGAGACCTCTTATCTGCAGACTTGTTATGGAGCGGCGCTTCCCGAAAAGGAAATAATTCTCGTTATTCAGCAGCGAATCCGGAGCCGTCTATTCACTCAGCAATATTACCTAATGCCAGGGGTCCTGATTTCTACTATTCAAAGTTTATATCAGTTTCTTTTTTTTAGCAAATCATATTTTTTAATAATTTGCACAACTTTTATTCTGTGACATATTTTATAAAAAACCATTATAGGAAGACTACACAACGTCCACACAACCAATGACTATGTGAGGTCCAGCCATGCTATAAGACACCCCAGTGACAGCTTCTCCCGGTCACCAGGCGGACAGTCACTGGTGGTTAAGCATACGCATGAGCCCTTCCTTACTCTCGTGACATCCCGAGTGGTGCGGAACCAGCAGCGTTGGAGTTAGTGTTACTCTGCTGGGAGCGGTAAATATTAGGGGATGAGTTTACGAATTTACAGTAGAAGCAAAGTTATTCATTAGGATTGGCTGGTGGCTTGTCAGGCTCTGCTCCGGGTGCCAGGAAAAGATGGAGACAGTCCTGGGATCCCAGTTTCCTAAGTTTGGATCTAGGTTTTCCCGGCACTTGGGGACAAGCAGCACAGACTTCAAAGCCAACTGCCTGACAAACCGCCGGCCAATGCTAATGAATCTCTTTGCTTCCTTAAAAACATGTGACCTTCCTCTATGGTACTAGCTACAGTGCCGCCCTCTGGCACTAACAGCACCCTCCCCCCCCACACACACACATACCCTGTAATGAGACGGCATCTTGGCACGCCAGCTGTTGGCACGATTCTCCGCACCGCTGCCTCCCCCCCAGACAATGTCTCTGTATGGCTTACAGCAGCACCTCCACTGGTACAATCCCCTGACCCCCCCCTTGTGGCCGGATGGAGCATTGCACCTCCAGCCATAGGAGGGCGTCCCCCCCGATCCACATACTCACATGGCGCAGGCCCTCAGTGTTCCGTTCTCCCAGCTCCTCCGCGGGCCAGTGACATCCCTTGTGCACATGGAATGCTGTGGGACTGTGCCAGGTTATGTGGGTATGAGGTGGGGCCTGTATAGGATTCATGGGCCCTGTACAGTTTCTTGCTATGGGGCCCCATGAATCCTAGCTACACCCCTGACTAGAGAATTCTCTTTTGTCCAATGGGCTGATCTGCCCTAAGGCCCACTAGAGGTCCTCTGGGGGTCGGTCTGACCTGAAGTTAGCTTTTCTCTTATAAGTTCAGCCATCACTATAGACCTGTCCGAAGCAGGACGTAGATGACTGACAGCTCCAATAGTCGGCCATAGTAACTTCAATGGCTTTATATTCTCTTCTAACCAGTGACCCAGCTGGTTTTCCCCCCTAAACCTTCCCAATCCTTATCTTGTGCCGACACATAAATGAGGGAACAGAAGTGCGCAGAATATGATCCAAACCAGATAATCAAATGTTCTTGACGTTCCAACCCAACCATCAGCTGCTATGGCTACATTGACGACATCTTACATTTTATATATATTTTCTTGCAAAATTTCCTCTAGTCTGAAACCAATAAAAAGGCAACCATCAAAATGTCCCAATCCCCCCTAACGGCAGCGTCGATTCCCGGCAAATGGAGATGATGATTACAAAATGGCTGATAGATACATCATTACCTGTAGTAGATAAAATCCATATCCTGACTTCATCAACCACCTAGAGGCAGACACAGTCATCTTCATCTGGAATATTCTAATTACCGTCCCCGTATCCCCCATTTAATGACTGCAGATTATCTCTCTCCGCCATTTTTTATAGTTACACACTGTTATGAATTAATCTACTTTTACTAGTCTATAAATCAAATCGGCTGATCTGAGATAAAGAGAATCTCATCCGGCGTGGCGGGGTTAACTCGGGAGACATTTATCAGGAGCTGGAGGAAATTTATAGCTATGGATCCATATAGTCGGGATTCGTCACTGTTGGATGAATTAGGCTCTTAGAAAAACCCTGCGTGAATAGATGTTTATCTCATGTGCGATAAATATCCCATATTGTTATATGTGCCACTAAATCTTTCTGGATTATAGATATACGGCGCTCTTCTCGCTAAAACAACACCCCTGCCAGCAGTTTCCACCGAAATGTAAAACATCATTTTATGGGAAAATAATTTAAAGTAACACCAGAATTGTGACGGAGACGAATCCTGAAATTGCGCCCATAAAATCCGCCTTATCGGGAAATAAGTGATTTGATACAAAACGATTCATTTTGGCTTTCGTGGACGCAGAATTATTGGAGTCACGCAAATCTTTTGTGCTTCTTCTTTTTGTGTCATTGATGTTAATCGTCCCTGTTATTGGTGGGTAGAGCGCCGCGCCGGCTCTGAGAACTGATACAAGGTAAAGTCGTCCTCAAGATAAATCAACGTGTGATAGAAACTGAAACGATAAACTGATAATCAGAAAAAGTGGCAATACAAAAAATAATGGAAATATTCTAGAATAAAAAGGTGACTGTTAAAGGAGGACTCTGGCCAGACCCATTTTTTTTAGTAAGTGCCGGGGACGGGGAGGATAAAAGAAATAACACTCTCTTACCTCCCCCGCTCCAGCACTGATAGACACATACCGCCGCTCTGGTCCCCGGCCGCTTCCTGGTCTGAGCAGGGACCCAGGTCGTGACGTGTCAGGTCTGCTCAGCCAGTCAGGGGCCATGTTGGAGCCCCAACTCGGCCCCTCAGGAAGCAGCCGGAGACCAAAGCAGCAGTATACATCTATCAGCGCTGGAGCGGGGGAGGGGAGAGCATGTTATTTCTTTTTATCCTCCCTGTCTCCAGTACTTGCTAAAAAAAATGGGTCTGGCCGGAGTTCTTCTTTAACAATCCAGCTGTCTGAATTCGGTTTGAGGTCTTGTCGCGGTCTTGTCCCCATTGTGCCGCATCTTGGCCGCTTTGACTAAATGTGAACACAATCTTTCGCAGCGATAATCTACTGAATGGAACTTCAGCGACTTGGCTCAGGCTGATGGAAACCTGGCCAATTAGCCCTGAAATTTATTAGAAATTAAATGTGATTTTCATAGTCGTTCTTGGTTCGGTTATTGCGTTTAACTACTGTGAATCGTCCATTTATTTTATATGTAAAAAAAAAGTTTTTCTGCAGCTGCAATATTTCTCTTAACAAATCCTGATAGTAAGATGTCCCTGCATGTGCGTCTGCTGAATAGGAGCGGTCGGCGGCTGCATTTCCTCGGTGCACTATGGCGCCTCCCTGCTCCTGTACATATCTTGCATTGGCATTGCAGGGGAATCGGGGCAAATCCAAAACTAAAAGAATCTGATGGGAACCTGTATCCCTATACGCTATGAGTGTTCTGTGCCATGGAGTGTATGTACTGGAGCAGGGACTTCTGTCTGTGGTTGGAGTAGGAACTTCTGTCTATGGTTGGGAGCAGGGACTTCTGTCTATTGTTGGGAGCAGGAACTTCTGTCTATGGTTGGGAGCAGGGACTTCTGTCTATTGTTTGGAGCAGGGACTTCTGTCTGATGTTGGGAGCAGGGACTTCTGTCTGATGTTGGGAGCAGGGACTTCTGTCTGATGTTGGGAGCAGGGACTTCTGTCTGATGTTGGGAGCAGGGACTTCTGTCTGATGTTGGGAGCAGGGACTTCTGTCTATGGTTGGGAGCAGGGACTTCTGTCTATGGTTGGGAGCAGGGACATCTGTCTATGGTTGAGAGCAGGGACTTCTGTCTATGGTTGGGAGCAGGGACTTCTGTCTATGGTTGAGAGCAGGGACTTCTGTCTATAGTTGGGAGAAGGGACTTCTGTCTATAGTTGGGAGAAGGGACTTGTCTATTGTTTGGAGCAGGGACTTCTGTCTGATATTGGGAGCAGGGACTTCTGTCTATTGTTTGGAGCAGGGACTTCTGTCTATTGTTTGGAGCAGGGACTTCTGTCTATTGTTTGGAGCAGGGACTTCTGTCTATTGTTTGGAGCAGGGACTACTGTCTGATGTTGGGAGCAGGGACTTCTGTCTATGGTTGGGAGCAGGGACTTCTGTCTGATGTTGGGAGCAGGGACTTCTGTCTGATGTTGGGAGCAGGGACTTCTGTCTTATGTTGGGAGCAGGAACTTCTGTCTGATGTTGGGAGCAGGGACTTCTGTCTGATGTTGGGAGCAGGGACTTCTGTCTGATGTTGGGAGCAGGGACTTCTGTCTGATGTTGGGAGCAGGGACTTCTGTCTGATGTTGGGAGCAGGAACTTCTGTCTGATGTTGGGAGCAGGGACTTCTGTCTATGGTTGGGAGAAGGGACTTCTGTCTATTGTTTGAAGCAGGGACTTCTGCCTATGGTTGGGAGCAGGGACTTCTGTGTATTGTTGGGAGCAGGGACTTCTGTGTATTGTTGGGAGCAGGGACTTCTGTGTATTGTTGGGAGCAGGGACTTCTGTGTATTGTTGGGAGCAGGGACTTCTGTCTGATATTGGGAGCAGGGACTTCTGTTGGTCAAGAATAACGCACAAGTGAACTCTACCATCCCCATGGCTTTGTAGCACTACTCCTGGACGCTACGTTGCGACCCCCACGTTGCGACCCCCCATAAGTGACTGCCCGCCCAGCCAATCAGTGACACAGTGACACCCGTCTGCCATTTTTTACCGTTGGTGGAACTTGCCCTTTAACTGGGTGTCAGTGGGACTTGTTCTTGTACTTGTCAGTGGTGTCCAGTCAGTGCCACAGTGTGTCAGTCCCAGCCCCATAGACAAGGAGAACGGTAACAAGGAGAACAGAAGTAAGGAACAGTGCCCACAAAACAGAGGCGTCGGGGGGCTGACAGCTTCTCCTTACTAACAGTCCAGAATTGGCGCCTTTTCCGGAAGTGGTGGAAGCTTTTTTCCTACCGCTACGATAACAGAGGAAACTGTCAGGAACCTGCGGCCGGCTCCCAGCAAATTGTGCAAGACAGGGAGGGGGGCGGGGGGTCAGGGAGGGGGGGGTCAGGGAGGGGGCGGGGGGTCAGGGAGGGGGGGGGGGGGGCGGGGGGTCAGGGAGGGGGCGGGGGGTCAGGGAGGGGGGGCAGGGTGCAGCCAGCGATTACAGATAAGATGCAGACCGTCATCCAGGACACAAGATCTTTGAAGGGCAGCAAGTGACTTTGTTGGAAATGAAGAATTTTATGGGGTAAAGTGCTTGAAAAGCGCAGGAGAGTTTGATAAGCTGCACTGATGCTTTGCGAATGGCTGGAAGAGTTTCGAGTTCACGGGCAGGAAGACCGGAGAAGGATTTATTTGTGAAAGAGCAGATGAAAGAGCAGATTTCTGAATTGAAGAATAAGCTGGACAATTCTTCAAGAGCCGCAATGTAAGAAGATTGAGGAGTGAAATATTACTCCCAGCCAATGTGCTTGACTGACCGGGATGACTGCGACTGGAAATGGCACAAGAGATCTCGGCACATCTGATGATAAATTCATTTTTGACATGTTATTTTTCACAAAGTGCTGGATCTTCAAGTCTGAAATGTCACAATGAGAATTTGCAGCCTTTTAGCAGATAAGTGTTATTAAAGGGGTACTCCGACTTCAGGTAAAATAATATACATGCTGCCGATGCACAAAGCATTGCTCACCTGTCCGCCCAGTACTGAAGCCACCAACATACATCTGTTTTAGGGTCTTAGTTCTGTGCTTTATGGTTGTACTTTCCTGTTGAGCAGTTTCTCAGTAGTACAATTCCCAGAATGCATTATTTGTCTTCAGCTCTCCATTACAGCCCTCCCACCCTGTCTACTCCCCTCCCCCAGCACTCCTGTCAGTTCTCTGTCTTTATTGGGACTTTTAGACATCTTTGACCAGCCCCTATATATATATATATATATATATATATATATATATATATATATATATATATATATATAGGGGCTGGTCATAGATGGTGACATCACTCAAGGGCCAGACTAGGGCTCAGATCTAGATAGTATGTCTCTTACCTTCCTCCATGGCGCCTCAACCAAACAGAGTGCTATCAGCAGGTTAGAGTAATCTAACCATCTGATAGTTCCCCTTTAAGAACATAAGCTAGTACCCCTAGTATCAGAAACATCACCCCCTTTAATCCTGGTGTTTAATAGAAACAAAGCTCTCGAGCGCAATTCTAATGTGACCAGGATATAGAGGGAAGTTTTTGGAATACTAAATTAGATTTTTTTTTTTTATTCACAATAAGGCTATGTCCCCAAAATTGACGTTGATTAATAATGACGACCATTAATAGTGATCATTATTTACAGCCCCCATTATAAAATAGCAGCTGTTATTTAAGAACCAACGGCCGTTTTTAGATGCTGTGGGAACATAGCCCCAAATTTCCCGTCAGGCAGTGTGTTATTATTATAGAGCAGACTGATATATAACATACGGAGGCGACCACCACCAGCTAAAAACTGCAGACGACTTGTATCTATTAAACCCTTTAAATGCCCCCCCCCCCAGTCTTCTAGAACCACCCACCAGGCCTCCTAATATATACATCCCCCCTCAGTCTTCTAGAACCACCAGCCAGGCCTCCTAATATATACATCCCCCCCCAGTCTTCTAGAACCACCCGCCAGGCCTCCTAATATATACATCCCCCCCCAGTCTTCTAGAACCACCCGCCAGGCCTCCTAATATATACATCCCCCCCCAGTCTTCTAGAACCACCAGCCAGGCCTCCTAATATATACATCCCCCCTCAGTCTTCTAGAACCACCAGCCAGGCCTCCTAATATATACATCCCCCCTCAGTCTTCTAGAACCACCCGCCAGGCCTCCTAATATATACATCCCCCCTCAGTCTTCTAGAACCACCCGCCAGGCCTCCTAATATATACATCCCCCCCCAGTCTTCTAGAACCACCCGCCAGGCCTCCTAATATATACATCCCCCCCCCCCAGTCTTGTAGAACCACCCGCCAGGCCTCCTAATATATACATCCCCCCCCCCCCCGTCTTCTAGAACCACCCGCAAGGCCTCCTAATATATACATCCCCCCCCGTCTTCTAGAACCACCCGCCAGGCCTCCTAATTAGGGATGGTCCGAACTCGCCGAGGTTCGGGTTCGGATGAACCTGAACGCTCGGCATCGGATTCCCGCTGTCTGCACGCTCCGTGCAGCGGGCGGATACAGCGGGAGGACCGCCTGGAAAACTGGGGTACAGCCTATGGCTATGACTGTATCCCAGATTTCCAGGCGGTCCTCCCGCTGTATCCGCCCGCTGCACGGAGCGGGCAGACAGCGGGAATCATTACCAAGGGTTCGGGTTTGTACGAACCCGAACCGAACTCGGCTCGTACCATCCCTACTCCTAATATATACATCCCCCCCTTCTAGAAACACCCGCCAGGCCTCCTAATATATACCCCCCCCCCGTCTTCTAGAACCACCCGCCAGGCCTCCTAATATATACCCCCCCCCCCCGTCTTCTAGAACCACCCACCAGGCCTCCTAATATATACATCCCCCCCTCGTCTTCTAGAACCACCCACCAGGCCTCCTAATATATACATCCCCCCCCTCGTCTTCTAGAACCACCTGCCAGGCCTCCTAATATATACCCCCCCCCCATGTCTTCTAGAACCACCCGCCAGGCCTCCTAATATATACATCCCCCCCCTCGTCTTCTAGAACCACCCGCCAGGCCTCCTAATATATACATCCCCCCCTCGTCTTCTAGAACCACCCGCCAGGCCTCCTAATATATACATCCCCCCCCTCGTCTTCTAGAACCACCCACCAGGCCTCCTAATATATACCCCCCCCGTCTTCTAGAACCACCCGCCAGGCCTCCTAATATATACATCCCCCCCTCATCTTCTAGAACCACCCACCAGGCCTCCTAATATATACATCCCCCCCCTCGTCTTCTAGAACCACCTGCCACGCCTCCTAATATATACCCCCCCCATGTCTTCTAGAACCACCCGCCAGGCCTCCTAATATATACCCCCCTCCATCTCCTTGGTCCAGTCCTTGAAGGGTTATTCAATTACCTGCCTAAGTAGCCAAACATTTCCTCGTCTTGTTCATTATTGGGGGGGGGGGGGGACTCTGAGGATGTGGGAAGACGCCGTCGACGTTAATGGGTCTTGCAAACTTAATTGAAAAGAATGGGATAGAAGTGTGTGAGAGACAAATGTATTCCAGCCTTATTTATCCATCAGCGTTATTCTCTCTTGGGGGGGGGAGGTGTAATAAGGCAAAAAAATGTGTTTCTCTTTTTAAGCGGTTGTTAGGAGATGCAATTCCAGCGGGCGGCTAGTCACGCTCTGTGCTTATAAAATTATCTGCAATTGAGCGCATTAGTTCATTAAAATATGAGCTACCCATAATCCCGCGCTCCGTCACCTAATTATTCTTACTTAACACAATCACCTAGAAAGGGGAAACAATGAACTCCGGAGGACGTAACCTTAACCCTTGGATTTCTGGAGAGAGCGGGCTGCCACCTTGTGATTAGGTTCCCGCTGAGCGCGTCTAATGGAAGGAGATTGGGGGGAATCTTTCTGGCTCCGTCCTAAGCAGGTTATATTATCCCGGCTCCTGGAAGAACGCCTCGCGGCTTTAGCTTTGCCTACAGCATAAAATCACCATCAAGCCTTTATCCGACCGCGTTGTCCACCTTTTCTATTTCTTTATTAGATGTCGGAGAGTCGGAGAATCCATCCACATATAATGTTGTTAGCGCTGAAGGGAAATCCATAGATCAGGGTTTAGAAATATCTGGAATGTTTATAGCAGCGGGAAGCTTCGGGGAGGATAAGCCTATATGTCAGAGTCCAACAATATGGACAGTATTTATAATGCAGAGCCTCCGTCTAGCGGCACAGCCCGCTCCGCACGCTTTATGGGGCTGCTGGGAGGTGCAGGATATAAATTTGGGTCTGGGTGTTAAGCGATGTGCCTGGTGTTTTGTAACACAGATAGCAGCTCTGAGGATTAAACCGTACATCATATCCTGGGCCGCCATTTATACAGTCTGGCTCCTGCGTTTAGTGCGCTGGGACAGGTGCTCGGTGACAGGGCTCGATTGGAGAAGACAGCAGCAGTGACATGGAAGCATGAAGCCGACATGTGTCAGCTCGGTTAGAGGGATGCGGTAAAAGAAGAGCCCTATGGAGTGCGAAGTCCAGTCACAACTGTCACCTCTCTGATCGGAAACGCCGCTGACAAATCCAACCCTGACAACTCCCACACGCCCTTCTTACCCCCGAAAGGGCCTGCAGGCCACCGCATGGTTGTCTTCCTCCACTGCTGGGTTTTCTCTTACATTTTGTGTCACTATGTCTATTGCTTTGTCTTCTAGTTATTTGTGTACTAGAAAAACAATGTCGTCCCCCAATGGCAAAACCCGAGGTGGCGGGAAGTGACCTTG
This sequence comes from Dendropsophus ebraccatus, assembly GCA_027789725.1. NCBI lineage: Eukaryota > Metazoa > Chordata > Amphibia > Anura > Hylidae > Dendropsophus > Dendropsophus ebraccatus. The sequence continues at coordinate 32,315,286 of JAQFWZ010000025.1, forward strand.
GACTACTCCATAACTTTGCTGCACTTGCCAGTAAGAAGGGATTGATTTTTTTCTTACTTTAAAATATTGGAACTTTTAGCCGTTTTGGTAATGATAGAAAGTGCGGAGATGTATCTGCTGCCCGATCACCCGGACACCTTCCTGCACTATAAGAGGTTAATCCAACCTCACCCCCGCCCCATGCCACGGCACAACCCCAAACTGTGGCCACGCTAGCCGCCACACTCAAGGCAAAACATCACAAATATTACACCTGATAGAACGATAATAGAGGGGGGCACTCACCTCTATTCTTCTCACAACCTCGGTGTGAGAAGCCGCCCTACAAATCTTGCTATGAACTGTTTTTACCTTTGATATGAGAAGAATAAAACCACAGTAAACAGATTGGTGAGTGCCCCCCTCTATTTTCTTACTATTGTGTGTTCTTTTTTCTTACTATGGTTTAACTGTCAAAGGAAAAGTTACAATTTTTATTGGTAAAATTTTGGGGTCATATATGACTATTTGATCACGTTTTGTTTCTAGAGGCGGATAAGCCAAGCACAGCAATTTTTCTTTACAGCAATCTCCAGCAGTCATGAAGTTACTGCGTAAATCAGCGAAACATGTTGGGGGGACAAGGACTGTATTATATGATTGACTATCGTATAACACCCAGCTCAGGTAACCCGGGTTTAGTTCAGTCTCTGCCAATCCAGATAAAGGGACTGAATATCATTAGCAATAATAGCTGCAGTGTGTCCCAGTAGAGGATCTATCCCTCAAGTGCCCCATCTCTGCGGGGAAGATGCGGAGGGTTGCGGTCACCTCTAGGAAATCCATAGAAAGATAGAATCCTCCTGTCTGTTTATCTAACATTACATTAAAAGAGGATTAAAGTGTTGTCTGAGCATCTAACGTGTCATGATTAGATTCTGTAGATTTCATGAAGCCGTTACAATATGACGCTGACCTTCTAAACGCTATATATATATATCTCAGATTGTTTAGACCCAGTCATAGTCACATGAACAATAATAAAGAATGTAAATAGTTTGAACCTATGAGGGCTATGCAGACCTTTGTGTGTCGCTCTCCCCTGGTAAGGCCATTGTCCTTCAATTATCTTTGTTGTAATCCTATTTTTTTTAATATTCCTAGCAGAAAGTAGAGGTTGGTGGGGGGTTAGACACCAGCTTAAATTATGGACAGAAGAGGGAGAATCCTTGGAGGGCAGCTCACATTGGCTGTATATAAGCACACATAAGGCTATAGATAGGGAGATAAGCACACATAAGGCTATAGATAGGGAGATAAGCACACATAAGGCGATAGATAGGGAGATAAGCACACATAAGGCGATAGATAGGGTGATAAGCACAGATAAGGCTATAGATAGGGAGATAAGCACACATAAGGCTATAGATAGGGAGATAAGCACACATAAGGCTATAGATATGGAGATAAGCACACATAAGGCTATAGATATGGAGATAAGCACAAATAAGGCTGTAGATAGGGAGATGAGCACAGATAAGGCTGTAGATAGGGAGATGAGCACAGATAAGGCTGTAGATAGGGAGATGAGCACAGATAAGGCTGTAGATAGGGAGATGAGCACAGATAAGGCTGTAGAAGATAATCTAGGTAATTGTTTAAATAATTATGGAGAAAGTTTTTTGCAGCATAATAAAAGCAAAGCACAAATAAAAGAGACCTTTATGGTGCGTTCACACCTACAGGATCTGCAGCAGATTTTCTGCAGCAGATTTCATTTGAATAACTGAACACAGCATAAAATCTGCTGCAGATCTGCTGCAGATCCTGTAGGTGTGAACGCACCCTTAAAGGTGGCCACAGCCTTTGTCTTTTTGTAAATTCCATAGGAGATGCATGCGGTATATGGTTCACATTTTATAGATATTACCTTCACATATAAAAAAAGAAGAACTTAATAGAATGTGAACAGATTGTAAAATTACAGTCAGGAAACATGGAAAGAGAACAGGTGATATGTACACGAGAAAAGATCCAAAGAGCCAAACAATTATCAATCTGCAGAATAAGAGCAGACGATAGAGCAATGATGCAAAGTACCTGTACAGGACGCTACTGCCATGGCCTGGGGTATGTCAGAGCGTGCGCTTGTTTTACACTTTAGCAGATGTTTTTCAAGTACCTGTTTAGGTATAAATGTTGAGAAAACATCTTCTACGTGCATAATGTCGCAGATGGAAATCAGCCTGTGCTTCATAAATACCTGTAAGGTGAGGTCTGCTCAGCATGTTTGCCATAAGCATAGAGAAGGCTACTGGTGTATATGTCACATATATCCCTCAGCCCAATGTACATAATAGAGGATGGGTTAGCGTCAAAATGATTAGGTCCAATAGGATACTGCATATAAAGACAAGCAGATATAGATGTACATGCTTTATGGGTGATGGATGCCAGGGATGACTATGTAGTGACATCCATTAGAAGTATCCAACAAGCACTCATACTGATGTATACTTCCTAGAGACATTACAGAGCAGCCCGGTGTTCTCAGCTGAATCAGCTCGGCATCACCATGTCTCCCATGAGGTTACACATGTCTCCTTGGACAATGCTCAAGCCCTGGAGATGTGTGAGAGGTCAGAGGGAGACATAGAAGAGAGTGGAGATGTAAACTTACCAATAATGGGAATCCTGTGTTATCCTGATCCCTACAGGTATATACTATATTATATATGATGGGGTTACCCCTGTATCCTGATCCCTACAGGTATATACTATATTATATATGATGGGAATCCCCCTGTATCCTGATCCCTACAGGTATATACTATATTATATATGATGGGAATCCCCCTGTATCCTGATCCCTACAGGTATATACTATATTATATATGATGGGGTTACCCCTGTATCCTGATCCCTACAGGTATATACTATATTATATATGATGCAAATCCCCCTGTATTCTGATCCCTACAGGTATATACTATATTATATATGATGGGGTTACCCCTGTATCCTGATCCCTACAGGTATATACTATATTATATATGATGGGAATCCCCCTGTATCCTGATCCCTACAGGTATATACTATATTATATATGATGGGAATCCCCCTGTATCCTGATCCCTACAGGTATATACTATATTATATATGATGGAAATCCCCCTGTATCCTGATCCCTACTGGTATATACTATATTATATATGATGGGGTTACCCCTGTATCCTGATCCCTACTGGTATATACTATATTATATATGATGGGAATCCCCCTCTATCCTGATCCCTACAGGTATATACTATATTATATAGGATGCGAATCCCCCTGTATTCTGATCCCTACAGGTATATACTATATTATATATGATGGGGTTACCCCTTTATCCCGATCCCTACAGGTATATACTATATTATATATGATGGGGTTACCCCTGTATTCTGATCCCTACAGGTATATACTATATTATATATGATGGGGTTACCCCTGTATCCTGATCCCTACAGGTATATACTATATTATATATGATGGGAATCCCCCTGTATCCTGATCCCTACAGGTATATACTATATTATATATGATGGGGTTACCCCTGTATCCTGATCCCTACAGGTATATACTATATTATATATGATGGGAATCCCCCTGTATCCTGATCCCTACAGGTATATACTATATTATATATGATGGGGATCCCTCTCTATCCTGATCCCTACAGGTATATACTATATTATATATGATGAGGTTACCCCCCTGTATCCTGATCCCTACAGGTATATACTATATTATATATGATGGGATTACCCCTGTATCCTGATCCCTACAGGTATATACTATATTATATATGATGGGATTACCCCTGTATCCTGATCCCTACAGGTATATACTATATTATATATGATGGGAATCCCCCTTTATCCTGATCTCTACAGGTATATACTATATCCTATATGATGGGAATCCCCCTGTATCCTGATCCCTACAGGTATATACTATATCCTATATGATGGGAATCCCCCTCTATCCTGATCCCTACAGGTATATACTATTATATATGATGGGACTCCCCCTCTATCCTGATCCCTACAGGTATATACTATATTATATATGATGGGGTTACCCCTGTATCCTGATCCCTACAGGTATATACTATATTATATATGATGGGACTCCCCCTGTATCCTGATCCCTACAGGTATATACTATATTATATATGATGGGGATCCCCCTGTATCCTGATCCCTACAGGTATATACTATATTATATATGATGGGGTTACCCCTCTATCCTGATCCCTACAGGTATATACTATATTATATATGATGGGGTTACCCCTGTACCCTGATCCCTACAGGTATATACTATATTATATATGATGGGGTTACCCCTCTATCCTGATCCCTACAGGTATATACTATATTATATATGATGGGATTACCCCTGTATCCTGATCCCTACAGGTATATACTATATTATATATGATGGGAATCCCCCTGTATCCTGATCCCTACAGGTATATACTATATTATATATGATGGGAATCCCCCTCTATCCTGATCCCTACAGGTATATACTATATCATATATGATGGGGTTACCCCTGTATCCTGATCCCTACAGGTATATACTATATTATATATGATGTGAATTCCCCTGTATCCTGATCCCTACAGGTATATACTATATTATATATGATGGGGTTACCCCTGTATCCTCATCCCTACAGGTATATACTATATTATATATGATGGGGTTACCCCTGTATCCTGATCCCTACAGGTATATACTATATTATATATGATGGGGTTACCCCTGTATCCTGATCCCTACAGGTATATACTATATTATATATGATGGGAATCCCCCTGTATCCTGATCCCTACAGGTATATACTATATTATATATGATGGGAATCCCCCTATATCCTGATCCCTACAGGTATATACTATATTATATATGATGGGAATCCCCCTGTATCCTGATCCCTACAGGTATATACTATATTATATATGATGGGGTTACCCCTGTATCCTGATCCCTACAGGTATATACTATATTATATATGATGGGGTTACCCCTGTATCCTCATCCCTACAGGTATATACTATATTATATATGATGGGGTTACCCCTGTATCCTGATCCCTACAGGTATATACTATATTATATATGATGGGAATCCCCCTGTATCCTGATCCCTACAGGTATATACTATATTATATATGATGGGAATCCCCCTGTATCCTGATCCCTACAGGTATATACTATATTATATATGATGGGAATCCCCCTATATCCTGATCCCTACAGGTATATACTATATTATATATGATGGGGTTACCCCTGTATCCTGATCCCTACAGGTATATACTATATTATATATGATGAGAATCCCCCTGTATCCTGATCCCTACAGGTATATACTATATTATATATGATGGGATTACCCCTTTAACAATCCATTTCTTAAACCTCTTAAAAATCCTGATCTCTATCATATATATTATAAACTATTACCTAAACTCTCCATCAATCTCCCCTGCACTGCTCCCTGTGCCGATGGATCCATTATAAATAATTTGTAGCGGTTGGTACTGATACGTTGTCGTCCTGATATGTGATAGAACTCATTGCTCCCTGGACAGTGTGATGCATTTTAATTACCATAGGTTAGCTGGGGATTCTATTAAGCACAATTCCCGCACCGCGTGGGGGTTTTATCTCGAGTTCGGCAGAAAACAATGCGGCGCGGTGAATTATTTCTCATTTCTGAATAGTAAACATGTAGCATAAAGCGGCGTTCCTAATACATTAGCGGCGAGCCATAAAGCAGGTCTGACGGGTGTTATCCGGCGGATGAATGACGGCCGCCTCACACGTCCCGCTTCTTTGAATACTTTGATTGCTTTATCTATACTGTAATTTGAACAACACATTATTGCGATTGGCCTGAATGCGGAATTTTCCCATTTTTAAAAGGAATCTATCATGGAATTGTTCCATACATCACGGCGGTGTCGTCTAATGCAAGGTTATTGCAATTACATGTCACTTTTATGTTCTTTTAATGTTTTACTATCTACCTACAAATACTAATTATAGAGATGCATTATGGCTTTAAAAACCCAACATTTTCTTTGCTCATTAAATTTGCAGCACAGAAATTCGGTCTTTATGGGACGAGTCCTGGTAATGTGAATAGCGACTTGTTATTAAGTATAGACACAGATTTCATTTTATTGTGGCGGCTTAATTACTTTTGGCTTAATTAGCTTCTGTATTAGAGACGCAGAAATACCCTCCTATTTATGTTGTGCTCGTGTTATATGGATATTGCTTTTATAATAATACTTGGAGCTTTTTTTCCATTCTGTGAAGACTTCCAGAGGTTTCATGGCAAAAAGAGAGAAGTCTGTGGAGTTATTCACTAATGGTAACCTGACCGACCACGTATAAGTCAATGGGATGCTTCAGACCATCACAATACCGAGCCTAAGACTAGAGCTTTATGAGGTCGCAGACTAATACCGAGCCTAAGACTAGAGCTTTATGAGGTCGCAGACTAATACCGAGCCTAAGACTAGAGCTTCATGAGGTCGCAGATTAATACCGAGCCTAAGACTAGAGATTCATGAGGTCGTAGACTAATACCGAGCCTAAGACTAGAGATTCATGAGGTCGCAGACTAATACCGAGCCTAAGACTAGAGATTCATGAGGTCGCAGACTAATACCGAGCCTAAGACTAGAGCTTTATGAGGTCGCAGACTAATACCGAGCCTAAGACTAGAGATTCATGAGGTCGTAGACTAATACCGAGCCTAAGACTAGAGATTCATGAGGTCGCAGACTAATACCGAGCCTAAGACTAGAGCTTCATGAGGTCGCAGACTAATACCGAGCCTAAGACTAGAGCTTTATGAGGTCGCAGACTAATACCGAGCCTAAGACTAGAGCTTTATGAGGTCGCAGACTAATACCGAGCCTAAGACTAGAGCTTTATGAGGTTGCAGACTAATACCGAGCCTAAGACTAGAGCTTTATGAGGTCGCAGACTAATACCGAGCCTAAGACTAGAGCTTTATGAGGTTGCAGACTAATACCGAGCCTAAGACTAGAGCTTTATGAGGTCGCAGACTAATACCGAGCCTAAGACTAGAGCTTCATGAGGTCGCAGACTAATACCGAGCCTAAGACTAGAGCTTTATGAGGTCGCAGACTAATACCGAGCCTAAGACTAGAGCTTTATGAGGTCGCAGACTAATACCGAGCCTAAGACTAGAGCTTTATGAGGTCGCAGACTAATACCGAGCCTAAGACTAGAGCTTTATGAGGTCGCAGACCAATACCGAGCCTAAGACTAGAGCTTCATGAGGTCGCAGACTAATACCGAGCCTAAGACTAGAGCTTTATGAGGTCGCAGACTAATACAGAGCCTAAGACTAGAGGTTCTGATCTTTTCTGACAACAGTCGTTCTGTGACCGGGCCAGGTCACGGAACAGCTGGTGTCTCACGTTGTGTGAACATGGCCTTATACAGAGCTTAAGACTAGAGCTTCATGAGGTCACAGACTAACACCGAACCTAAGACTATTCTCCTTGGCAATTGGGAAAATTTTACTTCAAATGGCCATAAAGAATAGCTATATGTGCTCTTCTATACAGATTCTACGCTCCTATGTATAGATTGTATGCTCCTATATAGATATTATTCTCTTCTTTATAGATGTTCCATGTATCGTACAATATTAGGACATGTTCACACAACGTAAGTTTTGTATTAATCATGGCCATTGTTGCCGATTTGCAACAACGGCCGCGATTAATACACAACTAGGAGGTCACCAAGTGCACAATGACCCCTCAGGAAATGATGGCGACACCTCTAGATGCAGCAGGGACAGCAGGGGAAGCATGCCTGGGTGTATATAGGACAGCAGGGGAAGCATGCCTGGGTGTATATAGGACAGCAGGGGAAGCATGCCTGGGTGTATATAGGACAGCAGGGGAAGCATGCCTGGGTGTATATAGGACAGCAGGGGAAGCATGCCTGGGTACATATAGGACAGCAGGGGAAGCATGCCTGGGTACATATAGGACAGCAGGGGAAGCATGCCCGGGTGTATATAGGACAGCAGGGGAAGCATGCCTGGGTGTATATAGGACAGCAGGGGAAGCATGCCTGGGTACACATAGGACAGCGGGGGAAGCATGCCTGGGTGTATATAGGACAGCAGGGGAAGCATGCCTGGGTACACATAGGACAGCGGGGGAAGCATGCCTGAGTGTATATAGGACAGCAGGGGAAGCATGCCTGGGTATATATAGGACAGCAGGCGAAGCATGCCTGGGTACATATAGGACAGCAGGGGAAGCATGCCTGGGTGTATATAGGACAGCAGGGGAAGCATGCCTGGGTGTATATAGGACAGCAGGGGAAGCATGCCTGGGTGTATATAGGACAGCAGGGGAAGCATGCCTGGGTGTATATAGGACAGCAGGGGAAGCATGCCTGGGTACATATAGGACAGCAGGGGAAGCATGCCTGGGTACATATAGGACAGCAGGGGAAGCATGCCTGGGTACATATAGGACAGCAGGGGAAGCATGCCTGGGTACATATAGGACAGCAGGGGAAGCATGCCTGGGTACATATAGGACAGCGGGGGAGGCATGCCTGGGTACATATAGGACAGCAGGGGAAGCATGCCTGGGTACATATAGGACAGCAGGGGAAGCATGCCTGGGTACATATAGGACAGCGGGGGAAGCATGCCTGGGTGTATATAGGACAGCAGGGGAAGCATGCCTGGGTACATATAGGACAGCAGGGGAAGCATGCCTGGGTACATATAGGACAGCGGGGGAAGCATGCCTGGGTACATATAGGACAGCAGGGGAAGCATGCCTGGGTGTATATAGGACAGCAGGGGAAGCATGCCTGGGTACATATAGGACAGCAGGGGAAGCATGCCTGGGTGTATATAGGACAGCAGGGGAAGCATGCCTGGGTACATATAGGACAGCAGGGGAAGCATGCCTGGGTACATATAGGACAGCAGGGGAAGCATGCCTGGGTACATATAGGACAGCAGGGGAAGCATGCCTGGGTACATATAGGGCAGCAGGGGAAGCATGTCTGGCTGCATTTAACACAGGAGCTTTTGAGGGTCCCTTCCTACCTAACCACCTAAAAGCTTCCTTTCCCTGGTATACAGTTTCTCTCTGGTATACAGTCTCTCTCTGGTATACAGTCTTTCCCTGGTATACAGTTTCTCTCTGGTATACAGTCTCTCCCTGGTATACAGTCTCTCCCTGGTATACAGTCTCTCCCTGGTATACAGTCTCTCTCTGGTATACAGTCTCTCCCTGGTATACAGTCTCTCCCTGGTATACAGTCTCTCCCTGGTATACAGTCTCTCCCTGGTATACAGTCTCTCCCTCTCTAGCTCCAACAAGCAAGTGACACGAATCTGGAATCCCCTATTTTTATACTCAGGAGGTCACATGGTTTAGCCAGCCAATCACAGTTAGAGTTTTTTTTTAAGTCCTGCCTATTCCTAGTGCCTGTCCCTCCCCCCCTGCATGTTTATTGGCTTAAAAAAAGCGCCAGGGGATGTGGGAGGGCGAATAAAATTTTTACTGCGTTATCGTTCAAATATTCAAACACCATCAAATAGCGTGATTAGCGTACTATTTGATTGAATACTATTCGCTCATCACTAATTACATAGTGTTTAGCTGTTGGCCGATATCCGGACGTGTCCTCCGCCTGTCCTCCATCCATGTTTTCCCAGCCCAGTTCTGTCTCTTTATTGTGCGGCGTGTTCTCTGGTATAACGTTATCCTGTTATAAAGGGTTAACCCTGCAGACTGCACACAATGATATGCCGGTTCCTCTATGGAGCTTTGGATGTTATTTCTGTAAGCTGCACCTGTGCCGGTAGCTCGCTGGACCCCCGCAGCCACTTTATCGCCTTCCGAGAAGGTGGCACTCCACCCCATGCTGGCTTCTTCTCCTTGGTGGGTCTTTCAAGTCCTTGTTTTTTTTAGCTGACTAGCACTATTAAAGGACTGTGAATCTTCAGAGATTGAAGTCTTACTTTCTTCTTCTTTGATTGACACGCTGGAGTGATAGTGACTGGCTCAGGGGGACATTCTTATTTTTGGCCTCCTTCTATGACGGGGAGGTGACCGTGTTGTTACAGTATACGGCGCCCATAACTAATACTGCGGGTGAGCGAGGGGCTGGTGGGACATGGAGCTGGAGTAGCCGGCAGTCTGGTAGTGTCAGCTGTGGATAGAGGAAACCATTATCCCCCATAGTGATGGATGCCGGATCGGTAGGATCTTCCATCAGTGGGTGATGGCGACGCCATTAGGGCATGTAATACAGCCGCTAATATAATGAAGTCTGGCTTTGTGATGAACGCGCTTCATGTCCGGCTTAGCATGTAAATATCACTTGTCTCCTACTAAACAGCCGACCTTGCGGAATGGAACCGGACTAATATAATCAGAATTTATTATATAGCAGCAACCAGAAGACTAGTGGTGTGATAAAGTACAGGAGCTAAGAGCCTACTATTCACTATACTCACCTCGCCCTATTCCATTGTTGCCTCAATTCTATCATTTTACGGCCTCCCCCAACCTGCTGTCTTCTTCTCTGACACAATTGGCCTCATTTACTAACAATGCGTCGAGTTTAAGCCGTTTGCTGCCGGTTTTTATTTATTTATTAATGTGTCTGTCGCCCTTAGTTTTGTCCTGTGAAAAACCTTCCAGATTTACTAAGACCCGACCGTCCCGCTGCACTAGAATAGAAAACCCATAAAAAAATTAAGGTTTGCTTAATAAATGTGTTGGTTGTGGCTGATTTTAAAATATAAACCCACATAGGGCCCAGAGCATACCCACAGCATATTAACAGCATGCCCACAGCATGACACGCCCACAGCACACACCACCACACACCTATGATACACCATGTCACGCCAACAGCACGACACACCCACAGCATGCCCACAGCATATTCACAGCACGCCCACAGCACACACCACCACACACCTATGATACACCATGTCACGCCCACAGCACGACACACCCACAGCATGCCCACAGCACGACACGCCCACAGCATGCCCACAGCACGACACACCCACAGCATGCCCACAGCACGACACACCCACAGCATGCCCACAGCACGACACACCCACAGCATGCCCACAGCACGACACACCCACAGCATGCCCACAGCACGACACACCCACAGCATGCCCACAGCACGACACACCCACAGCATGCCCACAATACGACAAACCCAAAGAAGGGGCCCGTATAATAATAGCAAAGGGGGAAAAAAAGTAAAAAAGTGGTACTCACGAATACAGCGCTGTCCCAGAAAATCCAAATGTGCACCAAAGGGTAGAGAAAACGAAATATATTTATTGTAAAAGCATATTGTATAAATATTTTTAGTTTTCTCTCTTTGGCGCACATTTGCATTTTTTGGGACAGCGCTGTATTTGTGAGTACCCCTTTTTTCCCCTGTGCTCACAGCACCCCCACGTGATGGGTTTTGGGACAAAGATGACGGGTTTGTCGGGTTTTTCGAAAAATAGTGTTGCACTCCTTTAGTAAACACGTCAGAACACTTAAGCGGCAGGAAAAATGGATAAAAAACTGACAATTTGCTGCCAGGAACAGGTTAGTAAATCAGCCCTGTGTCTTGCGTTGTGGCGCCCTATACGGCACTATTACGTGTTCGCAGTGTAGCAGCATTGTGTGAATATTATACGTTAGTTATAGGACTATGAATAACAGATTGACTTACAGTCTATATGGGATATGATACAGGTGACATTGCCAAAGTATTTCTACAAAAATAAAAATGAATGCTCCTTGGCCTCCGCAGATCCTGATCTAGCTCTGGTAGTGACAATAATCGAGCCCTTGGCTTTCCTTGTTCTGCGAGGGATCTGCAGTGACTGCCACAACATCCTCCATGTACCAGCCCAGGCTCTTACATAACCCCATCTATATCATTACCCTCCTTTTCTCTCTCCACCTGTGCTTCCTCCTGGTTTTATTCTGATTTATTCTTATCAAGCCCAGCCAGGCCACCAGCTCAGTGGCTGAGTGTCCAGCAGCCGGTCCTGCACCTTTGGCAGTTCTGGCTCTTTCCTAACTATGGGTCATTGGAGTCCTTGCCGGCACAGTTGCTGCCAATCAGTAGCTACTTTAAGGGTTAAGGTTGAAGACTAAAGAAGCTCTTACACTCCATTCCCAAGTTTAATTGGTGCTAATTGGATTATGGCAAATTTCGGGCTCCGTATGATGTCTGTAAGAACACTTAATGGAAGGCGTGCAGGCACTTAAGATGGACTTGGCCTGAGAGGTGTGTAATAACCATCTCCACCACAGTATATACAGCAGCCACCAGCACACAAGTTCCCGCACAGTTCCGGCAGACTGCGCCTTAGGGATATTTATATATGCTCCATTTTAATGAGCCATCAAATCAATGAGAATTCCAGCATGGAGGCTTTGAACGTGAAGCTTTTCACATGTCATATCCATGTTTTTCCATATATTATGCTACGTTCCCTTCGACCACCTATCTGTCGTGTTCAGTCTGAGATGTCCCGCTGAGTTATCTAGGCTTTAGACTCGTTCTGCATTACTTTCCTCTGTTCCATAGATCCCTGAGCCACCACTTACCATGTGTAGTGGTCCACTAAGTCCAGGCGTCATGCTCCTTTACAACTTACGGCTTCTTCTCCATCGACTTATTATTACCTTCATGAGCTTGGACTGCTGAATCTATCTCACTTCTTTCGCCTTTTACTTTTTCATTTGTCTCTTCTCACCAAGTGTCTTCGCTTTCCCTCCTTCTTATTACAATGTTAATTCTTTATCACTTATAGGAACAATTGAAGCTGGTGACTGTATTTTATTGACTATCACTTCCGAGTCAAGCCTGATACTGGTTGTTCCCGGCTAAGTATACTAGAAATACTAGAGATAATCTCCTTTCACCATTATTTATCTTCCTGAAGAGCAATCAAGTCGGTTTATACAATAAGGACAAGAAAGCAATATAGGCTGAAAGACAAAGTAAAGACCTTGCAACAAATAACGACTTTGTGTAAGAACGTTAACAGGCAAAACAGGGATGAAGTTGTCTCCCATAAGATAGTATTGGCATCTCACTGGGATATGATGTCTGATGGGTGGGGCCAACCAGTAAGACCCTCGCTGATTGACAGTTGTGTTGTGCCATCTTAGCTCTGCTGATCACATCCAGAACCCAATGGAGCCAATCACCAAGCCTCACTAAGCCCAACGTACTTACAGTATGACAGGAGCTTTCATTTATCATGGGCAGATTAAAATGTGAAATGAGACAGGATCCCCCTACACTCCGACCAATCAGGAGACTGAGTGAGGGGCAGCGCTTCACTTCCCCAATGTCAGTCATCTATGTGCAGTTGCCTCATAGACTTATAATGGAGTCGTCTGGACCGTGAGAGAGAGATATTACTGTGCAGGTTCTTCTGATTGATAAAGTTCCCAGCAGTTTTTTTAAATTGCCAATTAAAAAGTAAAAACACAACACAAAACATCCTTCCCAACTCTGGCAATCAGAATAGTTTGATCATACAGTGCGGGGTACAGATCCAGTAGATGATGGGAGGGACGACCTTATGCATCTTTTTCTAAGCTAAATAAAACCAATTATCTGTCCGGCTTCCGTACTCCACCCTTTCCTTTCCATTTATCATTCTGGCCGTTTGCCTTTGAAAGGTGCACGGCCTCTTCCTGCCCCTAATTTATCACGATTAACACCAGATGGAAGTCATGGTGGAGATCCGCTCCAGCTCAGAGCGTATAGATACCCCACTTTTCATCTATCCCCCAGATGCCCCGCTCTACATCTATCCCCCAGATACCCCGCTCTTCATCTATCCCCCAGATACCCCGCTCTTCATCTATTCCCCAGATACCCCGCACTTCATCTATCCCCAGATACCCCGCTCTTCATCTACCACCCAGATACCCCGCTCTTCATCTACCACCCAGATACCCCGCTCTTCATCTATCCCCAGATACCCCGCTCTTCATCTACCACCCAGATACCCCGCTCTTCATCTATCCCCAGATACCCCGCTCTTAATCTACCACCCAGATACCCCGCACTTCATCTATCCCCAGATACCCCGCACTTCATTTACCACCCAGATACCCCGCACTTCATCTACCACCCAGATACCCCGCTTTTCATCTATTCCCCAGATACCCCGCACTTCATCTACCACCCAGATACCCCGCACTTCATCTATTCCCCAGATACCCCGCACTTCATCTACCACCCAGATACCCCGCACTTCATCTACCACCCAGATACCCCGCACTTCATCTACCACCCAGATACCCCGCTCTTCATCTATTCCCCAGATACCCCGCACTTCATCTACCACCCAGATACCCCGCACTTCATCTATTCTCCAGATACCCCGCTCTTCATCTATCCCCCGGATACCCCGCTCTTCATCTACCACCCAGATACCCCGCTCTTCATCTGTCCCCAGATACCCTGCACTTCATCTATTCCCCAGATACCCCACACTTCATCTACCACCCAGATACCCTGCACTTCATCTATTCCCCAGATACCCCACACTTCATCTACCACCCAGATACCCCACTTTTCATCTATCCCCCAGATGCCCCGCTCTACATCTATCCCCCAGATACCCCGCTCTTCATCTATCCCCCAGATACCCCGCTCTTCATCTATTCCCCAGATACCCCGCACTTCATCTATCCCCAGATACCCCGCTCTTCATCTACCACCCAGATACCCCGCTCTTCATCTACCACCCAGATACCCCGCTCTTCATCTATCCCCAGATACCCCGCTCTTCATCTACCACCCAGATACCCCGCTCTTCATCTATCCCCAGATACCCCGCTCTTAATCTACCACCCAGATACCCCGCACTTCATCTATCCCCAGATACCCCGCACTTCATTTACCACCCAGATACCCCGCACTTCATCTACCACCCAGATACCCCGCTTTTCATCTATTCCCCAGATACCCCGCACTTCATCTACCACCCAGATACCCCGCACTTCATCTATTCCCCAGATACCCCGCACTTCATCTACCACCCAGATACCCCGCACTTCATCTACCACCCAGATACCCCGCACTTCATCTACCACCCAGATACCCCGCTCTTCATCTATTCCCCAGATACCCCGCACTTCATCTACCACCCAGATACCCTGCACTTCATCTACCACCCAGATACCCCGCACTTCATCTATTCTCCAGATACCCCGCTCTTCATCTATCCCCCGGATACCCCGCTCTTCATCTACCACCCAGATACCCCGCTCTTCATCTGTCCCCAGATACCCTGCACTTCATCTATTCCCCAGATACCCCACACTTCATCTATTCCCCAGATACCCTGCACTTCATCTATTCCCCAGATACCCCGCACTTCATCTATTCCCCAGAGACCCCGCACTTCATCTATTCCCCAGATACCCCGCTCTTCATCTATTCCCCCAGATACCCCGCTCTTCATCTATCCCCAGATACCCCGCACTTCATCTATTCCCCAGATACCCCGCTCTTCATCTACCACCCAGATACCCCGCTCTTCATCTATCCCCAGATACCCCGCACTTCATCTATTCCCCAGATACCCCGCTCTTTATCTACCCCCAGATACCCCGCTATCCCCTAGATGCCCCGCTCTTCATCTATCCCCCAGATACCCCGCTCTTCATCTATCCCCCAGATACCCCGCACTTCATCTATCCCCCAGATACCCCGCACTTCATCTATCCCCCAGATACCCCGCTCTTCATCTATCCCCCAGATACCCCGCTCTTCATCTATCCCCCAGATACCCCGCTCTTCATCTATCCCCCAGATACCCCGCTCTTCATCTATCCCCCCAGATACCCCGCTCTTCATCTACCACCCAGATACCCCGCTCTTCATCTACCACCCAGATACCCCGCTCTTCATCTACCACCCAGATACCCCGCTCTTCATCTATCCCCCAGATACCCCGCTCTTCATCTACCACCCAGATACCCCGCTCTTCATCTACCACCCAGATACGCTGCTATTTTTCTATCCCCCAGATACCCCGCTCTTCATCTATCCCCCCAGATACCCCGCTCTTCATCTATCCCCCAGATACCCCGCTCTTCATCTATCCCCCAGATACCCCGCTCTTCATCTATCCCCCAGATACCCCGCTCTTCATCTATCCCCCCAGATACCCCGCTCTTCATCTACCACCCAGATACGCTGCTATTTTTCTATCCCCCAGATACCCTGCTCTTCATCTACCACCCAGATACCCCGCACTTCATCTATCCCCCAGATAACCCGCTCTTCATCTATCCCCCCAGATACCCCGCTCTTCATCTACCACCCAGATACCCTGCTCTTCATCTATCCCCTAAATGCCCCGCTCTTCATCTACCACCCAGATACCCCGCACTTCATCTATCCCCCAGATACCCTGCTCTTCATCTATCCCCCAGATACCCCCATAATTTACTGATAGTAGAAAGTTATACAGATTTGTAATTTGCTTTTATGTAAAAATCTCCACTCTTCCAGTACTCATCAGCTGCTGTATGCCCTGCATGAACTGGTGTATTCTCTCCAGTCTGACACAGTGCCCTCTGCTGCCACCTCTGTCCATGTCAGGAACTGTCCAGAGCAGGAGAGGTTTTCTATGGGGATTTGCTGCTGCTCTGGACAGTTCCTGACATGGACAGAGGTGGCAGCAGAGAGCACTGTGTCAGACTGGAGAGAATACACCACTTCCTGCAGGACATACAGCAGCTGATGAGTACTGGAAGACTGGAGATTTCTTAATAGAAAAATCCTTCTCCTTTTCAGGCTGTAGAAGCAGCAGGGCCCAGGTGTGACGGCCGCCTCCGCACCCTCTATAGCACCTATCACTATTATCACCAGCTAACAAGGCAAAGATTATAAACTACCCACATTCTGAGAATAAGGAAAATAAAACTCCTTAATGTAGAAAGCGAAAACCTCTAGGAGAATATTCAGGAAAATAACAAGAAAAGTTTAGCTGGAAGTAAAGTGGCCGAGTGCGACACAACGGACAATCACAAGCAGATTTGCCTTCCTCTGGCACCTGATGGACAGCTGGCTCTGACAGACTAAAACTGACTGAGCTCCCCTGGGGATTCTTGCCGATCACTGCCGAGATGTTTGCCGGGATCTTAGGCAACACTCCGATTTAATTAGAAGTCACAGTGATGGACGGAGAGGAAAACACCTCCACCACCTTACAGACGCTTCGGGATTTATGATATAAGGTGGTAACATGAATATGGAAGAGATGTATACTGCAATGTACCAGGAGGAGCCGAAACACAAACCCTGCCACACCACCTGTATACACCCTGCCACACCGCCTGTATACACCCTGCCACACCGCCCCTATACACCCTGCCACACCGCCCCTATACACCCTGCCACACCGCCCCTATACACCCTGCCACACCGCCCCTATACACCCTGCCACACCGCCCCTATACACCCTGCCACACCGCCCCTATACACCCTGCCACACCGCCTGTATACACCCTGCCACACCACCTGTATACACCCTGCCACACCGCCCCTATACACCCTGCCACACCACCTGTATACACCCTGCCACACCGCCTCTATACACCCTGCCACACCGCCTCTATACACCCTGCCACACCGCCTGTATACACCCTGCCACACCGCCCCTATACACCCTGCCACACCACCTGTATACACCCTGCCACACCGCCTCTATACACCCTGCCACACCGCCTGTATACACCCTGCCACACCGCCCCTATACACCCTGCCACACCGCCCCTATACACCCTGCCACACCACCTGTATACACCCTGCCACACCGCCCCTATACACCCTGCCACACCGCCCCTATACACCCTGCCACACCACCTGTATACACCCTGCCACACCACCTGTATACACCCTGCCACACCGCCCCTATACACCCTGCCACACCACCTGTATACACCCTGCCACACCACCTGTATACACCCTGCCACACCGCCCCTATACACCCTGCCACACCACCTGTATACACCCTGCCACACCGCCTGTATACACCCTGCCACACCACCCCTATACACCCTGCCACACCACCTGTATACACCCTGCCACACCGCCCCTATACACCCTGCCACACCGCCTGTATACACCCTGCCACACCGCCTGTATACACCCTGCCACACCACCCCTATACACCCTGCCACACCGCCCCTATACACCCTGCCACACCACCTGTATACACCCTGCCACACCGCCCCTATACACCCTGCCACACCACCTGTATACACCCTGCCACACCACCCCTATACACCCTGCCACACCACCTGTATACACCCTGCCACACCACCTGTATACACCCTGCCACACCGCCCCTATACACCCTGCCACACCGCCCCTATACACCCTGCCACACCGCCCCTATACACCATGCCACACCACCTGTATACACCATGCCACACCACCTGTATACACCCTGCCACACCGCCCCTATACACCCTGCCACACCGCCCCTATACACCCTGCTACACCGCCTCTATACACCCTGCCACACCACCTGTATACACCCTGCCACACCACCTGTATACACCCTGCCACACCACCTGTATACACCCTGCCACACCACCTGTATACACCCTGCCACACCGCCTGTATACACCCTGCCACACCGCCTGTATACACCCTGCCACACCGCCTGTATACACCCTGCCACACCACCCCTATACCATACCTCCCAACCGTCCCGGATTTCGCGGGACAGTCCCGTTTTCGGGGTTCTGTCCCGCGGTCCCGGAACGGCCCCCCGTGTCCCGCAATATATGTGGCCCCAGCGAAAAAAACAATAAACCAGTAACTCACCTGTCCTCCGGTCCCAGCAGCTGCTCTCCCGGCAGAGCGCGCACTCCCGTCATCCTCCGGGGCGGGCAGCGGGGTACAGAGTCACTGACTGTACCGGAAGTAATTCATATAGAGGCTGCAGGTCACTTCCGGCACAGTCAGTGACTCTGTACCCCGCTGCCCGCCCCGGAGGATGACGGGAGTGCGCGCTCTGCCGGGAGAGGAGCTGCTGGGACCGGAGGACAGGTGAGTTACTGTTTTTTTGTTTTTTCCGCTGGGGCCACACTAATGGGGGGTATTGGCTACTATGTGGGGCACTATATGGGGGATTGGCTACTATGTGGGGCATATATGGGGGATTGGCTACTATGTGGGGCACTATATGGGGGATTGGCTACTATGTGGGCATATATGGGGGATTGGCTACTATGTGGGGCATATATGGGGGATTGGCTACTATGTGGGCATATATGGGGGATTGGCTACTATGTGGGGCATATATGGGGGATTGGCTACTATGTGGGGCATATATGGGGGCATTGGCTACTATGTGGGCACTCTATGGGGGTTTGGCTACTATGTGGGCACTCTATGGGGGATTGGCTACTATGTGGGGCACTATATGGAGGGATTGGCTACTATGTGGGGCACTATATGGGGATTGGCTACTATGTGGGGCACTATATGGGGATTGGCTACTATGTGGGGCACTATATGGGGGGATTGGCTACTATGTGGGCATATATGGGGGCATTGGCTACTATGTGGGGCACTATATGGGGGCATAGGCTACTATGTGGGGCTCTATATGGGGGCATTGGCTACTATGTGGGGCACTATATGGGGGCATAGGCTACTATGTGGGGCTCTATATGGGGGCATTGGCTACTATGTGGGGCACTATATGGGGGCATTGGCTACTATGTGGGCACTATAATGGGGGATTGGCTACTATGTGGGGCTCTATATGGGGGATTGGATAATATGTGGGGCACTATATTGGGGCATTAGCTACTATGTGGGGCACTATGTGGGGGTTTGGCTACTATGTGGGCACTATATGGGGGGATTGGCTACTATGTGAGGAACTATATGGGGATATTGGCTACTATGTGGGGCACTATATGGGGGCATTGGCTACTATGTGGGGCACTATATGGGGGCATAGGCTACTATGTGAAGCTCTATATGGGGGCATTGGCTACTATGTGGGGCACTATATGGGGGCATTGGATACTATGTGGGGCACTATATGGGGGATTGGATTCTATGTGGGGGATTGGACACTATGTGGGGCACTATGTGGGGGATTGGACACTATGTGGGGCACTATGTGCGGGATTAGATACTATGTGGGGCATATATGGGGGCATTGGATACTATGTGGGGCATATGTGGGGGCATTGGATACTATGTGGGGCACTATAATGGGGGATTGGATACTATATAGGGCATTTTTGGGGGGATTGGATACTATATAAGGCACTATTCAGTCAGCAGCATGTGGTGACTGTAGGGGAGTGGCTATGGAGGGTTGCTATGGGGGCGTGGCTATGGAGGGTCGCTATGGGGGGCGTGGCTATGGGGACCGCGGCGCACATGTCCCTCTTTGCTCTTTGCAAAAGTTGGGAGGTATGCCTATACACCCTGCCACACCGCCCTGTACACCCTGCCACACCGCCCGTATACACCCTGCCACACCGCCCGTATACACCCTGCCACACCACCTGTATACACCCTGCCACACCGCCTGTATACACCCTGCCACACCGCCCTGTACACCCTGCCACACCACCCCTATACACCCTGCCACACCGCCCTGTACACCCTGCCACACCGCCCGTATACACCCTGCCACACCACCTGTATACACCCTGCCACACCACCTGTATACACCCTGCCACACCGCCCTGTACACCCTGCCACACCACCCCTATACACCCTGCCACACCGCCCTGTACACCCTGCCACACCGCCCCTATACACCCTGCCACACCGCCCCTATACACCCTGCCACACCGCCCCTATACACCCTGCCACACCACCTGTATACACCCTGCCACACCGCCCCTATACACCCTGCCACACCACCTGTATACACCCTGCCACACCACCTGTATATATCCTGCCACACCGCCCCTATACACCCTGCCACACCACCTGTATACACCCTGCCACACCGCCCCTATACACCCTGCCACACCACCTGTATACACCCTGCCACACCACCTGTATACACCCTGCCACTCCGCCCCTATACACCCTGCCACACCACCTGTATACACCCTGCCACACCGCCCCTATACACCCTGCCACACCGCCCCTATACACCCTGCCACACCGCCCCTATACACCCTGCCACACCACCTGTATACACCCTGCCACACCACCTGTATATATCCTGCCACACCGCCCCTATACACCCTGCCACACCACCTGTATACACCCTGCCACACCGCCCCTATACACCCTGCCACACCACCTGTATACACCCTGCCACACCACCTGTATACACCCTGCCACTCCGCCCCTATACACCCTGCCACACCACCTGTATACACCCTGCCACACCGCCCTTATACACCCTGCCACACCGCCCCTATACACCCTGCCACACCACCCCTATACACCCTGCCACACCGCCCCTATACACCCTGCCACACCACCTGTATACACCCTGCCACACCACCTGTATACACCCTGCCACACCACCCTTATACACCCTGCCACACCACCCTTATACACCCTGCCACACCGCCCCTATACACCCTGCCACACCGCCCCTATACACCCTGCCACACCGCCCCTATACACCCTGCCACACCGCCCCTATACACCCTGCCACACCGCCCCTATATACCCTGCCACACCACCTGTATACACCCTGCCACACCGCCCCTATACACCCTGCCACACCGCCCCTATACACCCTGCCACACCGCCTGTATACACCCTGCCACACCGCCCCTATACACCCTGCCACACCGCCCCTATACACCCTGCCACACCACCTGTATACACCCTGACACACCACCTGTATATATCCTGCCACACCGCCTCTATACACCCTGCCACACCACCTGTATACACCCTACCACACCGCCCCTATACACCCTGCCACACTGCCCCTATACACCCTGCCACACCACCTGTATACACCCTGCCACACCGCCCCTATACACCCTGCCACACCGCCCCTATACACCCTGCCACACCGCCCCTATACACCCTGCCACACCACCTGTATACACCCTGCCACACCACCTGTATACACCCTGCCACACCGCCCATATACACCCTGCCACACCACCCGTATACACCCTGCCAAACCGCCACTATACACCCTGCCACACCACCTGTATACACCCTGCCATACCGCTTCTATACACCCTGCCACACCACCCGTATACACCCTGCCACACCGCCCCTATACACCCTGCCACACCGCCCCTATACACCCTGCCACACCGCCCCTATACACCCTGCCACACCGCCCCTATACACCCTGCCACACCACCTGTATACACCCTGCCACACCGCCCTGTACACCCTGCCACACCACCTGTATACACCCTACCACACCACCTGTATACACTCTGCCACACCGCCCCTATACACCCTGCCACACCGCCCCTATACACCCTGCCACACCACCTGTATACACCCTGCCACACCACCTGTATACACCCTGCCACACCACCTGTATACACCCTACCACACCACCTGTATACACTCTGCCACACCGCCCCTATACACCCTGCCACACCGCCCCTATACACCCTGCCACACCACCTGTATACACCCTGCCACACCACCTGTATACACCCTGCCACACCACCTGTATATATCCTGCCACACCGCCCCTATACACCCTGCCACACCACCTGTATACACCCTGCCACACCGCCCCTATACACCCTTCCACACCACCTGTATATATCCTGCCACACCGCCTCTATACACCCTGCCACACCACCTGTATACACCCTGCCACACCACCTGTATACACCCTGCCACACCACCTGTATACACCCTGCCACACCGCCCCTATACACCCTGCCACACCACCTGTATATATCCTGCCACACCACCCCTATACACCCTGCCACACCGCCCCTATACACCCTGCCACACCGCCCCTATACACCCTGCCACACCGCCTTGTACACCCTGCCACACCGCCCCTATACACCCTGCCACACCACCTGTATACACCCTGCCACACCGCCCTGTACACCCTGCCACACCACCCCTATACACCCTGCCACACCGCCTTGTACACCCTGCCACACCGCCCCTATACACCCTGCCACACCACCTGTATACACCCTGCCACACCGCCCCTATACACCCTGCCACACCGCCCCTATACACCCTGCCACACCGCCCCTATACACCCTGCCACACCACCTGTATACACCCTGCCACACCACCTGTATACACCCTGCCACACCACCTGTATACACCCTGCCACACTGCCTTGTACACCCTGCCACACCGCCCCTATACACCCTGCCACACCACCTGTATACACCCTGCCACACCGCCCTGTACACCCTGCCACACCACCCCTATACACCCTGCCACACCGCCTTGTACACCCTGCCACACCACCCCTATACACCCTGCCACACCGCCCCTATACACCCTGCCACACCACCTGTATACACCCTCCCACACCGCCCCTATACACCCTGCCACACCGCCCCTATACACCCTGCCACACCGCCCCTATACACCCTGCCACACCGCCCCTATACACCCTGCCACACCACCTGTATATATCCTGCCACACCGCCCCTATACACCCTGCCACACCACCTGTATACACCCTGCCACACCGCCCCTATACACCCTGCCACACCGCCCCTATACACCCTGCCACACCACCCCTATACACCCTGCCACACCGCCCCTATACACCCTGCCACACCACCTGTATACACCATGCCACACCACCTGTATACACCCTGCCACACCGCCCCTATACACCCTGCCACACCACCTGTATATATCCTGCCACACCGCCTCTATACACCCTGCCACACCACCTGTATACACCCTGCCACACCACCTGTATACACCCTGCCACACCGCCCCTATACACCCTGCCACACCACCCGTATACACCCTGCCAAACCGCCACTATACACCCTGCCACACCACCTGTATACACCCTGCCACACCGCCCCTATACACCCTGCCACACCACCCGTATACACCCTGCCACACCACCCCTATACACCCTGCCACACCACCTGTATACACCCTGCCACACCGCCCCTATACACCCTGCCACACCGCCCCTATACACCCTGCCACACCGCCCCTATACACACTGCCACACCGCCCCTATACACCCTGCCACACCGCCCCTATACACCCTGCCACACCACCTGTATACACCCTACCACACCACCTGTATACACCCTGCCACACCGCCCCTATACACCCTGCCACACCGCCCCTATACACCCTGCCACACCACCTGTATACACCCTGCGACACCACCTGTATACACCCTGCCACACCACCTGTATATATCCTGCCACACCGCCCCTATACACCCTTCCACACCACCTGTATATATCCTGCCACACCGCCTCTATACACCCTGCCACACCACCTGTATACACCCTGCCACACCACCTGTATACACCCTGCCACACCACCTGTATACACCCTGCCACACCGCCCCTATACACCCTGCCACACCACCTGTATACACCCTGCCACACCACCTGTATACACCCTGCCACACCGCCCCTATACACCCTGCCACACCACCCGTATACACCCTGCCAAACCGCCACTATACACCCTGCCACACCACCTGTATACACCCTGCCACACCGCCCCTATACACCCTGCCACACCACCCGTATACACCCTGCCACACCGCCCCTATACACCCTGCCACACCGCCCCTATACACCCTGCCACACCGCCCCTATACAACCTGCCACACCGCCCCTATACACCCTGCCACACCGCCCCTATACACCCTGCCACACCGCCCCTATACGACCCTGCCACACCGCCCCTATACACCCTGCCACACCACCTGTATACACCCTGCCACACCACCCCTATACACCCTGCCACACCGCCCCTATACACCCTGCCACACCACCTGTATATATCCTGCCACACCGCCCCTATACACCCTGCCACACCACCTGTATACACCCTGCCACACCGCCCCTATACACCCTGCCACACCGCCCCTATACACCCTGCCACACCACCCCTATACACCCTGCCACACCGCCCCTATACACCCTGCCACACCACCTGTATACACCATGCCACACCACCTGTATACACCCTGCCACACCGCCCCTATACACCCTGCCACACCACCTGTATATATCCTGCCACACCGCCTCTATACACCCTGCCACACCACCTGTATACACCCTGCCACACCACCTGTATACACCCTGCCACACCGCCCCTATACACCCTGCCACACCACCCGTATACACCCTGCCAAACCGCCACTATACACCCTGCCACACCACCTGTATACACCCTGCCACACCGCCCCTATACACCCTGCCACACCACCCGTATACACCCTGCCACACCACCCCTATACACCCTGCCACACCACCTGTATACACCCTGCCACACCGCCCCTATACACCCTGCCACACCGCCCCTATACACCCTGCCACACCGCCCCTATACACCCTGCCACACCGCCCCTATACACCCTGCCACACCGCCCCTATACACCCTGCCACACCACCTGTATACACCCTACCACACCACCTGTATACACCCTGCCACACCGCCCCTATACACCCTGCCACACCGCCCCTATACACCCTGCCACACCACCTGTATACACCCTGCGACACCACCTGTATACACCCTGCCACACCACCTGTATATATCCTGCCACACCGCCCCTATACACCCTTCCACACCACCTGTATATATCCTGCCACACCGCCTCTATACACCCTGCCACACCACCTGTATACACCCTGCCACACCACCTGTATACACCCTGCCACACCACCTGTATACACCCTGCCACACCGCCCCTATACACCCTGCCACACCACCTGTATACACCCTGCCACACCACCTGTATACACCCTGCCACACCGCCCCTATACACCCTGCCACACCACCCGTATACACCCTGCCAAACCGCCACTATACACCCTGCCACACCACCTGTATACACCCTGCCACACCGCCCCTATACACCCTGCCACACCACCCGTATACACCCTGCCACACCGCCCCTATACACCCTGCCACACCGCCCCTATACACCCTGCCACACCGCCCCTATACAACCTGCCACACCGCCCCTATACACCCTGCCACACCGCCCCTATACACCCTGCCACACCGCCCCTATACGACCCTGCCACACCGCCCCTATACACCCTGCCACACCACCTGTATACACCCTACCACACCACCTGTATACACCCTGCCACACCGCCCCTATACACCCTGCCACACCGCCCCTATACACCCTGCCACACCACCTGTATACACCCTGCCACACCACCTGTATACACCCTGCCACACCACCTGTATATATCCTGCCACACCGCCCCTATACACCCTGCCACACCACCTGTATACACCCTGCCACACCGCCCCTATACACCCTGCCACACCGCCCCTATACACCCTTCCACACCACCTGTATATATCCTGCCACACCGCCCCTATACACCCTGCCACACCGCCCCTATACACCCTGCCACACCGCCCCTATACACCCTGCCACACCGCCCCTATACACCCTGCCACACCACCTGTATACACCCTGCCACACCACCTGTATATATCCTGCCACACCGCCCCTATACACCCTGCCACACCACCTGTATACACCCTGCCACACCACCTGTATATATCCTGCCACACCGCCCCTATACACCCTGCCACACCACCTGTATACACCCTGCCACACCGCCCCTATACACCCTGCCACACCACCTGTATACACCCTGCCACACCGCCTTGTACACCCTGCCACACCGCCCCTATACACCCTGCCACACCACCTGTATACACCCTGCCACACCGCCCCTATACACCCTGCCACACCACCCGTATACACCCTGCCAAACCGCCACTATACACCCTGCCACACCTCCTGTATACACCCTACCACACCACCTGTATACACCCTGCCACACCGCCCCTATACACCCTGCCACACCGCCCCTATACACCCTGCCACACCAACTGTATACACCCTGCCACACCACCTGTATATATCCTGCCACACCGCCCCTATACACCCTGCCACACCACCTGTATACACCCTGCCACACCGCCCCTATACACCCTTCCACACCACCTGTATATATCCTGCCACACCGCCCCTATACACCCTGCCACACTGCCCCTATACACCTTGCCACACCGCCCCTATACACCCTGCCACACCGCCCCTATACACCCTGCCACACCGCCACTATACACCATGCCACACCGCCCCTATACACCCTGCCACACCACCTGTATACACCCTGCCACACCACCTGTATACACCCTGCCACACCGCCCCTATACACCCTGCCACACCGCCCCTATACACCCTGCCACACCGCCACTATACACCATGCCACACCACCTGTATACACCCTGCCACACCGCCCCTATACACCCTGCCAAACCGCCACTATACACCCTGCCACACCACCTGTATACACCCTGCCACACCGCCCCTATACACCCTGCCACACCGCCTCTATACACCCTGCCACACCGGCCCTATACACCCTGCCACACCGCCCCTATACACCCTGCCACACCACCTGTATACACCCTGCCACACCACCTGTATACACCCTGCCACACCACCCTTATACACCCTGCCACACCACCTGTATACACCCTACCACACCACCTGTATACACCCTGCCACACCGCCCCTATACACCCTGCCACACCACCTGTATACACCCTGCCACACCACCTGTATACACCCTACCACACCACCTGTATACACCCTGCCACACCGCCCCTATACACCCTGCCACACCGCCCCTATACACCCTGCCACACCGCCCCTATGCACCCTGCCACACCACCTCTATACACCCTGCCACACCACCTGTATACACCCTGCCACACCACCTGTATACACCCTGCCACACCGCCCCTATACACCCTGCTACACCGCCCCTATACACCCTGCCACACCACCTCTATACACCCTGCCACACCGCCCCTATACACCCTGCCACACTGCCCCACCTGCTCTGGCACACCCCTCTATACACCCTGCCACACCGCCCAGCGCCCCTATACACCCTGCCACACCACCTGTATACACCTTGCCACACCGCCCCTATACACCCTGCCACACCACCTGTATACACCCTGCCACACTGCCCCCATAAGCTCTGCCACACAACCCTATACACCCTGCCACACCGCCCCCCATACGCCACACCGCCCCCGTACACCCTGCCACACCGCCCTGTACACCCTGCCACACCGCCCTGTACACCCTGCCACACCGCCCCCGTACACCCTGCCACACCGCCCCGTACACCCTGCCACACCGCCCCGTACACCCTGCCACACCGCCCCTACACCCGGCCACTCTGCCCCCATAACCCTGCCACACCACCTGTATATATCCTGCCACACCGCCCCTATACACCCTGCCACACCACCTGTATACACCCTGCCACACCGCCCCTATACACCCTTCCACACCACCTGTATATATCCTGCCACACCGCCCCTATACACCCTGCCACACCGCCCCTATACACCTTGCCACACCGCCCCTATACACCCTGCCACACCGCCCCTATACACCCTGCCACACCGCCACTATACACCATGCCACACCACCTGTATACACCCTAATACACCACCTGTATACACCCTGCCACACCACCTGTATACACCCTGCCACACCACCTGTATACACCCTAATACACCACCTGTATACACCCTGACACACCACCTGTATACACCCTGCCACACCACCCCTATACACCCTGCCACACCGCCCCTATACACCCTGCCACACCGCCACTATACACCATGCCACACCACCTGTATACACCCTGCCACACCGCCCCTATACACCCTGCCAAACCGCCACTATACACCCTGCCACACCACCTGTATACACCCTGCCACACCGCCCCTATACACCCTGCCACACCGCCTCTATAAACCCTGCCACACCGCCCCTATACACCCTGCCACACCGCCCCTATACACCCTGCCACACCACCTGTATACACCCTGCCACACCACCTGTATACACCCTGCCACACCACCCTTATACACCCTGCCACACCACCTGTATACACCCTACCACACCACCTGTATACACCCTGCCACACCGCCCCTATACACCCTGCCACACCACCTGTATACACCCTGCCACACCACCTGTATACACCCTACCACACCACCTGTATACACCCTGCCACACCGCCCCTATACACCCTGCCACACCGCCCCTATACACCCTGCCACACCGCCCCTATACACCCTGCCACACCACCTCTATACACCCTGCCACACCACCTGTATACACCCTGCTACACCGCCTCTATACACCCTGCCACACCGCCCCTATACACCCTGCCACACTGCCCCACCTGCTCTGGCACACCCCTCTATACACCCTGCCACACCGCCCAGCGCCCCTATACACCCTGCCACACCACCTGTATACACCTTGCCACACCGCCCCTATACACCCTGCCACACCACCTGTATACACCCTGCCACACTGCCCCCATAAGCTCTGCCACACAACCCTATACACCCTGCCACACCGCCCCCCATACGCCACACCGCCCCCGTACACCCTGCCACACCGCCCCGTACACCCTGCCACACCGCCCTGTACACCCTGCCACACCGCCCCTACACCCGGCCACTCTGCCCCCATAACCCTGCCACACCGCCCTGTACACCCGGCCACTCTGCCCCCATAACCCTGCCACACCGCCCTGTACACCCTGCCACTCTGCCCCCATAACCCTGCCACACCGCCCCGTACACCCTGCCACACCGCCCTGTACACCCTGCCACTCTGCCCCCATAACCCTGCCACACCGCCCTGTACACCCTGCCACACCACCTGTATATACCCTGCCACACTGTCTGCAGCTCAGTGATCTCAGGACTACATCAGCATTAGCCGAGGACATTATCAGTGGACGCTGATGTGGTTGCGGGATCAGTGCTCGGGTACAGACCGGAGTGAGGAGTCGGGGGGTGAATATATATGAATATTCTGTATATGACGACACTAACGCGGCCCGAACTCACAGACTGGAGCACGGACTGGAGCACGGACTGGAGCACGGACTGGAGCACGGACTGGAGCACGGACTCTTCTAGACAATTCAGCTGCAGTGAATTCCTGGTCGAATCCTTTTTTTTTTTTATTCAGAACAAACTTGACTTATTTCTAGTTGTAACTTCAGATCCGAGGAATCAGTGGGAATCTTTCCCGCTCTCTATAAGGTATCACACGCTGTGACTATACAGAAGGAGATGTCTCCGCCGTCCATTAGATCTATACAAGCAAGGACACGGCGTGATGGGAATAAGTCCTGACAAAGGAAGAACACAATGCAGACTACTAAGAAAATGCTAGAGAACTGCAGGCAGCGACTAAAGCAAACACGTCAGGGGGCTGTCAGGTCCCCTTAAAGGGAAATACACCTTCTACAAAGCCGGTATATAGTACCTGCTGCCCGCAATGATGAAGGGACAAGAAAGCCCGATCCAGCAGGGGTGAGGATACAACGTCAGCGTCCGCATTTACTCCGTCATCTGCAGGAACAGGTTGTGGCTGCATCCAGGGGTCCTATTACACAGAGCGATTTTTAATGATTAACGACTAACGATAAATGATCGCAAACTAGATTGTTTATCGTTGATCGTTTACTCCTTCTGATCCCAGCAAAACAATAAACAATGTGCAATTATACTGAACGATTAGTAAAAAAGTGCAGAACTTGGGCGAACGAATGTGGAATTACAGCGAACGATTAACGATAATTTTAGGTTCAGATCTAAATCAACGATCAATGACACACAAACGATTTTTCAATCGTTGCCCGCAATTACACAAAACAATTATCGTTTAAATTCAAACGATATAACGATTTTTTGCACGATAGTCGTCCTGTGTTATAGGGCCCTTAGTTACCTTAAGGCCCTATTCCATGGAACGATTATCGTTTATAAACTGGCTCCAACGACCACTTGTTAACGATCACTAAACATTTTTTTTTAGCGAACGATAACACATAACACACGTGGGAACAAGAACGATATATGTAGTGTAACGATTATTTTGCGGTCGTTACATGGTCGTTTAAAAAGTTCGCCGGGGTGATCATGACCATACGACACACCTACTTTTTTTTTAACCTTTTTACGAACGACTGAAAGATTTCTAATTTTACGAACCGATTAGCGAATTATCTTTCAAAGACCAACGATTTTTTTTCGACATGCTGAAAAACTATTTTGAACGACAATATAACGATTTCGCCTTTGTCGTTCACTCGTTTACACCAATTCCATGGAGCGATTATCGTTAACGAGCAGTCGTTGGAGCGAGTTTATGAACAATAATCGTTCCGTGGAATAGGGCCTTTAGTCATGGCTGTCTATGCAACCTTACAGGCATCATTAAAGGGGGAGTTCACTAAAAAAAATTCTCTTTTAAATCAATTGGTGCTAGAAAGTGCCAGAGTAAACTAAAAGTAAACGAAAAACCTCTGGCACTTTTTGGCACCAGTTGATTTTAATTTTTTTTTTACTCCACAGTAGCCGTCAGTCGCTTTTTGCATAAACGGATACAGAGACGTGTAGAGTTTTGCAGCTGCGGAGCAGACATATAATTAGCAGAGGAGTGCGGGATTCTGGTAGGTTTACTATTGTTGTCACTTCACGAGCGGGCGTTACGAGTAGCGTGCGGCACTGACGGGACGGGGATATGAAGGAAGCTTTGCCTGGGTGACAGTAAACATCTTTATCTTTAAGATAAACTCCATCGCGCACAATGGGACGTAATTACTGTAATTCCAAAGATGGTGGAGAAACTTTGGCGCACAGGAACATAGCGCCTATAATTGTACATAACAAACGCCGCTACACCCTCTGCCAGAACAATGGGGGTAAGAGCGTAAGAACACAACAAGAGGGAAGACATTAGTACAACATCCACAGCACTGATAGAGCGTCTCATAGCAATGGCCGTTTCCTGTGACTTCTGGATGAGGGACGGACCCTCGCTTCCCCCTGACACAACCCTAACAACCACAGACTAGGACAGAAACACACTTTATGGTGGTAAGATGGCCGCAGCTTTATATACAGGAGTATATATATATATATATATATATATATATATATATATATATATCTCACAGGGTACTGTGAGACCCCCAGCTGTGTGACATCCAGCGCCCGGCCAGACAGCAATAAAGGGGGCGACACGTTCTAGCAGAGCCAGTACACTATAGGGCACCAATAACTGCTGTGATTACCCACCGCGCCCGCTCCTGGATGACGTTACAACTATCACATCCTTAAAGCCGGCCACTTCCAATACAACTTAAAAAGAAATATTTGTACACTTTTTTGCACACCTAATTCAATGCCATGAACATATAACTTAGAACTACAACTCCGGGTAAAACTATGAAAATTGTGCAAAACAAATCTAAACCTCAGAGTCATCCTCCAGCGCTCAGGAGAGTAAAAACCCCAGTGGAGGAAACCTCTAGGGAACCATGGCTGATGGGCTTAGAGGGTTGGTTCCAGACTGTAACTAATCAAATGAAAATAAAATCACTCGTCATCGCTTATATGGTACAATGGACAAACAGATTCACAATAATACATGCACTATTACATTGTAGAAAGATAATGAGTTGTACAGTTAAGATTAGAAAAAGGGGGGGGGGGGGTGTTCTCTAGATCAGTGCTTCTCAAACTTTTTCTATAGGAGCCTCACCCAACAGACCAAGGCAATGCCGGGCCTCACCATCTGTGGTGAAAGTCCATTTAAAAGCAGAAAATAATGCTAGGACTACCTTTTACCCATCTCCCAAGGTCTATATACTAATATGGCAAATAAAGCAAGTACAAAATAAACTAATAATGTTGCTAGAATTTAGATTTTGGAGGACTGTGCAGATCATAGTTACTTTTGTAAAAAAAAAAAAAAAAAGGGCTCCCCAGCTGGGCCTCACCAACAACTAGGGGGTGCCTCACTGGTGAGGCCCGACTCACAGTTTGAGAAGCACTGCTCTAGATCTTCTAGTGAGAGAGAGGAAGGGACAGACAAGGCAGGAAGTTATATCTATTCCTAAACTCTAAATCACAGGGACTCCGTCACACGCTGATCACTGGACCTCTGGCTACACGAGCCCTTCAGATCAGCTGGGAGCAGCGGGGGGAGCTGTAATACAATGTTTGTTTCTTTGCAGCACATTGTTTCTAAGAATTTCCTGCAGTCCTCGGGTTCCAGCGCCAAGAACTACGCGGGATGTCGATAATCCTCCTCTATTCTCCTGTACATCCTAATAGAGTTTATGTCAAGGCGTCTACTTCACATCGAGACTTTAAAAGGTAACTCCAGCACATAGGAAATATTTATTTCCTTTGATGTCTTTGTGATATAAATGTATTAAAAGGGCCTCACCAGACTGACCAAGAGCATGCCTGTGCCTCACCAGACTGACCAAGAGGATGCCGGGGCCTCACCAGACTGACCAAGAGGATGCCTGTGCCTCACCAGACTGACCAAGAGGATGCCGGGGCCTCACCAGACTGACCAAGAGGATGCCTGGGCCTCACCAGACTGACCAAGAGGATGCCGGGGCCTCACCAGACTGACCAAGAGCATGCCGATGCCTCCACAAACTGACCAAGAGGATGCCGGGCCTCACCAGAGTGACCAAGAGCATGCCGGGGCCTCCACAGACTGACCAACAGCATGCCGGGGCCTCACCAGACTGACCAAGAGGATGCCAGGGCCTCATTTGACTGACCAAGAGGATGCTGGGTCCTCACCAGACAGGCCAAGAGGATGCCAGGGCCTCACTAGACGGACCAAGAGGATGCCTGGGCCTCACCAGACTGACCAAGAGGATGCTGGGGCCTCACCAGACTGACCAAGAGGATGCCTGGGCCTCACCAGAGTGACCAAGAGCATGCCGGGGCCTCCACAGACTGACCAAGAGGATGCCGGGGCCTCACCAGACTGACCAAGAGGATGCCAGGGCTTCACTTGACTGACCAAGAGGATGCTGGGTCGTCACCAGACAGGCCAAGAGGATGCCAGGGCCTCACCAGACGGACCAAGAGGATGCCTGGGCCTTACTAGACTCATCAAGAGGATGCTGGGGCCTCACCAGACTGACCAAGAGGATGCCGAGCCTCACCAGATTGACCATGAGGATCCCAGGGCCTCACAAGACTGACCGAGAAGATGGGAGAATAATATGAGATGCACCAATTTTTGTCCAAACATTAAGCAGAATGCTCTAAGTAGACTAAATGAGTACAGGCATTTAGCTGTTTTAGTGCGGTTCCTAAAGTTTGCTCATCAATACTTACCAGTCTGCGCTCCCCCACCGTCCTCCTTCCCCAGTCACCAGTGTGGTTGCAGCTACCAAAATCCCACTCAGCCAATCACTGGTAATAATGCTGTCCGTCTCAGTCAGTGAGTGATCGACTGAGCAGACTGGAGACAGCTACAATCAGCAGGAAGCACAAGAGACGCGGAGGAGGACACCAGGGGAATATGGACAGGTGAGCATACCTTTTTTTCTGTTTTTTATGTGTATTAAATTGGACGGCCAACATCTTTATGAACTCATTCCAAAGTTTAAACCCCAGGCCATAAGATTTGGTACGCTCATCTCTAGTGAAGATGCATATTCATAATCCCTTGCAGCCATCCAATTATCTCCAAGTTCCACTGTGATGTCAAAACTAACCCCCCCCCCTCCCCCGTATATTGTGTGATCCACTTTATGGAGTCCATGGATGCTGTGGTTGAAGTGAACCCATTGGTATTCTAGTGTATTGGGTGTTTGTGCTGTGAAGCCAAAGACCAGTGAACCCATTCTGTCAGTACTGTGAATGAAGTTAACCCATTGTTATCTCAGTGTGTGGGAGAAGTGAAGCCAGTGTCCTGTGAAACCAGTCTCCGGGTGCTGTGGATGAAGTTAACCCAGTGTTCCGGCTTAGTGGAGTTCCTGGTTAGTCACATTACTGAATAGTTGGTTCATGGAAAAAAACATTACAAAACACTATTCAACCCCTTTTGTTCCCAGGGCCCCCCCCCCCCCCAATTTGGGTACATACGCAGCCTGTCCCATCTACTGAGGCACCAGTAGTGGCACATGTGATAGGGTACTTGAGGGAGGATTGGAAAGTGTAAAATGGTTTATTAGAAAGTTTATAGACTTTACGCTGCTAATCCACCAACGTCCACTGCTGATCCACCAACGTCCACTGCTGATCCACCAATGTCCACTGCTGTCTAATTTTTGACAGTCACAAGAATACCTGATGAACAAAGCATTACTCTCTAAAAGTCCCACTATTGCAGCTATAATGGTTTGGCTGATTTTTTGAGATTTGTTTGCATGAATTTATTGAATATTTGCGAATCTGACTGAACACTCACTTATCTTTTTTTTTTTTTTTCCCCCATATAAAATTTTAAACTGTTACAACAACAACCTTAACTTAGGCCAAGGAAAATAATCAAGAGCACACAAAACAGAATATATGTATACTAGCCAAATAGAAGGCAGAACTGACCACACAAAGGAATAGTCTAATCTCCAAGACTGGAAGAGGTCCAAGGAAGCCCCCTCTGAAGTATTTTCTGAAGAAAGGTCTCATTATTACATTGAGCATTGACTCGTCTAATGACTTCTGAAGGGGGGGGGGGGGGGGGGGAATTAGGCAGTTCCCAGGCCCGTGCCAAGGACAACCTAGCTGCTATAAGAATGTGGTGAGTAGCAGTCCTCTGTGGTGGAGGAAAGTAGTCTAAGGGTCCTATTCCGCGGGCCGAGGAGGGCCCGATCAACGATCGCCGCTCGTTTACTGGGCCTATTCCACGGCCCGATGATCGTTGAGCGAGGGCTGCAGGGACATCGTTACCGATGTCCTTGCAGCCCTTGCAGCATCATACATTACCTGTCCAGGCTTCTTCTCCACGCTGTCTTCATCCCCGGGTCCCGCGCGCTCTTTCTTCAGAATGGCTGGGCAGCTGACAGGCCACACTCAGCCAATCACAGGCCGCGGCGGTCCCGGCCTGTGATTGGCTGAGCGCTCCGTCAGCTGACCAGTAATGGGAGATGTTGGGGCAAGACCACCACATGTGTATTTGTGTAGCAACCTGGCCACAACCCTTCCCACATAAGTTGGAGTAACTGGGGATATGTGACAGTCTTAAGGACGGTACGGCACCATCTCATGTGACTTTTTCGCATTAGTTCTATATGATTATTGTGCGACTAACCAAAGTCCACTGACCCTGATTCACTCATCTCTAAGTAGAACCCAAAGTCATGGTGAGACGGGTAAAATATACCGCCATATAATAGGGTAGTGCTGTAGGCTGTAATAACAGGAAGTATATGGAGGTCCCGTCTAGGGGTCGTGGTGACGCTCCCGGTAATTACAGGCTCAGGATGTGAAGTAATTTGAGTTACTGAAGGAACGATGAGGCTAATTGTTCCACCACGCGCCATCACAATCTTCCATTCGCGGGAAGCCACTCATTTCTGATGCTTTGTAGTAACGAAGCGCAACAAACTGGCGCTGGCGGCGTGTAAATACAATCCGATAAATCATGCTCAGTGTGCCACATAGAACACTGGATGAGACGGCATAGGCAACGGCGAGGCTGCTCCTACCTGATCTTTATTTCCTGTCATTGAGAATGAAGGTCTTGTAAGACATTATCTACTCTCCGGTGAAAATGATAAATCGCCGGCTGATTAAATCCGTTTTAATCTCGCTATAATGTAACATTATTGGAGTGCCAGATTCTGGAGCTAAGCAGTAGGGAAGCAGAACAGATGTCTGTGACATGATCGAGTATAGAAGGGGTGAACCTTGTAATAGCCAAGCTTTTTAACCCTCTGCTCACCAGATACACAACGACGATCTCAATGAGTAGCGGGAAGGAAACAGCTGGAATCTCCCAGGCGATACCGACCTCTCCACATAGTATACACTGGTGCCAGCCCCCCCCCCCCCCTCAAAACTACAGGGGTCTATGTGCCCCAATCCTAGCCCTTAGCTGTTGGTGGGTGGGACCAGTAACTTAATCTGCTTGGTTTTTAACTTGTGTACAGCGCTAGAGCAATAGACTGAGTACTGCCCCATGAGAAGAAGAGCCGTCCCACATCTCCTAACCCTTACCTATCCTTACAACGTCATCACTTTCATACTGTCCGAACCACAAGTCCATTGTTTGTGTATAGGGAGAGGTCTATCAACCAAGGCTGGCGGGGCACAGAGAAGCCATGGGGGACCACCACACCATGGAAAGGATGACAGGTTCCACATTAAAAGCACCTCCGCTCCTATACAATCCAATGGCCCCAATGTAATATTCTTCTGTTGGGAAACTTATCCGCAACCAAAAAATAGAAAGAAACGTTTTTTCTGGAAAAAAATAAGTAAGCTTTCTTCTTTGTCAGCCCTACAGACAGGCCTGCTAAAGTGCTGAATCCTGCAAAGTGCCTGAAGAAAGTGTTCCTAAGTATTGTAATTCTAGCAGAAGATTATGGCTTCACACCTAGCTGCATGTCATCCATATATCCGGCTGACAAGCCTGTCACTCGTCGCATCACATGTCTGCAAATTATGGTGTATTTACAGGGAAATGGGGGTCTAAGAGAAAACTGCTGAGAGGGTCTCTGGGGAAACCACCAGGAAAGCCAAGGGGCCATTAAGGATCGCTGTATACAGTATATATATATGGTGTGTGGTGAACAGTAACACATCCCGCCACCGCAGAGACGCCGCCATATGGTTACACTGATCAGGGAAAATGAACTTTTCTCCTCACAGATGGTAAAATTGTGGTCAATTGTCTCCGTCTCATGTGATCCAACCATTAAGACTCCACATCGAGACAACATATGAAGCTACAAAACAATATGTGGCAGATGGCAAATTCTCCCATCAGCTGACTTGATCATTAGGGGAGCTGACTACCGGCCCATGTGTAGGGGAGCAGACTACCGGCCCATGTGTAGGGGAGCAGACTACCGGCCCATGTGTAGGGGAGCAGAATACCGGCCCATGTGTAGGGGAGCAGACTACCGGCCCATGTGTAGGGGAGCAGACTACCGGCCCATGTGTAGGGGAGCAGACTACAGACCCATGTGTAGGGGAGCAGACTACCGGCCCATGTGTAGGGGAGCAGACTACCGGCCCATGTGTAGAGGAGCAGACTACAGACCCATGTGTAGGGGAGCAGACTACAGACCCATGTGTAGGGGAGCAGACTACCGGCCCATGTGTAGGGGAGCAGACTACCGGCCCATGTGTAGGGGAGCAGACTACTGGCCCATGTGTAGGGGAGCAGACTACCGGCCCATGTGTAGGGGAGCAGACTACAGACCCATATGTAGGGGAGCAGACTACAGACTCATGTGTAGGGGAGCAGACTACAGACCCATGTGTAGGGGAGCAGACTACAGACCCATGTGTAGGGGAGCAGACTACAGACCCATGTGTAGGGGAGCAGACTACAGACCCATGTGTAGGGGAGCAGACTACAGACCCATGTGTAGGGGAGCAGACTACAGACCCAT
Source organism: Dendropsophus ebraccatus (assembly GCA_027789725.1). Lineage (NCBI taxonomy): Eukaryota > Metazoa > Chordata > Amphibia > Anura > Hylidae > Dendropsophus > Dendropsophus ebraccatus. The sequence goes on from JAQFWZ010000025.1 coordinate 32,354,073, forward strand.
GTGTAGGGGAGCAGACTACCGGCCCATGTGTAGGGGAGCAGACTACAGACCCATGTGTAGGGGAGCAGACTACAGACCCATGTGTAGGGGAGCAGACTACAGACCCATGTGTAGGGGAGCAGACTACAGACCCATGTGTAGGGGAGCAGACTACAGACCCATGTGTAGGGGAGCAGACTACAGACCCATGTGTAGGGGAGCAGACTACAGACCCATGTGTAGGGGAGCAGACTACAGACCCATGTGTAGGGGAGCAGAATACTGGCCCATGTGTAGGGGAGCAGACTACAGACCCATGTGTAGGGGAGCAGACTACAGACCCATGTGTAGGGGAGCAGACTACCGGCCCATGTGTAGGGGAGCAGACTACCGGCCCATGTGTAGGGGAGCAGACTACAGACCCATGTGTAGGGGAGCAGACTACAGACCCATGTGTAGGGGAGCAGACTACAGACCCATGTGTAGGGGAGCAGACTACAGACCCATGTGTAGGGGAGCAGACTACAGACCCATGTGTAGGGGAGCAGACTACCGGCCCATATTCTAAAGAAAAGCATTTTAAATTTAAAGGAATTCTTTAAATGTGTCACATTCAATCTTTTCTATGGATCCTTCCTTTTATTATATACATGAGCCCCTTTGGTTAGCAGTGATTTGTAATAAATGGCTTCTATATATCCGCCTCAGTGTTCGCGGTCTCCAGATACCCCCTGACCCATCACTTCTATCAGCGTCTGTTTCATCCCGGCTCTTCTGATTCCCGGTGACCACATGTTCTCCACTCGGCACAAATCTCCATATAACGGGCTAATCTCCCGGCTGCAGTTGCTATGGACACTATTTGATGTAAGAATAAGCTGTTTACACCTCCACTTCATGCAAACAGAACCGTTCCACCGGATTTACCATAATGGCGACACAAAGAACACCGATAAACAATTTATTCTGTCCGGACGTTCTGCACCTCAACATATTGCAATTTACCGTTCATAATGATAAGAAAAATGAATTATATTTCTGTAATGTAATGTTCCATGGCCGCCCAACTGCTCATAATATCCACAACAGATGATAGAGACCACGTCAGCATGTGGTTATAGAACGTCTAATATATCACAGCGAGAGGCGCGACCGAGAAGGGAGCCGTCACCTGATTAATATAATGGTGGCAAAGTATTATATAAGATGATAGATAGATAGATAGGAGATAGATAGATAGATAGATAGATAGATAGATAGGAGATAGATAGGAGATAGGAGATAGATAGGAGATAGATAGGAGATAGATAGATAGGAGATAGATAGGAGATAGATAGATAGATAGGAGATAGATAGATAGGAGATAGATAGATAGATAGATAGATAGATAGATAGATAGATAGATAGATAGATAGATAAGAGATAGATAGGAGATAGATAGATAGATAGATAGATAGATAGATAGATAGATAGATAGGAGATAGATAGATAGATAGATAGATAGATAGATAGATAGATAGATAAGAGATAGATAGGAGATAGATAGATAGATAGATAGATAGATAGATAGATAGATAGATAGGAGATAGATAGATAGATAGATAGATAGATAGATAGATAGATAGATAGATAGGAGATAGATAGATAGATAGATAGATAGATAGATAGATAGATAGGAGATAGATAGATAGATAGATAGATAGGAGATAGATAGATAGATAGATAGATAGATAGATAGATAGATAGATAGGAGATAGATAGATAGATAGATAGATAGATAGATAGATAGGAGATAGATAGATAGATAGATAGATAGATAGATAGATAGATAGATAGGAGATAGATAGATAGATAGATAGGAGATAGATAGATAGATAGATAGGAGATAGATAGATAGATAGATAGATAGATAGATAGATAGATAGATAGATAGGAGATAGATAGATAGATAGATAGATAGATAGGAGATAGATAGATAGATAGATAGATAGATAGATAGATAGGAGATAGATAGATAGATAGATAGATAGATAGATAGATAGATAGGAGATAGATAGATAGGAGATAGATAGATAGATAGATAGATAGATAGATAGATAGATAGATAGGAGATAGATAGATAGATAGATAGATAGATAGATAGATAGATAGGAGATAGATAGATAGATAGATAGATAGGAGATAGATAGATAGGAGATAGATAGGAGATAGATAGATAGTCACATTGATTCTACCATAATGGACATTCTCTTTCCTTACCATGGTGTGCGCAGAGCTTTAAAAGGTGATATAATAAATGGAATCTCCCTTTACATCATGTGTTATTATAGGAGATGACTTTGATAATAAGATTATATCAGGTCTTTGACCCCCATTGTCCTCCCCCACCACTGCACAGACCCCATTGTCCTCCCCCACCACTGCACAGACCCCATTGTCCTCCCCCTCCCCTGCACGGACCCCCATTGTCCTCCCCCTCCCCTGCACGGACCCCCATTGTCCTCCCCCACCACTGCACAAACCCCCATTGTCCTCCCCCACCACTGCACAGACCCCCATTGTCCTCCCCCACCACTGCACAGACCCCCATTGTCCTCCACCACCACTGCATGGACCCCCATTGTCCTCCCCCTCCCCTGCACGGACCCCCATTGTCCTCCCCCACCACTGCACAGACCCCCATTGTCCTCCCCCTCCCCTGCACGGACCCCCATTGTCCTCCCCCACCACTGCACAGACCCCCATTGTCCGTAAATTATACAGTGCCCCCAATGTAACAATGTAACCGTACAGGAGGGGAGCCGCCATATAGTCATCTATACATAACGCCAGATGTAACCGTACAGGAGGGGAGCCGCCATATAGTCATCTATACATAACGCCAGATGTAACCGTACAGGAGGGGAGCCGCCATATAGTCATCTATACATAACGCCAGATGTAACCGTACAGGAGGGGAGCCGCCATATAGTCATCTATACACAACGCCAGATGTAACCGTACAGGAGGGGAGCCGCCATATAGTCATCTATACATAACGCCAGATGTAACCGTACAGGAGGGGAGCCGCCATATAGTCATCTATACATAACGCCAGATGTAACCGTGCAGGAGGGGAGTCGCCATATAGTCATCTATACACAACGCCAGATGTAACCGTACAGGAGGGGAGCCGCCATATAGTCATCTATACATAACGCCAGATGTAACCGTACAGGAAGGGAGCCGCCATATAGTCGTCTATACACAACGCCAGATGTAACCGTACAGGAGGGGAGCCGCCATATAGTCATCTATACATAACGCCAGATGTAACCGTACAGGAGGGGAGCCGCCATATAGTCATCTATACATAACGCCAGATGTAACCGTACAGGAGGGGAGCCGCCATATAGTCATCTATACATAACGCCAGATGTAACCGTACAGGAGAGGAGCTGCCATATAGTCATCTATACACAACGCCAGATGTAACCGTACAGGAGGGGAGCCGCCATATAGTCATCTATACACAACGCCAGATGTAACCGTACAGGAGAGGAGCCGCCATATAGTCATCTATACACAACGCCAGATGTAACCGTACAGGAGAGGAGCTGCCATATAGTCATCTATACATAACGCCAGATGTAACCGTACAGGAGGGGAGCCGCCATAAAGTCGTCTATACACAACGCCAGATGTAACCGTACAGGAGAGGAGCCGCCATATAGTCATCTATACACAACGCCAGATGTAACCGTACAGGAGAGGAGCCGCCATATAGTCGTCTATACACAACGCCAGATGTAACCGTACAGGAGGGGAGCCGCCATATAGTCATCTATACACAACGCCAGATGTAACCGTACAGGAGGGGAGCCGCCATATAGTCATCTATACACAACGCCAGATGTAACCGTACAGGAGGGGAGCCGCCATATAGTCATCTATACACAACGCCAGATGTAACCGTACAGGAGGGGAGCCGCCATATAGTCATCTATACACAACGCCAGATGTAACCGTACAGGAGGGGAGCCGCCATATAGTCATCTATACACAACGCCAGATGTAACCGTACAGGAGGGGAGCCGCCATATAGTCATCTATACACAACGCCAGATGTAACCGTACAGGAGGGGAGCCGCCATATAGTCATCTATACACAACGCCAGATGTAACCGTACAGGAGGGGAGCCGCCATATAGTCATCTATACACAACGCCAGATGTAACCGTACAGGAGAGGAGCTGCCATATAGTCATCTATACATAACGCCAGATGTAACCGTACAGGAGGGGAGCTGCCATATAGTCGATCGCGCAGCCGAATTACGGAGGGAGAAGAGGTTTAGGCCGAATCTAGAGACAGTTGTGACACCAGGTAAATGTATGGGACGTGATACAATAAGTGACTGCGCAGACGGCGCTCACAAAGGACGCGGCCCTCCATACGCTTGCGAGCACAGAGTGTGGCCAGACGCCGCTGTGTTCTACATACCCTTGAATAAAAGTGCGCAGCGGCTGTCAGCCGGCTCTGTACTCTTACTGTGACCTGAAATGAAAGGATTCCGTTACCTGCCCCTATCTAGTACTTAGCTCACACTGTGCACTGTCTAAATAATCACCGCGCCAAATACAGCTATTATGACCAATGACGCCCAGAGGAGCAAGACAACCGAAATCCGATTATTATGTTAACATCTCAGGAGTGACTTCTAGATGTCGACCGATCGCCCCCTGCGAGGGCTGCCGTCCTGTCTAATGGGGGGCTTCTCTGAAATCTATTATGATAACCAGCAAAAATATCAAGAATATACGAGACGTAGGAAAATCAGGATGAGCCAATGGTCCAAGAATACCGTCATCTCCACCAGGCTGCACTGTTCCTTCCTCACTACAGGCCCAGCAGCTGTTTCGGAGGAAGCTGTGCAGGTACAAACATTTGGCTCAACATCCACATTATCCACATCATCATACACATGGCTGAAGAGTAACTGGTAGAGTACAGTCTCCAGCCTGGGTCTCTCTACAGTCTCCAGCCTTGGTCTCTCTACAGTCTCCAGCCTGGGTCTCTCTACAGTCTCCGGCCTGGGTCTCTCTACAGTCTCCAGCCTGGGTCTCTCTACAGTCTCCAGCCTTGGTCTCTCTACAGTCTCCAGCCTGGGTCTCTGTACAGTCTCCAGCCTGGGTCTCTCTACAGTCTCCGGCCTGGGTCTCTCTACAGTCTCCGGCCTGGGTCTCTCTACAGTCTCCAGCCTGGGTCTCTGTACAGTCTCCAGCCTGGGTCTCTGTACAGTCTCCAGCCTGGGTCTCTCTACAGTCTCCGGCCTGGGTCTCTCTACAGTCTCCGGCCTGGGTCTCTCTACAGTCTCCGGCCTGGGTCTCTCTACAGTCTCCGGCCTGGGTCTCTCTACAGTCTCCAGCCTGGGTCTCTCTACAGTCTCCAGCCTGGGTCTCTCTACAGTCTCCGGCCTGGGTCTCTCTACAGTCTCCGGCCTGGGTCTCTCTTCAGTCTCCAGCCTGGGTCTCTGTACAGTCTCCAGCCTGGGTCTTTCTACAGTCTCCAGCCTGGGTCTCTGTACAGTCTCCAGCCTGGGTCTCTGTACAGTCTCCAACCTGGGTCTCTGTACAGTCTCCAGCCTGGGTCTCTGTACAGTCTCCAGCCTGGGTCTTTCTACAGTCTCCAGCCTGGGTCTTTCTACAGTCTCTTGCCTGGGTCTCTCTACATTCTCCAGCCTGGGTCTCTGTACTGTCTCCAGCCTGGGTCTCTCTACAGTCTCCGGCTTGGGTCTCTGTACAGTCTCCAGCCTGGGTCTCTCTACAGTCTCCAGCCTGGGTCTCTCTACAGTCTCCAGCCTGGGTCTCTGTACAGTCTCCAGCCTGGGTCTTTCTACAGTCTCCAGCCTGGGTCTCAGTACAGTCTCCAGCCTGGGTCTCAGTACAGTCTCCAGCCTGGGTCTCTCTACAGTCTCCGGCCTGGGTCTCTCTACAGTCTCTGGCCTGGGTCTCTCTACAGTCTCCGGCCTGGGTCTCTCTACAGTCTCCAGCCTGGGTCTCTGTACAGTCTCAAGCCTGGGTCTCTGTACAGTCTCCAGCCTGGGTCTCTGTACTGTCTCCGGCCTGGGTCTCTCTACAGTCTCCGGCCTGGGTCTCTCTACAGTCTCCGGCCTGGGTCTCTCTACAGTCTCCGGCCTGGGTCTCTCTACAGTCTCCAGCCTGGGTCTCTCTACAGTCTCCGGCCTGGGTCTCTCTACAGTCTCCAGCCTGGCTCTCTCTCTAGTCTCCGGCCTGGGTCTCTCTAGTCTCCGGCCTGGCTCTCTCTGCAGTGTTCGACCTGGCTCTCTCTACAGTGTCCGACCTGGCTCTCTCTACAGTCTCCGGCCTGGGTCTCTCTACAGTCTTCGGCCTGGGTCTCTCTACAGTCTCCGGCCTGGCTCTCTCTCTAGTCTCCGGCCTGGGTCTCTCTAGTCTCCGGCCTGGCTCTCTCTACAGTGTCCGACCTGGCTCTCTCTACAGTCTCCGGCCTGGGTCTCTCTACTGTCTCCAGCCTGGGTCTCTCTACAGTCTCCAGCCTGGGTCTCTCTACAGTCTCCAGCCTGGGTCTCTCTACAGTCTCCAGCCTGGGTCTCTCTACAGTCTCCAGCCTGGGTCTTTCTACAGTCTCCAGCCTGGGTCTCAGTACAGTCTCCAGCCTGGGTCTCAGTACAGTCTCCAGCCTGGGTCTCTCTACAGTCTCCGGCCTGGGTCTCTCTACAGTCTCCGGCCTGGGTCTCTCTACAGTCTCCGGCCTGGGTCTCTCTACAGTCTCCAGCCTGGCTCTCTCTCTAGTCTCCGGCCTGGGTCTCTCTAGTCTCCGGCCTGGCTCTCTCTGCAGTGTCCGACCTGGCTCTCTCTACAGTGTCCGACCTGGCTCTCTCTACAGTCTCCGGCCTGGGTCTCTCTACAGTCTCCAGCCTGGCTCTCTCTCTAGTCTCCGGCCTGGGTCTCTCTAGTGTCTGGCCTGGCTCTCTCTGCAGTGTCCGACCTGGCTCTCTCTATAGTGTCCGACCTGGCTCTCTCTACAGTCTCCGGCCTGGGTCTCTCATCTTGTAACACTTCTGGGATATTCAAAATAGTCTGCACTTTAGTAATGAAATAGTTATCCATACCCCCCCCCCCCACACACACACACACACACTTATTTTTTTTTTTTACTTTCCTTACTGCCAGATGTAGAGCTGTGCACAGTACCTTATTATCCTGTCACTTGCCACCATACCGTACACTGTCCCTGCTGTGCTGTACCAGTGTGATGTGTTGAGGTTCCCCCCTGGTGGCTGGAAGCGACCACATGTTATGCTGTCCCTACTGTGCTGTTCAAGTGTGCTGTGGTGAGCTCCCCCCGATGGCTGGAAGCCGCCATACGTTATGCTGTTCCTGCTCTGCTGGACGAGTGTGCTGTGATGAGCTTCCCCTGGTGGCCGAAAGCCGCCATACTCTGTCCCTGCTGTGCTGTGGTGAGCTCCCCCTGGTGGTGGGAAGCCGCCATACTGTATGATATTGCTGCTATACTGTATAAGTGTGCTGTGATGAGCTCCCCCTCATGTCCAGAAGCCGCTATACCATACCCTGTCCCTGCTGTGCTGTAGTGAGCTCCCCCTAGTGCTGGGCACTAATAACTATTTTGTAATGTCTGGTTGTAACTTGAAAAAATAAGACCTCCTTCCTATCTCGCCTTCCGCAGATAAGTGATGTCACCTGATCGTCACTTCTGTTACTTAATACTCCTGAGATGAATCTGTGTCAGCAGGAACTGTCAATCACTGGTCACAGTCGGGATTTGTTGAAGACCAGATAACGGGGGACTGAGGGAGGACGTCACACCATGGGCTGTAAGTGAGTAGAGCAGCCATTAATCTAGTACTTAAAGGGATTGTCTGATCCAATTACTAAAATGAAGTTGATGGCATTCTAAACTAATAGATAAAAGTCCCACATCTAGGAGCCAAAGCTGAGAGTGACTACAGAGAGTGAATCCGGAACAGCCGTAACTTGTGCTAATCCCATTGATTGCAATGGAAACCATGTAATACCTCCTTCCACCTGTGGCTACGCTGTAGAGAAATTGCACACTTGCTTCTGACAAGGTTGATCGCTCCGGGATCGGGGATTGTCCGTAGCAGGCGGCTCTGTATAAACCATTGCGGCATGTTTCTGCATTCGGGTCCGGCCACCCATCTGATTCGGCGGCTCCGGGAGTCTTCACAGGTTCTCTTACTTGCCGCGTTTGTTGTCACTCGCATCAAAACCATTATTTTTGTAAAACACCTTAAAGCAGCGTGGTAGTCGTCTGTTTACAGAGTTGTAAATGCTCGGCTGTCACTGCCGCCATCGACTCATTACCGGTGTGTTGCTGCAAAGAGGTTAATCAGAAAAGCTGTAGAAAAAACCCATCTCTGTCTATTTCTATCCTGCTTTCCCAATTTAGCTTGAGCTGACAGGCTAAGCCACACTGGAGCGGAGAATGAGATGCAATATGCAGTAACCATGGTTACCCAAAAAGTAGTTAAGGAGACCTGCGTGGATCAGCAGAAATCCCAGCGAGATGCTGCCGGTTCTGCCTCTTTTCCCTGAAAGCTGGGAGAAGCATGTTGGAAAATGTAATTATTTCCTTCCAATTTCATCCTGTGTCACCTAACGCTTATTTACAGAATTAACCATTCCGGCATGCGTCGCTCCACATCTGTTTGCCGCTTGTGCCAAAAAAACGTTCCCCTTCCTGCTCTCATTACCGAATCACGTGAAGGTGACACATTGTGGGGTTCTCGTCCTTCGAGAGGATTCGGCCCGTAGGACGCCAGCTTACCGGTTCGGCTCGCCGTTACTTTACCAGTTCCGAGCTGGTAAATATTTACGTCTCCAAAAAAATCCAGGTCAACAGCGTGATAATGAGCGAGTCAATAGAAGCCGCTCCGATCGCTGCCAGTTTGTCAACAACTTTGATGTATCAGTGCGAAAGCTGGAAGGAGCCTCCAATCTTTAGCGTAATGCCGAATGGGTTCTGAATACAAACTAAAGGCGGATTGTGGAGGCCGCTGGGAGAGCTGGCAGCGGAGGCGAGGCCGGCCATGGTCAATCTCCAGTATAGGCACAGGCTGCAAATGAGAATATAGGGGGGATTACAGATCACAGAGCAAATTGTATTCAGGGCCGCGGAAATTGCTGGATGTTTCTTACTCTAATGCACAAGTCAAACAGCAGCTTTGCTTAACTCACCGCCCGGTTTTATCTGGTTACATTTAGAATTGAGACAAATGCATTTTGCATGGAATATATTCTCCATGCTCAGAAACACACCGGTTTATTGGAGGGAGACGCCGGACGCAGCCGGACGCAACGTGTAATGAAATGGGAAAGAGAGCGAGGTGGATGGTGAGGGGGGAAACGATGCCCACGGGATCCGCAGAGAACAACAACAATTCTCTATATATAGCTAATGGGAACGTTTCACTGTATTGGGACACGTTGCTAAAATCGATCCATAATTTAAAGGGTAAGACCATTTCTTTATTCAATATTTTATCGCTTCAAAGAATATAAAATAATAAAGAAGCCACTTTGCGTATGAAATGTATGTGCGTTTTATGTATCCAGCTCCTATGCAGAATTATTGTAACACCGGAAAGGTCTCCCACTGGCGACCCATTACTTACCCCACCCCCACCCTTCCCTCCTGCCATGCCTCCACTCTGTGGGCTCTGCTCCCTCCTCTTCCGCCCTTTGTCCTGCTCAGCTGCCATCATCCTCCTGCAGGGCCTGTCATGGCCTATAGGGGTTGGCCACATGCTGTATAAAATATTTAAAGGGCCAACGTGTCATGTCCCTAGTCTCCCCACGTATCCGTCTTAGGAAAATAGTGTGTAGGGAGATCTTTCCCAAATGTTGTGCCTGAGCGTGTTTGGTTCCTAGTGAGGGTTTACTGTTTCTGGTTCCCAATTCTGTCTTCTTCCTCCCGTACTTTACAGATCCTCTTGTTGCCAACCTAGATTGCTGCCCACTTGGACTACTTTCCCTTATCTGTCATCATCCCAGGGCACTATTCTGACTAAAGTGTGTCGCATTCAGACGGCTGACTATGGCCCACTGGCGCCACCACATTAAAGAGACCATGCCTGTGGATCTGATGAAGCGTGTGGAGGCGTGTGAAACAGCTGTCATGCATGTGTATGGCATCTCCCATTTTTACCTGCCAATTTGATGTCTCATAAGAAGAAATAAAGCAAGTCTATGTGATTGTGAGGCCCCACGATTTATTTCTAGTATTGCGACTGTAAATAGACGATCTGCCCAACTCACCGTGAGAGCATCACCATAGGAGACATTATATCTATTGTATACCTAATGCACACACCTATTAGTGGGATTGACCATATACTAAGGTAGTGCCGACTTCTATGCCTTTCTCAACTGTTACCATTGGGCACTTAGATTCCATTTCCAATTTGCTTGTGGCCCTCAATCATGGAGGCCTGTAAGGGCTGAGGTGAGGCGTGATGGAGTGCTATAGCCTTCTGCCATCTCTTGTGTTTCCCAGTAATAGCAGCTTAGCCCTATTGTACATAAATAAAAGAGGCACTGTGTCTGGGAGAACCAAACCGGTAGATCACCATGGTCCCTTTATTGTTGTGAGTGACTGGGGACACAGTGCTCCATCCCATGATGCATACCCTAGTGATACACCATCAATTAATATTTGATGGAAACCCTTCAGGTTATATCACTCCGCCAGCTGGGATGACTCCAATGACTCCTGGCCCGGGGTCAAACCATATTTCTCAACTGAACAAAATGAATCCCTACAATTCTCGCGGCCCATCTATATTTTATGATCATGGAGCTTGTGGTGATTGGAACGGTATCATTTGCAATGTAGGTCAAATCGCTGCGGAGACCTTACAACCATTCACAGATATTTGTCGGATTCTCCTATCTGTAAGACGAGCCGCATTGTAAGAGAAGGAACCAGAATAAAATAGTGGAGAATTACAGTGATATTTCCATATGGCGTGATGGCTGTAATTTTTCATACCCTAGTAACACATTACGGTTGCATCCAGTGATTGTGTGGCGGGACGTTACCTTATTGTGACCATTCCCCACACTCCGTCCTCTCTGCAGGGGCTGCACAATGGCATAGGGTCGTGTGTGAGCTGTTACAGAATTGCAGAATTATCTTGATTTGACCTCAGTGTTTTCTCTAAAAGAAACTAATTTGCAGATGACCTTGTGACACCGAGGTCAAACTATTGACAAACATGGAAATTGTGTTACACTAATCCTGCAAATTGTCGGCTTGTAATCCTGGTCCTGGAGGAGATTTTTTTGTTCCCCTGTAGGAGGTGCAATGGCTGCAGCTGAGTCCTGGCCCTGGCGGGCTGGAGGGCTCGGGGATATGTGACACCTGGAGGTCGTGCGCTTCAGGCTGTGTATGGAGCTGGGAATATCGCCATCTCATAAGGACTATTTTTAGGCATTTATAATTTGCATTCAAAAAATTTCCTCCTACACAGAAACTGCGTAAATCCATCATTTTTATTTTTTTTCTTCTCGAGTCGTATTGGTTTTCGAGATGCAAATTCATTTCAACAACCTTTCTTAAGACCTGAATGTGCCCAATTCTGAAAAATTTCACAGCAACTAGCTCAGTCACTTGATGTAGCAAATTTGATCAAATTAATTTGCAAAATTCAATTTGCCTCGTTCACCCTAGCGAGACTGAGCGACTAGATGTGAATTTGCCACAATGGAATCAAACCTGCTTTATTTATTAGATGTTTGATGGATTTTCTACCTGAGCGCTTAGTTGTCTGTTTAAAGGGATAGTATGAACTCCTGATGCCGGGCAGGGAAGCTGCACGTGTAATGGGCAGAGGAGGCTAAGCGGATTAACATAAGAGTCAGTACTCTGCAGTAACATATAGGTTCACCTCTGATGATCCTACAGGCCGGTAACATACCGCATGTCGGCTGCATTGTCCTCTCTACAACTGTACACAGTCTAATAATGGGCTTGTTGGGAACAAAAATAAAAATTCCCTACTGTCGCAGAATGCTGCCATAGTAAACAGTCTTTGCATGCGGAAAAGCGCATATGTGTCCAGCCTTATCTTTCCTTTAGTTAAGTTAAATGGGCACTCCAGCGGAAATATTTTTCTTTCAAATTAACTGGTTTCAGAAAGTTATACAGATTTGTAGTTTACTTCTATTGATAAATTTCCAGTCTTTCAGTACTTGTCAGCTGCTGTATGTCCTACAGGAAGTGGTGTATTCTCTCCAGTCTGACACAGTGCTCTCTGCTGCCACCTCTGTCCATGTCAGGAACTGTCCAGAACAGGAGAGATTTTCTATGGGGATTTGCTGCTGCTCTGGACAGTTCCTGACATGGACAGAGGTGGCAGCAGAGAGCACTGTGTCAGACTGGAGAGAATACACCACTTCCTGTAGGACATACAGGATTTTTAAATAGAAGTAAGTTACAAATCTATATAACTTTCTGACACCAACTCATTTGAATATTTTTTTTTTCTTGCTGGAGTGTTCCTTTAAGGGATCCAATCCAGCTATTAAACAGGATATCACCGTAAGAACACCCAATAACAAATACTTTCCATAGATAACAATCACTATAAGACACGTGGGCCTACACCGTGACTACACTCGCTCATGTGCAGCGCTGCACTATGGTTTTCTCTGAAAGGGTCTGTAGGGTCTGTCCTGAAGCTACTATTGATTCCAATGTTGATTTCCACTTTGGAGTGGAACCCTATTGAAGCGACATGTCAGCACTTTTTCTGATTGGTTTCGTTTCCTATTGATGTTATTGTTTGAGATGAAACCATGAGGGTTTTTTTAATGCTCATGTGAACATGTCCTTAATCAAGTGTCTGAAGATCATGTTCTTGTGAAAGGCCGATATTCTCGCATCACTGAATACATGGAGATCAGGGAGGTACGGACACATCTGGAACATGAAAGCCTCATAACTCCGGAACGGCCGATCCTCCTGCCCCATTAAACCACATACATAAATAATGTCCGAGGGGACGAAATGCCCAAAGCTGCTTCTTCATTAGCAAATCTAAGTAACAATATATAACAAACGTGGCAAAAGCCGCATTACACAGTATTGGTGAGACCATTTCACAACAGGACGGGGGCCTTGTAACACACCTGATGCTACTTGTTACAGGCCGTGGACTGACTTTATTTCGGGGCCGGGCATTGACAGTGCCCAAAAAGTTCTCCTGACCATCCGGAAGTGAAGTTCTTGACAACCATCAACCTCAACGCAAACAAAACTGCTCCAAACATTGCAGAAACCCGCGTGACCTGTTCCCAGTTCTGGTATATTTATTTCTCTTACATTTATCATTGTGCCACAAATAGGGTGCAAGATTCTTAGCTTTACATCGGCGTACGTCAGCCGCAACCCCCGCTCACCTGACGGCCGGACGGGGAGAGCAATAAGGAGCGGTGGCCTCCTTGTGAGCCTCAGTTATCATGGTTTACGTCTGAGAACATCTACACCTGCTCCGGAGCATGTGCCTCTTAGGGTCCTTTTACACAGACAGATTCATCTGACAGATTTTGGAAGCCAAAGCCAGGAACTGACTATAGACAGGGAACAGGTCATAAAGGAGAGACTGAGATTTCTCCTCTCCTCAAATCCATTCCTGGCTTTGGCTTCAAATATCTGCCAGATGAATCGGTCTGTGTAAAAGGACCCTTAATCCACCCTGTGTATTGGGGGTGGGGCTTGTTTTATGACTGACATAGGAGCTTATGGGTCTTTATAACTATCCCCCCCCCCCCCCCCCCTCCCCAGTGTTTTAGAAATGTAACCAGATCCAAGGTGTAGAAAGTGAGAATCTGACATCCCAGGGTAAATCCCCAGTACGGACCTGTCTCCACATTAGACAGTCCCTTTAAGGGAATAGCAAACAGGACCTGATGATTTTTTCTTATCTTTTTTTTACAGCTAAAATGAGTGTCTGACTTATTAATGTCACATCCTATTCAGAAGCGGGGTCTCCCGGGAAAGACGGGAAGTATCTCCAGTATGTCAGCGAACATAGATCAGCCATCTGCAGAACTCGGGAAATGAATCTCTTCAGTAGAGAACATAAGGAGTCTCCAAGTGCGAGACACTCAGCTAAATGTCAGCACAGTCTAAAGACATGGGAGTTTTGGCTACGTAGCATGTGTCAAAGAAAACCGTAAAAAAGTGACAGCGAAAAGAGCCCGAAGCACAAGATGTGCTGGATACACAAGAACTCCGAATGTTGGCTCTGATTTGGTGGTATCATCTAGACGGCGTTGGACGGCTTCCCATCCTTCCCTTTGTGGTTTGTAAACCTGTTGCGTAACTAAATCGTTTTGATAGCTTTATTTTTATCTTTGTTTAAGCCTATTATAACAGATCCTGATGATGATTATTAGACGGCACGGGCCATTAACTTGTCAAGCAGACAGATCAGTTTCCTTTTTGGCGCCGGCTATTGTCTGACCCCACCGTTCCGGAAACTATTTATATGCGATAAGAGACGATTATAGAAGCTTTGTCCTTGTTCCACGTTGTTAAGAACTAAGAGTAAATTTTGAGAAAGGCGGCATCATAAAAGTTGTAATGAATTCCTTGTATATAGCGCACCGCGTTCCTCGCACTCTTTCTATCTCCCAAATGTTTAAATAATAATGCAAAGATGTCTCGGTTTTTTATTGCTGCGAACCTTACCGGGGACCTATAAATTTATTCTAGTCAGCCGTTTCACGTCCAAGCTCCAGAGGTAATGTACAGGAGAAATTCTATTCTTTTACATGGCAAAGTGAAACCATTTAGAGCCCCCCCCCCCCTGTAGAAAAACTATTGTCCGCCATTGGCTATGTTCACGCTACTTAAAAAGACGTTCGTTATTACTGCATTTTAATGCATTGAACTAAATGTGAAAACAGCTAAACAATGGACGTAGTTTTAAAAAAACTGAAAAACAACAAAAAAAAAAACATCATGGGAACATAGCCACTAGGAGTAAGCATAGTCTAATGGTTCATCGATATTGGTTGACACCCAACAAAGTCCATGGGGCCTGTTCTGTTTAATCAGCAGTGTTATCCAATTCTCCATCTCCATCCGTCTATAATGGTGCTCAAGCAGGTAGTAAAGAAAAGATAAAGTATACACTGAAACCGCTCTATAAGACCACATCCGTGAGAAGACCGTCCCCTCGTCCAGGCTAGATGTTATGTGACAGATTTGGTACTGGTTTTCCCTGTGTTTAGGTTCCTTGCTTAAAAGTGTCCATTCACCTTATACAGCTGTGAACCATCATCTACAATAGCGCGGTATGTGACTGTACTGCCAGGGGTACGGTGGATCAGGCGTGATGAAATCCGGCATGCTTTATCCTTCTTCTCTCTAATATCTGCCGTTATGGGGCGGGGGTGGCGGGAGGTTCATCCGACTTAATGTACATCTAATGTGTATAGGCACCTTAGGAGACACTTTTCACTAAATCAGATCCGAACATAGAAATAAAGGAGACTTAATCTCCGGATTTCCAGACTTGTTCCAGTCTTGCAGCTAACATTTCAAAAGATGCAAACAAGATTTGCTAATGTCTCTTTTCCATCGGAGCTGTACCTAACCTTTACTGTTTGCCACTGTCTCCATCTCCTAGTCCATCATGTTGACGCTCGGGTTCATGTTTTTCATTAGGTAATAACATCTGAGTGCATCCACGCTCTTCCTCTGCATCTGTTACTCTCCTTATCCGCTAAAACTAAGGCTTAACTCAAGATGATTTAATAAAGGTAACATTTAATTCCATAGACAGAGTCAGCATGGTTCCAGGTTTCCTCGCCATCTCTCATCTGCCTTGATAAACAGGCCCGACAATATCTTATTGAAAGAAAAAAAATGGCCAAAAAATTGAAAATGCCATTAAAGTATGAAGTTAAGATGCCGGGTGAATTCCCGAAAGCACAATGACCTCTAAAAGGGACAGTCGGTGCCTCCATTAACCTCTGGCTGTTACACCCAGTACAGTATGTCAGATCCCAATGCCTCCATACAATGAAACAAAGGGTTGTTCTTCACCGTGTTTATGTTGTGTACATTTATTTCACATTCACAGCCAATAGTTGAGATAGCCCATGATGCCAATTCTGTGGTGTACGGCCAGTGATGTTAGTGTTGTGACGCCAGTGCTAGTCCAGCACACAGGTGTGGTGTTGGTACCTGTTTTTTATGTGGCCGGTAGTACTCCCCAAATGGTCGGTGACCTGCCGGGCTGTGGCAACTGACCCAACCGGACTATCGTTACCAACACCCACAGAAAGGGGAAAAATAACCCAAGCTGTGCGGTGCTGTGTGTATAGGTGCTGGTGCGTACGAAGTATGACAGAGTCCCAGTAGTATAAAAATATAACAGCTTTACTGTCAGGCTTTTTACTATTACAGTACACGTTTTCACAAGTAGATAAATCTTTACACACTGGAGGGCCTCTGTGATTGGAGTAGGTGCTTTAGGAGAAGTAAGAGAGGTAGTTCTAGTGGTGCTTGTAGAGTAGAGCATAGAGAAGAGGAGAGGAGTTTTGCAGAGGAGCCTAAGCCAGTGTAGCTATGTACTCTGCCGGAACCTGGAGATATCTTCAATAGTGAAGTGTTATTTGTACTTGTGCAAAGACTTTGGTTTGAAAACCTTCTGACCCTGGTATCTTTGAACCTGTCCCAGTAAGGTAGTACAAGCCCCGGCCGTAGTTATCTGCGTGTAGCTAAGTGTCTGAGGTGTCCCAGTTATCTGTACTGCGCAATAGGATATGTAGGCCTTCTGTACTGGCTGCTTTGTCCTATGTTCATCTGTTGTCAGGATACTGCCCTGCTTTTTGTAGATGTGTTCCTGGCGTGGGTCAGGGTGTTCCTTCGTTACCTCTCCCTTTGTGTGCTTAGCACTGCATAATAGGTGACTTAGGTGACTAGACTTAACTGACTTCTGTCCCTGACTGGGATCCTGGCATAAGCCAAGCCCTGGCTTAACTTCTGCAGGGACTGTTGTCTCTTGTGTCCTTCCTCTCTTAGAATCAGACGAGAACTAACTTGTACTTCCTCCACCAGTGAAACTCCTCCTACAGGGGCCTCTGTATGCCTGCCTGTGAGTGCAGCCAAAGATTGGATGAGCTGTCAGTTCCTGTGGTGACAAGATGTTACAGGAACTAGGAGAAAACCAAGATTGGGTAAATGTAATCACAGCGATAGTTTAGATAGCATGGTCTTGGTGTCAGGTTCACTTTCAAAAAAGATTCCGAGGAATAAAGTACGGGGAGTGTGGTGTCCTACTGCTAGTGTTTTTTCCTGTGCACCTGTGTTTTTTCCTGTCATAAAGCTTTTTCTCTCAGGTATTAAGTTTCCCCATTAGGTGTCAGTATTTCTTATATGCTTTATGTATTATTATTTCTATGCACAGCAAAAGGGTTAATGTTTATGTGTGCCATTTGTTTTGTGCTGACCACAAGGAGGTGCGCTTTCCCACTATCCTATCCTCTTCTGCCTTTCTTCTGCACACGCTCATCCCCACCACTCACAGGCGGGCACACAAAAGGTCCCCTGTAGGAGGCGTTACTGGTGGAGGAAGTGCAGTTCAGTTTCTATCAGGTTCTCAGTGAGAGAGGACGCAAAGCAAACTGTTCCTGCAAAAGCTAAGCCAGGACCCCTGTCTTGTGCCAGGACCCCTGTCTTGTGCCAGGACCCCTGTCTTGTGCCAGGACCCCTGTCTTGTGCCAGGACCCCTGTCTTGTGCCAGGACCCCTGTCTTGTGCCAGGACCCCTGTCTTGTGCCAGGACCCCTGTCTTGTGCCAGGACCCCTGTCTTGTGCCAGGACCCCTGTCTTGTGCCAGGACCCCTGTCTTGTGCCAGGACCCCTGTCTTGTGCCAGGACCCCTGTCTGAGATGACGAGTACGTTCAGTCTAGCTACCAGAGTGAACAGATGCAGCTAAAGCCAACGCCTTTTTCTAAAAACACTACCACTTTCACTATGCAGTGCTAAGCATCAACAAGGGAAAGCCACCAAGGAGCACCCTGATTATTCTCTGTAAAACATGTACTGTACAACTGCAAAACCTTACAGTAAAGTTGTTCTATTTTTATATAAACGCACGGGATTCTCTCTATCTCTACTTGCACCTATACACACACCACCGCACACACCTTGGGTTATTTTTCCCCCTTCTGTAGGTGGCCGACAATCTGGATGGGTCCGTTTTCCACTCCAGGTTGTCCTGACAAGAGCCCAAGGGACCAATCACAACGCGGCAGGTTACTGACCATTTGGGAACACAGCCAGCCATACACAAACAAGCAGGTACCAACAACACACCTGTGTGCTGGACTAGCACTGGCGTCATGACACTAACATCGCTGGCCGAGCTGACATCCACCAGTACATCACCACAGGAGGGTAAAAGGGAAGATACTCAACATGGCAGTATGATAGGCTAAGCTAAAAAGATGCATGTCTAGGGCCCTCCCAAAACTGGGGAAGTTGAGAATTAGAGGGGATTTCCATTTTACACTTATGGCCTAACCATAGGCTAGAACACCAATATTTTATTGGGGGGGGGGGGGGGGGTTGCAGGAGCTGTGAACCAGCACTTCCACTATGCAATGACCAGAGGCAGCTGCTTCCAGCCCCCAGCCCCATTCATTACTGAGTTGTCCATTTTGATGTAGACCCCCTCTCCAGGTGGGAACTGATGTAGAACCTTCCGTCAGTCACTGCCCCCCCCCCCAGCTGCACTCCCCTATATTTCTATATACTCCTCTGCTGCTACCCTAATGTCAGCCATGATACCCTAATACCCTAACGTTAGCAATGATACCCTAATATCCTAGAAACTTAGACTAGACAGGTCGAGGATCCACCAGATTTTTAACAGATGCTTAGATACTGTCTAGTGTAAGTCTGCACCATGTATAAGTTGGTACATTTGGCACTTATTAGCCACTGGAATAAGTAACACGTGTGATGTTTGGTTCCAGGAATGTATGAAAAGACTGACAGAATGCAAAATATAATAACACGTTTACAGCTGCACTGACAAATAAAGCCTAAAATCAATGAGTCAATGTTGTTACTACAGCCGGGATAATAGACGACACAAAGTTATGCACATTCGGAGATTTTCTATGGACTGTCATACCGCTCTCCGCCTGCAGATGTCACTGTTGCTCTGGCCATATCACTATGTAAGTTACAGTCCATTACAACGGCCTCATATTTCATGTGGCGATATGTCACATCATTATTGAAAATGTGTTTGCACAAGAACTGCCCTTTAACAATGGAGGAAGAAAAAAAAGTGTATACAAGATATCTGGAAAAATCCCTTAAAATGCGGATTGGGATAATTAGTATTAGTACATTATGTACAGAAATAGGACAAGCTATTCCTACAAGCCTCGGGTCCCCATGCAGCAACCTATGCCCCAGGCTGCACAAAGACTTGTTTATACAATTATAGTGAGGATAGTCAGGAAGTGTCCGAGGCCGATGACCCTGAGATGGTTTACAATCCAGCAACAGCAGCTCCGCATCTGCCTTAAAGAAAGATCAATAACTCCTTGGCTATAAAAGCCTCCGGATTGATAGCATGTGGAACATATACATATAACATTGGCAATGGAAAATTCTGGATGAAACTAATAAACATCAAGATTCAACTTCTAAAACTTGACAACAATTGTGCGGTTTACTGCTAAGGTGATGTATAGCGTCAGCGAGTAACTGTAAAGCATGCGGTAATGTTCCTGGAGGACGGTGAAACGGTCAGAATTAGACATAAACCACAGTATAATAACACGGCTGTCCTGGAGATAACGCTTATGTGTATTGTCACATAGCTTATATAGCATACGAGCAGTAATGATGGCTCTGATGGGTTCTATGTATTCACAATGCTCCATTCACCAGCCGACCCTATATAACTATACTGTATCACTGCACTACATAACTATACTATATCACTGCACTACATAACTACACTAAATAACTATACTATATCACTGCACTACATAACTATACTATATCACTGCTCTACATAACTACACCATATAACTATACTATATCACTGCACTACATAACTACACCATATAACTATACTATATCACTGCACTACATAACTACACCATATAACTATACTATATCACTGCACTACATAACTATACTATATCACTGCACTACATAACTATACTATATAACTATACTATATCACTGCACTACATAACTATACTATATAACTATACTATATCACTGCTCTACATAACTACACTACATAACTATACTATATCACTGCACTACATAACTATACTATATAACTATACTATATCACTGCACTACATAACTATACTATATCACTGCTCTACATAACTACACTACATAACTATACTATATCACTGCACTACATAACTATACTATATAACTATACTATATCACTGCACTACATAACTATACTATATAACTATACTATATCACTGCACTACATAACTATACTATATCACTGCTCTACATAACTACACTACATAACTATACTATATCACTGCTCTACATAACTACACTACATAACTATACTATATCACTGCTCTACATAAGTACACTACATAACTATACTATATCACTGCTCTACATAACTATACTATATAACTGTACTATATCACTGCACTACATAACTATACTATATCACTGCTCTACATAACTACACTACATAACTATACTATATCACTGCTCTACATAACTACACTACATAACTATACTGTATCACTGCACTACATAACTATACTATATAACTATACTATATCACTGCACTACATAACTATACTATATCACTGCACTACATAACTACACTACATAACTATACTGTATCACTGCACTACATAACTATACTATATCACTGCACTACATAACTATATTATATCACTGCACTACATAACTATACTATATCACTGCACTACATAACTACACTACATAACTATACTATATCACTGCACTAAATAACTATACTATATCACTGCACTACATAACTACACTACATAACTATACTATATCACTGCACTACATAACTATACTATATCACTGCTCTACATAACTACACTACATAACTATACTATATCACTGCACTACATAACTATACTATATAACTATATTATATCACTGCACTACATAACTATACTATTTCACTGCACTACATAACTATACTATATCACTGCACTACATAACTATACTATATCACTGCACTACATAACTATACTATATCACTGCACTACATAACTACACTACATAACTATACTATATCACTGCACTACATAACTATACTATATCACTGCTCTACATAACTACACTATATAACTTTACTATATCACTGCACCACATAACTACACTACGAAACTATACTATATCACTGTATTACATAACTATGCTATAGGACTACACTACACAACTACACTATAGAACTATACTAGGTCACTGTATTACATGACTACACTATAGAACTATAATTTATAACTATACTTTATAACTGCACTACATAACTGCATTATAGAACTACACTATATTACTGTACTACATAACTACACTATAGAACTACACTATATCACTTCACTACAGAACTACACTGCAGAACTATACTACAGAACACACAGTTTCAGATGTGTCCATCCTCACCTTTCCTTTAGATAAGTTAAGGCGAGGAATTTTTAATGACAGCCTTCCATCATAATATCCCAACATCTCTCAGTGTCTCCTTTATAGCCAGTGTCTCCTATATTACACAGCCTGTATTGCTCTGTAAACAAGCATCAATGATCGGCAATCTTTACAGAACTGCAAAACTGTCTTCAATCTTAGTGTTTTGGGAAATGTCCCATTAAAAAGGGAAAGATGACCCCAATCGTTTTATACATTTCCATACACAACTAGTAAGACAACAGATGTGAACCAGACTGCAACAAACACGTCTATCTGCATCCCATACTGTAATACCAAGAGGAGAACATGGATAATGGGCAACATTTATTATACTACAAAACCAAACAAAGTCCTCAGATGAGTCTCTCCTCACAACATAAAAAGTTGCACTAACAAATTGCTACCACCGTATTTTATATTATTAGTTTTGTTGTTTTCTGTAAATTTGTACGTATACCATATTTTTACATCCTTCTGGATTCTCATGGGACGCATCAATAGGAATGGAAGAGCCACAACACATTACAGAAACAGATTTGACTAAATCACATGCACAAGTTTCAGAACAAAACCATATGGTGTCTGCACAGCAACTGACCTGCAGTAATGGCGAGAAATCTGGAGAATGTTCACTTATGGGGAGGATCTGCTGGAGATTTTCTCACAGAATACAATGGGGAATCAAAACACACTATACATGTGCAAAGAGGTTTTATTGTTGAGACTTCTGCTCTGTAATGAAGGGGTCACAGTTCTGGTCTAGTAGTATGTACCAACTATAGCGCTTCTGGTGCCCCTGTCTGCAGGTATCCAAGGTGGATTATACAAGGAGCCGTGCTGCAATTCCTCAGCCATCCATTTCTTGTATAGCGGTTTCTTCGGCCATCCAGTTCCTGTACAGCGGTTCCCTTGACCCTCCAGTTCCTGCACAGCGGTTCCCTCGACCCTCCAGTTCCTGCAGAGCAGTTCCTTCAACCATCCAGTTCCTGTACAGCGGTTTCCTCGGCCCTCCAGTTCCTGCAGAGCGGTTTCTTCGGCTCTCCAGTTCCTGCACAGCGGTTTTCTAGACCATCCAGTTCCTGCACAGCGGTTTCCTCGGCCCTCCAGTTCCTGCACAGCGGTTCCCTCGGCCCTCCAGTTCCTGCAGAGCGGTTCCTTCAACCATCCAGTTCCTGTACAGCGGTTTCCCCGGCCATCCAGTTCCTGCACAGCAGCTTACTTGGCCATCCAGTTCCTGCACAGCGGTTTCCTCGGCCCTCCAGTTCCTGTACAGCGGTTTCCTCGGCCCTCCAGTTCCTGCACAGCGGTTTCCCCGGCCATCCAGTTCCTGCACAGCGGTTTCCTCGGCCCTCCAGTTCCTGCACAGCGGTTTCCTTCGACCATCCAGTTCCTGCACAGCGGTTTCCTTCGACCATCCAGTTCCTGCACAGCGGTTTCCTTCGACCATCCAGTTCCTGCACAGCGGTTTCCTCGGCCCTCCAGTTCCTGCACAGCGGTTTCCTCGGCCATCCAGTTCCTGCACAGCGGTTTCCTCGGCCCTCCAGTTCCTGCACAGCGGTTTCCTCGGCCCTCGAGTTCCTGCACAGCGGTTTCCTCGGCCATCCAGTTCCTGCACAGCAGTTTCCTTCGACCATCCAGTTCCTGCACAGCGGTTTCCTCGGCCCTCCAGTTCCTGCACAGCGGTTTCCTCGGCCCTCCAGTTCCTGCACAGCGGTTTCCTCGGCCATCCAGTTCCTGCACAGCGGTTTCCTTCGACCATCCAGTTCCTGCACAGCGGTTTCCTTCGACCATCCAGTTCCTGCACAGCGGTTTCCTTCGACCATCCAGTTCCTGCACAGCGGTTTCCTCGGCCCTCCAGTTCCTGCACAGCGGTTTCCTCGGCCATCCAGTTCCTGCACAGCGGTTTCCTCGGCCCTCCAGTTCCTGCACAGCGGTTTCCTCGGCCCTCGAGTTCCTGCACAGCGGTTTCCTCGGCCATCCAGTTCCTGCAGAGCGGTTCCTTCAACCATCCAGTTCCCGCACAGCGGTTTCCTCGGCCATCCAGTTCCTGCACAGCGGTTTCCTCGGCCCTCCAGTTCCTGCACAGCGGTTTCCTCGGCCCTCGAGTTCCTGCACAGCGGTTTCCTCGGCCCTCGAGTTCCTGCACAGCGGTTTCCTCGGCCATCCAGTTCCTGCACAGCGGTTTCCTCGGCCATCCAGTTCCTGCACAGCGGTTTCCTCGGCCATCCAGTTCCTGCACAGCAGTTTCCTTCGACCATCCAGTTCCTGCACAGCGGTTTCCTCGGCCCTCCAGTTCCCGCACAGCAGCTTCCTCGGCCATCCAGGGATGCAGTGGTACATTGACCCCTTTGATCTCAGGATTGACAGGGGCCACAGGAGTAAGACCCTCACTCATCATAAAGTGATAGCATAGTCCAAGAAGTCAATCCCCCTTTATATCTTGCTTATAAGAAGAATGTCTACCTGCTTTTTCTGATCCCCCAAAGAGAAAGCACTGCTTCACCCTCATCTTTCATAGCGATTAAAGGTACATGTGGTAAGTGCAGGGAGGATGGAGGAATTCTGGGCCAGCGAGTGTCGTACATGCATAGTAATAAAGCAAATCTAATGACTTTTTAATGAACCATGTCCTGCTCTATGTACACTTCAGATTGAGCTATGACTCCCACCTCTCGGCTCCATTTAGAGGTTCCTATGGCCGGGCATCCCTCCATTCGCTGTCTCTTTGATATCTGTATTATATTCCAATCTCCCACATGTTCTGATGTAAGAATAATTCTACTGTAAATTACCATATACACAATTAACTGATCTGAGATACTAAAAGCTCAGAGGACCCAAATCACTAAGACTCAACTGAAGTCTCAGGGACCGTAACAGAATGAATACATTAACAATAATCATTGCGTCCCCATGGCAACAAGATATTAATGAGTAGAAAAAATAATTAGTGATATCTCAACTACTAAAGTTTAAGACAGATAAGAGAGTCAGAGAGGTGCAAACAGCTGTTCCCCGGTCTCCATGCTGCCAAAGCGGAAGCGGCCTATAAGGGGGCATAAAACCCCAAACAAATATATAATCTGAACATAGAGACAACAGGGTGAGGACCAGCAGCACAGGGGTACATCTCCTCGCATCACAGAGACCTTTTATAATATGGAAACAATAGTAAAAGTAACTCTTAGGAGATAATAAATAAACTGATCAAAGAATAAATGCAGAATAAATCACTGATCATAAAAGAAATGCAGAATAAATCACTGATCATAGAATAAATGCAGAAGAAATCTACTGATCATAGAATAAATGCAGAAGAAATCTACTGATCATAGAAGAAATGTAGAAGAAATTACTGATCATAGAAGAAATGTAGAATAAATCTACTGATCATAGAAGAAATGCAGAAGAAATCACTGATAATAGAAGAAATGCAGAATAAATCTACTGATCATAGAAGAAATGCAGAAGAAATCACTGATAATAGAAGAAATGTAGAATAAATCACTGATCATAAAAGAAATGCAGAATAAATCTACTGATCATAGAAGAAATGCAGAAGAAATCACTGATAATAGAAGAAATGCAGAATAAATCTACTGATAATAGAAGAAATGCAGAATAAATCTACTGATCATAGAAGAAATGCTGAAGAATTCACTGATAATAGAAGAAATGCAAAATAAATCTACTGATCATAGAAGAAATGCTGAAGAATTCACTGATAATAGAAGAAATGCAGAATAAATCACTGATAATAAAAGAAATGCTGAAGAAATCACTGATCATAGAAGAAATGCTGAAGAATTCACTGATCATAGAAGAAATGCAGAATAAATCACTGATCATAGAAGAAATGCAGAATAAATCTACTGATCATAGAAGAAATGCAGAATAAATCTACTGATCATAGAAGAAATGCAGAAGAAATCACTGATCATAGAATAAATGCAGAATAAATCATCGATCATAGAAGAAATGCAGAATAAATCTACTGATCATAGAAGAAATGCAGAAGAAATCTACTGATCATAGAAGAAATGCAGAAGAAATTACTGATCATAGAAGAAATGCAGAATAAATCTACTGATCATAGAAGAAATGCAGAAGAAATCTACTGATCATAGAAGAAATGCAGAATAAATCTACTGATCATAGAAGAAATGCAGAAGAAATCTACTGATCATAGAATAAATGCAGAAGAAATCACTGATCATAGAATAAATGCAGAATAAATCTACTGATCATAGAAGAAATGCAGAAGAAATCTACTGATCATAGAATAAATGCAGAAGAAATCACTGATCATAGAATAAATGCAGAAGAAATCTACTGATCATAGAAGAAATGTAGAAGAAATTACTGATTATAGAAGAAATGTAGAATAAATCTACTGATCATAGAAGAAATGCAGAAGAAATCACTGATAATAGAAGAAATGCAGAATAAATCTACTGATCATAGAAGAAATGCAGAAGAAATCACTGATAATAGAAGAAATGTAGAATAAATCACTGATCATAAAAGAAATGCAGAATAAATCTACTGATCATAGAAGAAATGCAGAAGAAATCACTGATAATAGAAGAAATGCAGAATAAATCTACTGATCATAGAAGAAATGCAGAATAAATCTACTGATCAAAGAATAAATGCAGAAGAAATTACTGATCATAGAAGAAATGCAAAATAAATCTACTGATCATAGAAGAAATGCTGAAGAATTCACTGATAATAGAAGAAATGCAGAATAAATCACTGATAATAAAAGAAATGCTGAAGAAATCACTGATCATAGAAGAAATGCTGAAGAATTCACTGATCATAGAAGAAATGCAGAATAAATCACTGATCATAGAAGAAATGCAGAATAAATCTACTGATCATAGAAGAAATGCAGAATAAATCTACTGATCATAGAAGAAATGCAGAAGAAATCACTGATCATAGAATAAATGCAGAATAAATCATCGATCATAGAAGAAATGCAGAAGAAATCTACTGATCATAGAAGAAATGCAGAAGAAATCTACTGATCATAGAAGAAATGTAGAAGAAATTACTGATCATAGAAGAAATGCAGAATAAATCTACTGATCATAGAAGAAATGCAGAAGAAATTACTGATCATAGAAGAAATGCAGAATAAATCTACTGATCATAGAAGAAATGCAGAAGAAATCTACTGATCATAGAATAAATGCAGAAGAAATCACTGATCATAGAATAAATGCAGAATAAATCTACTGATCATAGAAGAAATGCAGAAGAAATCTACTGATCATAGAATAAATGCAGAAGAAATCACTGATCATAGAATAAATGCAGAAGAAATCTACTGATCATAGAAGAAATGTAGAAGAAATTACTGATTATAGAAGAAATGTAGAATAAATCTACTGATCATAGAAGAAATGCAGAAGAAATCACTGATAATAGAAGAAATGCAGAATAAATCTACTGATCATAGAAGAAATGCAGAAGAAATCACTGATAATAGAAGAAATGTAGAATAAATCACTGATCATAGAAGAAATGCAGAATAAATCTACTGATCATAGAAGAAATGCAGAAGAAATCACTGATCATAGAAGAAATGCAGAATAAATCTACTGATCATAGAAGAAATGCAGAATAAATCTACTGATCATAGAATAAATGCAGAAGAAATTACTGATCATAGAAGAAATGCAGAATAAATCTACTGATCATAGAAGAAATGCTGAAGAATTCACTGATAATAGAAGAAATGCAGAATAAATCACTGATAATAAAAGAAATGCTGAAGAAATCACTGATCATAGAAGAAATGCTGAAGAATTCACTGATAATAGAAGAAATGCAGAATAAATCACTGATAATAAAAGAAATGCTGAAGAAATCACTGATCATAGAAGAAATGCTGAAGAATTCACTGATCATAGAAGAAATGCAGAATAAATCACTGATCATAGAAGAAATGCAGAATAAATCTACTGATCAAAGAATAAATGCAGAAGAAATTACTGATCATAGAAGAAATGCAAAATAAATCTACTGATCATAGAAGAAATGCTGAAGAATTCACTGATAATAGAAGAAATGCAGAATAAATCACTGATAATAAAAGAAATGCTGAAGAAATCACTGATCATAGAAGAAATGCTGAAGAATTCACTGATAATAGAAGAAATGCAGAATAAATCACTGATAATAAAAGAAATGCTGAAGAAATCACTGATCATAGAAGAAATGCTGAAGAATTCACTGATCATAGAAGAAATGCAGAATAAATCACTGATCATAGAAGAAATGCAGAATAAATCTACTGATCATAGAAGAAATGCAGAATAAATCTACTGATCATAGAAGAAATGCAGAAGAAATCACTGATCATAGAATAAATGCAGAATAAATCACCGATCATAGAAGAAATGCAGAAGAAATCACTGATCATAGAATAAATGCAGAATAAATCACCGATCATAGAAGAAATGCAGAAGAAATCACTGATCATAGAATAAATGCAGAATAAATCACCGATCATAGAAGAAATGCAGAAGAAATCACTGATCATAGAATAAATGCAGAATAAATCACCGATCATAGAAGAAATGCAGAAGAAATCTACTGATCATAGAAGAAATGCAGAAGAAATCTACTGATCATAGAAGAAATGTAGAAGAAATTACTGATCATAGAAGAAATGCAGAATAAATCTACTGATCATAGAAGAAATGCAGAAGAAATCACTGATCATAGAAGAAATGCAGAAGAAATCACTGATCATAGAAGAAATGCAGAAGAAATCACTGATCATAGAAGAAATGCAGAATAAATCACTGATCATAGAAGAAATGCAGAAGAAATCACTAATCATAGAAGAAATGCAGAAGAAATCACTGATCATAGAAGAAATGCAGAATAAATCTACTGATCATAGAAGAAATGCAGAAGAAATCACTGATCATAGAAGAAATTCGTACAAATATCCCACGAATATTCGATAAATATTCGATAAGCGTTCAAATCCCCCAGCTTCCGCTTTTACCCTCCAAATGGTCAAATAGATGTTTTTCACTAATCGAATACTTGTTCCCATAGACTTTACTGGGATCAAATATTTGATCGAATATTCGCGGGATATTCGTACGAATATCGAATATTCGAATATCTCACTATTCGCTCATCACTAATAGACAATAGTCAGAGAACGGCCATCTATAAGCTTTTCGGCATCTGTAACTCTGTATATATATATATATATATATATATATATATATATATATATATATAACTCATAGAGGGAAACAGGGAGACAACACCATCTGTATTCATATATCTCATGGGGGAAACAGGGAAACAACACTATCTGTACTTATATAACTCATATAGGAAAACAGGGAGACAACACTATATGTATTTATATAATTCATAGGGGGAAACAGGGAGACAACACTATCTGTATTTATATATTGTATCTCATGGGGGAAACAGGGAGACAACACTATCTGTATTTATATATTGTATCTCATGGGGGAAACAGGGAGACAACACTATCTGTATTTATATAACTGATAGGGAGAAACAGGGAGACAATACTTTATGCATATATATATATATATATATATATATATAACTCATAGGAGGAAACAGGCAGACAACACTATCTGTATTTATATAACTGATAGGGAGAAACAGGGAGACAATACTTTATGCATATATATATATATATATATATATATATATATATATATATATATATATATAACTCATAGGAGGAAACAGGCAGACAACACTATCTGTATTTATATAACACATAGAGGGAAACAAGGAGACAACACTATCTGTATTTATATAACACATAGAGGGAAACAAGGAGACAACACTATCTGTATTTATATAACACAGAGGGAAACAAGGAGACAACACTATCTGTATTTATATAACTGATAACTGATGATAGGGAGAAACAGGGAGACAATACTATATATATATATATATATATATATATATATATATATATATATATATATATATAACTCATAGACGGAAACAGGAAGACAACACTATCTGTATTTACAGTATATAACTCATAGAGGCAAACAGAGAGACAACACCATCTGTATTTGTATAACTTATAGAGGGAAACAGGGGCAGTACTATCTGTATCTATATGATGTACTGCTACCGCCACATATTACTGAGTATACAGCTCTAGTATGGAGCCCACTCTCCTTATATCCTTACACATAATTGTACACAACAATCTTGATCCGCATAGAGTTCATATACGATTTCTGTATGAATGATAGTAAATCCGTCAGGCGGTGCCCCTCCTACTGAGCGCTACCACTTTAAAAAAAACTGGAGAAAATGCTGAAGATGTTCCCATGAAGTGACTCCTTGTTTGCCTAATTTAATAACTCTCCTTCCTCTATAGCTAAATGCAGAGTCTTTCTATCGTATTTTTCTCGTTTCTTCCATTGCGGAGAATGGTTCTTGGCTGGGAACCTGTGTGTCTTAGAAGGTTTATGGCGTGTGATACATTAGTCAGTGAAGTATAGATTGACTATTCTGTTTTCCGAGGTCCCTCCTGGTTTTTAACACTGGAAGTATTAAAATGGAAATTTTCTGGGAGTGTAATTTGGGTGGATTCACTCTTGACATGCTTGAATTAGCAGGACTAGATGGATTAGAGATTTAGAAGTGCTTTGTTGCATATTTTTTATCCAGAGGACATTGAATGTTTTTATGTACTGAGGAAATGTTATGTCAGAGTCGTATCAAGATGCCCAGAAATTTTTTTAATATAGAAAAAAAAATCTTATAGAGGAAAGAAAAACCAGTTTCCTGAGAAAAGGAGCCAGAAGTAGGTCAGTCTAATCATTTAAGGTAGAAACTCACCTTTGTGGAAATGTGTAGGGAATAAGGAAACGGAGAGGTTTTATTTACTGCTGATGTTCTCGCCGTCCTCTGGGACTCCGAGTATATGGTATAATGGGAGGACGCAATAAAAAATACACAATAATGCCCCTATCTGCCCTACATTAAGGGGGAACTCAAGAAAATCTTCACTTTCATCAAGGGTGAGTACGTTATAGAGGGAACCTACAGTATGTGGCCGGTGAGAGGTAGTCCAGCCAAGTACAGTACACACCATAGAGAGAACCTAGGTGACCGGTGTGAGGTAGTACAGCCAAGTATGGTACACACCAGAGAGAGAACCTAGATGACCGGTGTGAGGTAGTCCAGCCAAGTATGGTACACACCATAGAGGGAACCTATGTGGCCGGTGTGAGGTAGTCCAGCCAAGTACAGTACACACCATAGAGAGAACCTAGGTGACCAGTGTGAGGTAGTCCAGCCAAGTATGGTACACACCAGAGAGAGAACCTAGATGACCGGTGTGAGGTAGTACAGCCAAGTATGGTACACACCATAGAGGGAACCTAGGTGACCGGTGTGAGGTAGTCCAGCCAAGTATGGTACACACCAGAGAGAGAACCTAGATGACCGGTGTGAGGTAGTCCAGCCAAGTATGGTACACACCAGAGAGAGAACCTAGGTGACCGGTGAGAGGTAGTCCAGCCAAGTATGGTACACACCATAGAGGGAACCTATATGGCCGGTGTGAGGTAGTCCAGCCAAGTACGGTACACACCATAGAGGGAACCTATGTGGCTGGTGAGAGGTAGTCCAGCCAAGTATAGAACACAACATAGAGGGAACCTATGTGGCCGGTAAGAGGTAGTCCAGCCAAGTATGGTACACACCATAGAGGGAACCTATGTGGCCGGTGTGAGGTAGTCCAGCCAAGTACGGTACACACCATAGAGGGAACCTATGTGGCCAGTGAGAGGTAGTCCAGCCAAGTACGGTACACACCATAGAGGGAACCTATGTGGCCGGTGTGAGGTAGTCCAGCCAAGTACGGTACACACCATAGAGGGAACCTATGTGGCTGGTGAGAGGTAGTCCAGCCAAGTACGGTACACAACAGAGAGGGAACCTATGTGGCCGGTGTGAGGTAGTCCAGCCAAGTATGGTACACACCAGAGAGAGAACCTAGATGACCGGGGTGAGGTAGTCCAGCCAAGTATGGTACACACCAGAGAGAGAACCTATGTGGCCGGTGAGAGGTAGTCCAGCCAAGTATGGTACACACCATAGAGGGAACCTATATGGCCGGTGTGAGGTAGTCCAGCCAAGTACGGTACACACCATAGAGGGAACCTATGTGGCTGGTGAGAGGTAGTCCAGCCAAGTATAGAACACAACATAGAGGGAACCTATGTGGCCGGTAAGAGGTAGTCCAGCCAAGTATGGTACACACCATAGAGGGAACCTATGTGGCCGGTGTGAGGTAGTCCAGCCAAGTACAGTACACACCATAGAGGGAACCTATGTGGCCAGTGAGAGGTAGTCCAGCCAAGTACGGTACACACCATAGAGGGAACCTATGTGGCCGGTGTGAGGTAGTCCAGCCAAGTACGGTACACACCATAGAGGGAACCTATGTGGCTGGTGAGAGGTAGTCCAGCCAAGTATAGAACACAACATAGAGGGAACCTATGTGGCCGGTGTGAGGTAGTCCAGCCAAGTATGGTACACACCATAGAGGGAACCTATGTGGCCGGTGTGAGGTAGTCCAGCCAAGTATGGTACACACCATAGAGGGAACCTATGTGGCTGGTGAGAGGTAGTCCAGCCAAGTACGGTACACACCATAGAGGGAACCTATGTGGCCGGTAAGAGGTAGTCTAGCCAAGTACGGTACACATCAGAGAGGGAACCTATGTGGCCGGTGTGAGGTAGTCCAGCCAAGTACGGTACACACCATAGAGGGAACCTATGTGGCCGGTGAGAGGTAGTCCAGCCAAGTACGGTACACACCATAGAGGGAACCTATGTGGCCGGTAAGAGGTAGTCCAGCCAAGTACGGTACACACCATAGAGGGAACCTATGTGGCCGGTGAGAGGTAGTCCAGCCAAGTACGGTACACACCATAGAGGGAACCTATGTGGCCGGTAAGAGGTAGTCCAGCCAAGTATGGTACACACCATAGAGGGAACCTATGTGGCCGGTAAGAGGTAGTCCAGCCAAGTATGGTACACATCAGAGAGGGAACCTATGTGGCCGGTGAGAGGTAGTCCAGCCAAGTACGATACACACCATAGAGGGAACCTATGTGGCCGGTAAGAGTCCAGCCAAGTACGGTACACACCATCGAGGGAACCTATGTGGCCGGTGTGAGGTAGTCCAGCCAAGTATGGTACACACCATAGAGGGAACCTATGTGGCCGGTAAGAGGTAGTCCAGCCAAGTACGGTACACATCAGAGAGGGAACCTATGTGGCCGGTGTGAGGTAGTCCAGCCAAGTACGGTACACACCAGAGAGAGAACCTAGGTGACCGGTGTGAGGTAGTCCAGCCAAGTACGTTACACAACAGAGAGGGAACCTATGTGGCCGGTAAGAGTCCACCTGGCTGTATCACCTAGATTATCATCACACATAGTCTCCTTTATGGTGATATAACTACAGTTTCGCAGAAGTGGGTCGGAGAGTAGTCACGTTGCTGCAGATCCTACAATGTTGAGCATATAGGGTATTATAATAATCTTGGGAACATACAGTAGTAGTAGACGTAGGGTGTAGAGATGGAGGCAGGTGTGGAGCGATGGCGGACAACGCCCGGCAATTACACTGACAATTCCTCCATGACTCTCAGCTTCTTCAGTGTAATGGTACAAGGTTCTTCATGATGTGATACAGCTCAGTAGATGACTTCCAGAATATAGAGTATACATATATACCCGACTACAGCTGGGCTACTCCTAGCTATTATCTTGTAGGGTGACCTAGCTTTTTTAGTCAGACAGATAAGGGTTAAGGTTATAGACTCTGTTCTACCTCTCCTCCAGGGGTGCACAGGCTTCTCTGCCTCTTCCATTCCATGGGGCGCACATCTTTGGTAGCCAAACTTGCCGCTCTTAAAGGGGCAGTGTCACACAGAAAACCAGGTCTATAGTGATGTTTTAAAACATATGCTAAATATACAAGATTTAATAAAATGTATTGTTTGAGAGCAGTAGACTCTCTAATCCCCCACGTGCCGCTTAGTTTCATAACCTGTTGCCCTTGGTTACGGCCCCTCAGGTGTCCACTATTTTGGGTCACACATGCTCAGTTCTATCACAGTCACATGGTCTGTCCCGGCAGTTGGTTCTTATTTCACATACAGGAAGGGGGATTGTGGGAAAGTGTCTGCACTGTTGCCTGGTAACCACAGGTTCAGAGTTCAGAGAGGTAACCAGGAAGTGCTGAGATACATGGGGAAGTAAAATGGTCCCGTGATGTCAGCGATCTCACTGTAGACGGCACATTTATAGTTTTACATAACTGATTTTACCTTCTTTGTGACGTGATCCCTCGGATTTGACCTTGTCAGAAGCGTTATTGTTCCTGGCTGTAACGTTGTATTCTCCCCGACTTATCACCGCTGCCCAGATACAGATCCCTGGCTCTTCTCACCAGTATACGGCAGATAAGTCTGGAGACTAGAAAGGACTAACACCCTGGGCCCCTGTACTGGTCACTGGACCCGTCTGCCCCAAGGCTTGGCGCCAGCTGCCATGACCTCTACACACCACTATTCTGCCGAACGCTGCCCGCGGCTAAGCTCCTCCCAGATGGCGGGTGATTGGGCGATGACAGGAGATTTAGCCTTTTCTCAAACTTTTTTGACCATATGTGAAATGTCCGTAACACAATATATTATCTATGGAGGATACTAAACTATAATGTCTGGCTATACAATGGTGAGTACGCCAGCACACGGCTCTCCGCATGCACCCGGGGGCGGAGGATCCCTTTACTGTACCAGGAAGGAGGATTAGAGAGACTGCAGATACTGCTGGATAACTGAGGGGGACACATTGTACCTCATATATACCCATCTGTCCTCCCAGAACATAAAACAATGTGTTTCTTCTGTCTGGGTGTTGTACTCATTGGTGACCCCCATAATCCTGCTCCCCCTCCCATCCGTCTCATTGGTTACAGAGCACTGTAGCACCCCCATAGATGATGAGACCCCCTATTACATCCTGCTCCCCCTCCCATCCCTTCTGTCTCATTGGTGACAGAGCACTGTAGCACCCCCATAGATGATGAGACCCCCTATAACATCCTGCTCCCCCTCCCATCCCTTCTGTCTCATTGGTGACAGTGGACTGTAGCACCCCCCTAGATGATGAGACCCCCTATAACATCCTGCTCCCCCTCCCATCCCTTCTGTCTCATTGGTGACAGTGGACTGTAGCACCCCCATAGATGATGAGACCCCCTATAACATCCTGCTCCCCCTCCCATCCCTTCTGTCTCATTGGTGACAGTGGACTGTAGCACCCCCATAGATGATGAGACCCCCTATTACATCCTGCTCCCCCTCCCATCCCTCCTGTCTCATTGGTGGCAGAGCACTGTAGCACCCCCATAAACGATGAGACCCCCTATAACATCCTGCTCCCCCTCCCATCCCTTCTGTCTCATTGGTGACAGAGCACTGTAGCACCCCCATAGATGATGAGACCCCCTATAACATCCTGCTCCCCCTCCCATCCCTTCTGTCTCATTGGTGACAGTGGACTGTAGCACCCCCATAGATGATGAGACCCCCTATTACAACCTGCTCCCCCTCCCATCCCTCCTGTCTCATTGGTGGCAGAGCACTGTAGCACCCCCATAGATGATGAGACCCGCTATAACATCCTGCTCCCCCTCCCATCCCTTCTATCCCGGTGCTGTACTCATTGGTGACAGAGCACTGTAGCACCCCCATAGATGATGAGACCCCCTATAACATCCTGCTCCCCCTCCCATCCCTTCTGTCTCATTGGTGACAGCGGACTGTAGCACCCCCATAGATGATGAGACCCCCCCATAATCCTGCTCCCCCTACCATCCCTTCTGTCTCATTGGTGACAGTGGACTGTAGCACCCCCATAGATGATGAGACCCCCTATAACATCCTGCTCCCCCTCCCATCCCTTCTATCCCGGTGCTGTACTCATTGGTGACAGAGCACTGTAGCACCCCCATAGATGATGAGACCCCCTATTATATCCAGCTCCCCCTCCCATCCCTTCTGTCTCATTGGTGACAGCGGACTGTAGCACCCCCATAGATGATGAGACCCCCTATTACATCCAGCTCCCCCTCCCATCCCTTCTGTCTCATTGGTGACAGCGGACTGTAGCACCCCCATAGATGATGAGACCCCCTTTAACATCCTGCTCCCCCTCCCATCCATCTCATTGGTGACAGCGGACTGTAGCACCCCCATAGATGATGAGACCCCCTATTATATCCTGCTCCCCCTCCCATCCCGTCTGTCTCATTGGTGACAGTGGACTGTAGCACCCCCCTAGATGATGAGACCCCCTATTACATCCTGCTCCCCCTCCCATCCCTTCTGTCTCATTGGTGACAGTGGACTGTAGCACCCCCATAGATGATGAGACCCCCTATTACATCCTGCTCCCCCTCCCATCCCTTCTGTCTCATTGGTGACAGTGGACTGTAGCACCCCCATAGATGATGAGACCCCCTATAACATCCAGCTCCTCTCACTGAGCGGTTATTATTGTGCACGCCGGCTGCCATATTATAGTGTCTATAGCTGTACGGAGAAGAACCTGAAGGAGAAGCCCAG
Source organism: Dendropsophus ebraccatus (assembly GCA_027789725.1). Lineage (NCBI taxonomy): Eukaryota > Metazoa > Chordata > Amphibia > Anura > Hylidae > Dendropsophus > Dendropsophus ebraccatus. The sequence goes on from JAQFWZ010000025.1 coordinate 32,390,509, forward strand.
AGAGAATCGCCTGAGACTTTGAGTGTCACTTATCAATAAATCATCCAGGACGTTAATTATACAGATAAGTGTCAGCGGGAAGGAGTCTCTCCTCAGTGATGCGGAGAAGGCCTCTGACCGTGTCAAATGGATCTTCATGGAAGGGACGCTCGGTGGTATTGGCTTGTGAGACGATAAGTTGAGATGGATTGTGGCAATTATGGTCCTGGCGGTGACGTCTGGATGAAGGCTATCCTCGTAGAAGACTTTATAACATGCAATGGTCCCCAACAAGGCTGCCCATCCATTCCCAGCCCCGACCTCTGACCTTCCTGCCTAATATTCCAGCATATCCTCATATTCCCTGTGTTCTATTCTAGGGACTAACGACAAGGCTCCTGCTGATGATGTGCTTGTCCCATATTATTTCCAGCCCGTCACGTTTACAGCCGCTTATTCAGTAGTTACCGGGACACTCCGGACAACAGCGCGGCCAAAGTATCTGCATCCCCAGTGTCTGTGATATCGGAGAAATAAGAAGTAGTGAGAGTGAGCACTGAAATGCTGGAGTGTTACCAACCCCATCGAAATCAATGGGAGCATCTCAGCAGGTGCCCCCTGGTCCCTGGATCACCATCCATGTGTATTACAGGAGGATATTGCATTTTATCACTTTCATTTTTGTACATTTCTTCTTTGTAAACCTAAACAAAATAGTGTATATAAAAGTGAGAACTTACTGCAAGACACAGAACTCCCGGGGCTTCTGATGTGTCTCACGGTAACCTGACGCCATGAAGTGCTCAATCCCGGACCGCCATGCTCGATCACAGACCCCAGACCACAATGCTCGATCACAGACCCCAGACCACAATGCTCGATCACAGACCCCACACCACAATGCTCGATCACAGACCCCAGACCACAATGCTCGATCACAGACCCCAGACCACAATGCTCGATCACAGACCCCAGACCACGATGCTCGATCACAGACCCCAGACCACAATGCTCGATCACAGACCCCAGACCACAATGCTCGATCACAGAACCCAGACCACAATGCTCGATCACAGACCCCAGACCACGATGCTCGATCACAGACCCCAGACCACGATGCTCGATCACAGACTCCAGACCACAATGCTCGATCACAGATCCCAGACCACAATGCTCGATCACAGACCCCACACCACAATGCTCGATCACAGACCCCAGACCACAATGCTCGATCACAGACCCCACACCACAATGCTCGATCACAGACCCCAGACCACGATGCTCGATCACAGACCCCAGACCACGATGCTCGATCACAGACCCCAGACCACAATGCTCGATCACAGATCCCAGACCACAATGCTCGATCACAGACCCCACACCACAATGCTCGATCACAGACCCCAGACCACAATGCTCGATCACAGACCCCACACCACAATGCTCGATCACAGACCCCAGACCACAATGCTCGATCACAGACCCCAGACCACGATGCTCGATCACAGACCCCAGACCACGATGCTCGATCACAGACCGCAGACCACGATGCTCGATCACAGATCCCAGACCACAATGCTCGATCACAGACCCCAGACCACAATGCTCGATTACAGACCCCAGACCACAATGCTCGATCACAGACCCCAGACCACGATGCTCGATCACAGACCCCAGACCACAATGCTCGATCACAGACCCCAGACCCCAGACCACAATGCTCGATCACAGACCCCAGACCACGATGCTCGATCACAGATCCCAGACCACAATGCTCGATCACAGACCCCAGACCACAATGCTCGATCACAGACCCCAGACCACGATGCTCGATCACAGACCCCACACCACAATGCTCAATCACAGACCCCAGACCCCAATGCTCGATCACAGACCCGACCCTGATGCTCGATTGCAGACCCCAATGCTCGATCACAGACCCCAGACCCTGATGCTTGATCACAGACTCCAGACCCCGATGCTCCATCACAGACCCCAGACCCCGATGCTTGATCACAGACCCCAGACCCCAATGCTCGATCACAGACCCCGATGCTTGATCACAGACCCCAGACCCCGATGCTCGATCACAGACCCCAGACCACGATGCTCGATCACAGACCCCAAACCCCGATGCTCGATCACAGACCCCAGACCACGATGCTCGATCACAGACCCCAGACCACGATGCTCGATCACAGACCCCAGACCCCAATGCTCGATCACAAACCCCAGACCACGATGCTCGATCACAGACCTCAGACCCCGATGCTCGATCACAGACCCCGATGCTCGATCACAGATCACAGACCCCAGACCCCGATGCTCGACCCCAGACTCCAATGCTCGATCACAGACGCCAGACCCCGTTGCTTGATCACAGACCCAAGACCCCGATGCTCGATCATAGACCCGACCACGATGCTCGATCACAGACCCCAGACCCGGATGCTCGATCACAGACCCCGATGCTCGATCACAGACCCCAGACCCCGATGCTCGATCACAGACCCCAGACCCCGATGCTCGATCACAGACCCCAGACCCCAATGCTCGATCACAGACCCCAACAGTGCTATTACGTAGTGATAAGTGCCCTCAGTACCAGTACACAGTGCCATTACACAGTGCCAACAATGCAATTAGGAAGTGCCAACAATGCCATTACACAGTGCCCACAGTGCCATTACGTAGTGATAACAGTGCCATTACACAGTACTAGTACACAGTGCCATTACACAGTACCAGTACACAGTGCCATTACACAGTACCAGTACATAGTGTCATTACACAGTACCAGTACACAGTGCCATTACACAGTACCAGTACATAGTGCCATTACACAGTACCAGTACATAGTGCCATTACACAGTACCAGTACACAGTGCCATTACACAGTACCAGTACATAGTGTCATTACACAGTACCAGTACACAGTGCCATTACACAGTACCAGTACATAGTGTCATTACACAGTACCAGTACACAGTTCCATTACACAGTACCAGTGCACAGTGCCATTACACAGTACCAGTACACAGTGACATTACACAGTACCAGTACACAGTGCCATTACACAGTACCAGTACATAGTACCAGTACACAGTGCCATTACACAGTACCAGTACATAGTGCCATTACACAGTACCAGTACACAGTGCCATTACACAGTCCCAGTACACAGTGCCATTACACAGTGCCATTACACAGTACCAGTACACAGTGCCATTACACAGTACCAGTACACAGTGGCATTACACAGTACCAGTACACAGTGCCATTACACAGTACCAGTACACAGTGTCATTACACAGTACCAGTACACAGTGCCATTACACAGTACCAGTATATAGTGCCATTACACAGTACCAGTACATAGTGCCATTACACAGTACCAGTACACAGTGCCATTACACAGTACCAGTACATAGTGTCATTACACAGTACCAGTACACAGTTCCATTACACAGTACCAGTGCACAGTGCCATTACACAGTACCAGTACACAGTGCCATTACACAGTACCAGTACACAGTGCCATTACACAGTACCAGTACACAGTGCCATTACACAGTACCAGTACACAGTGCCATTACACAGTACCAGTACACAGTGCCATTACACAGTACCAGTACATAGTGTCATTACACAGTACCAGTACACAGTTCCATTACACAGTACCAGTGCACAGTGCCATTACACAGTACCAGTACACAGTGACATTACACAGTACCAGTACACAGTGCCATTACACAGTACCAGTACATAGTACCAGTACACAGTGCCATTACACAGTACCAGTACACAGTGCCATTACACAGTGCCATTACACAGTACCAGTACACAGTGCCATTACACAGTACCAGTACACAGTGGCATTACACAGTACCAGTACACAGTGCCATTACACAGTACCAGTACATAGTGTCATTACACAGTACCAGTACACAGTGCCATTACACAGTACCAGTATATAGTGCCATTACACAGTACCAGTACATAGTGCCATTACACAGTACCAGTACACAGTGCCATTACACAGTACCAGTACATAGTGTCATTACACAGTACCAGTACACAGTTCCATTACACAGTACCAGTGCACAGTGCCATTACACAGTACCAGTACACAGTGCCATTACACAGTACCAGTACACAGTGCCATTACACAGTACCAGTACACAGTGCCATTACACAGTACCAGTACACAGTGCCATTACACAGTACCATTACACAGTACCAGTACACAGTGCCATTACACAGTGCCATTACACAGTACCAGTACACAGTGCCATTACACAGTACCAGTACACAGTGCCATTACACAGTACCAGTACACAGTGCCATTACACAGTACCAGTACACAGTGCCATTACACAGTACCAGTACACAGTGCCATTACACAGTACCAGTACACAGTGCCATTACACAGTGCCATTACACAGTACCAGTACACAGTACCAGTACACAGTACCTTGAGGGACATTACACAGTACCAGTACACAGTACCAGTACACAGTGCCATTACACAGTACCAGTACACAGTACCAGTACACAGTACCTTGAGGGACATTACACAGTACCAGTACACAGTACCAGTACACAGTGCCATTACACAGTACCAGTACACAGTACCAGTACACAGTACCTTGAGGGACATTACACAGTACCAGTGCACAGTGCCATTACACAGTACCAGTACACAGTGCCATTACACAGTACCAGTACACAGTGCCATTACACAGTACCAGTACATAGTACCATTACACAGTACCAGTACACAGTACCAGTACACAGTGCCTTGAGAGCCATTACACAGTGCCCACAGTGCCGATACCTGCCCACATAATCATATAAAAGTGTGTAAAACAGAAACTGTAAACTGCCCAAAGCAACCAGTCACAGCTCCCATAGCAACCAATCAGCTCAGACTACAGCTGTGGTAAAATGAAAGCTGAGCTATGATTGGTTGCTATGGGAAGACAACACCAGTTTCTATGTTATCCACTTTGATGAATATGTGCCCACCATGGCTGTTCCTCCGCACCCATCCCCCCCTCCAGGCTCAGAGCCCTGTACACTGATCATGTGGGGTGGCGGGGAGGGGGATGCGGCTGCAGCTTAGTTTGCCTTTCCAAGTAAAGAGCGGTGTTATAAGTCTACAGATGTCAAATCCAGTCATGGAAGGTAGAGTCCTCCATATTGTCTCATGTCCTATGTGCTGGGCTCCGCTGACAGATGGCGGAGAGATTCCCTGCACAGGATATGACCCATACAGTCCTGATTGCAGATCCCCCAGAACGTCTTCAGCATATAGGATGGGAACTCACCCTTAAAGGGGTATTCCGACATTCCAACAGTAAAACAGCTGTACTGTCTGTGGCCACCAGAGTGCACACAGGGAATGTGAAGTGACCCGTTCAGCTCTGCTACATCTGTAATACACTGTACATATAAGAATCCATTCTCCTGCTGTAGAATGGCGGCAGCAGCCATTGTATTCTGAATAGTGAAGATTTAGAAGGTAATTCCCATTAAACTGACAATATACGAGAAGACAAAAGTCATTGTAATACATTCCGGGATGTAATGGGACACGGAGAGGAAATGCTGGTCCCAAACGTGAAGAGAATGAGAAGGCCGCCATTGTGCACGGCCGCGCAGCTTCCCCCGCTTTATGGCTGTATATTCTTATTTATACCGCACCAACAATGCCTCAACCATCTCAGACATGGCGAGAATAGGAGGAGAGGACAATAAGGGACTGAGCAGACAGCGGGAGCGTGCACCGCGACAGCAAAGAAAAATGAAATCGTCTGGATGGTCCGAGAGAGGTGGGCAGAATACAAAGGAGCCGATAATAAACTTCCTAATCCATAGTGGGAGGAGAGTGTCAGCCTGTGGACGAGAGGAAGATGCCAGACGCTATCCCCTTTATATCTACAGAATGAATCTAATCTATGTGGCTGCCCATCTGACGGCCATCCCCCCGCTCCAGGATCTGTACAAAGCAGCATTAAGCATCACCGCAAACCTTCCTCCTCCCGATACTTGGCAGCGAGCGGCACCATCTCCTCTGTAGGGCGGTCACTGGCGCCATTCTTGGCATACAGGTCAGAACATATGTAACAGAACGGCCCCAAGATGTAATGAAAGGGCCAAACTGGATGGGCGAGATGAGGCGGCGGGCGAGATAAGGCGGTGTGTGAGATGAGGCAGCGGGCGAGATGAGGCAGGAGGCGAGATGAGGCGGTGGGCGAGATAAGGCGGTGGGTGAGATGAGGCAGCGGGCGAGATGAGGCAGGAGGCGAGATGAGGCGGTGGGCGAGATGAGGCAGCGGGCAAGATGAGGCAGGAGGCGAGATGAGGCGGCAGGTGAGATGAAGCGGCAGGTGAGATGAGGCGGCGGGTGAGATGAGGGGGCGGGCGAGGCGGCGGGCGAGATGAGGCGGGAGGCGAGATGAGGCGGCAGGTGAGATGAAGCGGCAGGTGAGATGAGGCGGCGGGTGAGATGAGGAGGTGGGTCAGATGAGGGGGCGGGCGAGGCGGCGGGCGAGATGAGGCGGGAGGCGAGATGAGGCGGCGGGTGAGATGAAGCGGCGGGTGAGATGAGGCGGCGGGCGAGATAAGGCGGTGGGTGAGATAAGGCAGCGGGCGAGATGAGGCAGGAGGCGAGATAAGGCGGTGGGCGAGATGAGGCAGCGGGCGAGATGAGGCAGGAGGCGAGATAAGGCGGTGGGTGAGATAAGGCAGCGGGCAAGATGAGGCAGGAGGCGAGATGAGGCGGTGGGCGAGATGAGGCAGGAGGCGAGATGAGGCGGCGGGTGAGATGAAGCGGCGGGTGAGATGAGGCGGCGGGTGAGATGAGGAGGTGGGTCAGATGAGGGGGCGGGCGAGGCGGCGGGCGAGATGAGGCGGGAGGCGAGATGAGGCTTGGTTAGTCAATTGCATTTTTCCATTGTTAGGGTTATGACTGATTTGCATAAATTTGCATAAGGTTTTATTATTATTGGTAATACTTATTACCAAGTCTAGCCTCAAGGACCTCTCTCTGTGTCTAGTTGCACCCCAATAACTTGTTCCCCAGGCCATTTGAAAGTGATGACAAATTTCTTTGTATTTGGTAGCGACCTTCAACCTTTGGGCTATGTTCACCTTCAGAGCAGCAATCACACATACGCACACATCACACATAATGGCCACATAACCTCTAGGCTGGCTTCCCACGTTGATATTGAATAATGATCACGATATTCCCATTGCGGGAACATAGCCCCAGACTCTCTGCAGAACATAGCCCCAGACTCTCCGCAGAACATACAGTCACCCATTGCGGAAACATAGCCCCAAACTCTCCGCAGAACATAGCCCCAGACTCTCCGCAGAACATAGCCCCAGACTCTCCGCAGAACATAGCCCCAGACTCTCCGCAGAATATAGCCCCAGACTCTCCGCAGAACATACAGTCACCCATTGCGGGAACATAGCCCCAAACTCTCCGCAGAACATAGCCCCAGACTCTCCGCAGAACATAGCCCCAGACTCTCC